>JBBGZY010000552.1:3890000-4445000 GCA_037952925.1 Lithobates clamitans | reverse complement strand
CCTCAATACAGTCACTTATAGAGTACATATATACTTGGATATAGTTTAACAAGACAAGAAAATATCAAATCCTTTTTGATCTATTAGAATATCACTTGAATGTCTAATAGATCATTAAAAACTTCACATTACCTGCTGTTCTGCTGAACCACGTGTCTGAATCACATCATGACTAACAGAACCTTTTTTGACTTGTGTTCTTCCAGGGGGAGGTGGAATGACCCCTGAGTAAGAGGAGTTGTCTCCATCTGAGCTGTGGGCAACTGGATGTCTTGAATCTTGTTCATTTTTAGACACCAAAAATCTTGGCAGGGGTAGATCTTTTACTACAGAAGACAGGATTGTTAAAAACATCTGAACAAAGTACTTAGAATTACACATTCTAAATTCAATTTAACAATTGGGTAAGAAGAAAATAAAAAGGTAAAAGACAAATACGTTTATAAGCACAGGGGTGCAAAATTATCCCTAGTAGATTAAGTAAAAAGCCAACAGAAATACATTTCAAATTCATTATAAAGTGGTAGTAAACTCTGTTACACCACTTGTACCTACAGGTAAGCATATAGAGCTTACCTGTAGGTACTGTGATCATTTCCTAAACTTGCAGTGTTTAGGAGATATTTAGAGTGCATGCAGCCGATGACATCACTGGCAAATGTGCTGTGAAGGTTTGGCTTACATTGCCGAACATTCAAGCCCCCTGCCGTAAACGCCGGCTCCTGCAAGTGACATCATCGCGCCCCCCTGCCACTCATGCAGCCGAAGGCCACAAACCCGGAAGGAAGACCAGGGAAAGGTGTCATCCCTTTCAGCAGTGACATAGCGACGCTGGAGGGCTTCGTTCTAAGACAAGTTTCTCATAATGTGCTAGTATGTGATGCATATTAGCACAATATGACATTGCCTTGCAGGGAAAATTATTTTTAATTTTTTTAACCACCTGCCGTTTACTTCCCCTTTAAATTAGAGGCAGTTCATAATTTGTTCTGTAAAATTTCAAACGCACAAAAAATAAAAATAAAAATTTAAACCTTAAATTCCATCAGTCACTTGTAAAATTGTGAAGGCAAACAGTATACAACAGGGAGATAATTTTTTTTAAAACAGCAAAACCAAGTCTGATGTAGCTGCCCAGTTGATTTGCAACAGAAAGGCAGTGTTACAGGAACAAACAGATTTTTCACAAATGAAAGATTTGACATGTTCTATCCATTGAAAAAAAAAAAAAAAAAAGCTAGTGGTAAACATGGACATATAATGAAATACATATGATGATGAGCCTTTAGTGACGGAAAAACTTTGTGTTTGTGTTCCTACAAGCCGATAGCAGCAATCTGGTCAAAGGAAAGGACCTTTTCACATAAAATGCAGTATTGTCTGATATGAACAGCACATTTCCCCACAGACTTGGAAAAAAGATCATTGTCATGAAAGCATGTACTATAAGCTTGCTATTTTTTAAACCCTAATACTTGTAGCACATATGAGATATACTCGGAATACCTAAGCTTTTAAGCAGACCTGTCACCAAGTCATTAGTAGTTTGTCATAAGTTTATTACTGCATTATCAAAAGATTGCCTGTACATAACGTTTTGATGATAAAAAAAAAAAAATGAAGCATTATGAAAAGAGCTCAAAGCTGAGATTTTCTACAGAGTGGGTGCTTCGAGTTTAGGAGATGTGTAGATCAAGTTCTTGTAAGCAAAAACTCCTGCAGGCCGTTTCAGACAGTTACACTTTGAATAACTTTTAAAACAATACATTTGGGCGTCCGTTTATGAAACTGAACAGCAGAGATCCCTAGGATCGCCACTGATCTCAGCTCAAACGGTTTATGAAATAGAGATGAGATGATCGGGGGGGGGAGAACATGTTCTCCGCCGATCATCTCCGCACACAGAGAAGCTTGTCATTGCCGGACCCAGAAACGGGCAGTTTATGAAGCTGTGATCTGAGCACTTCACTGGCGATCTGTGTCAAAATTCACACTCCCCGTCACGATTTTGTTGCTTAGAATAAAGATCACGATTCTCACAGCGTAACATCACCTTTCACATTATACAAAAAAAATGGGATAAGTTCAATGTTTAGTTGCACAAATACCGTGTGACATAAAATTTTGCTTTGACCTCCATTTTATTCCCTAGGGTCTTTGCTAAAAAAAAATATATATGTTTGGGGGCCCCAAGTAATTTTCTAGCAAAAAATAGGATTTTTTAAAACAGCTTACCTGTAAAATCCTTTTCTTTCGAAGGACATCACGGGACACAGAGCCACAGTAATTACTGATGGGTTATATAGGTATCACTGGTGATTGGACACTGGCACACCCTATCAGGAAGTTCAACCCCCTATATAATCCCTCCCCCTTGCAGGGATACCTCAGTTTTGTAGCCAAGCAATATAGTGTATTAGAAGAGGGGCGGGACCTCTGTGTCCCGTGATGTCCTTCGAAAGAAAAGGATTTTACAGGTAAGCTGTTTTAAAAAATCCTATTTTCTTTCTCGAACATCACGGGACACAGAGCCACAGTAATTACTGATGGGATGTCCCAGAGCAATGCTACCTGAGGGGGGGGAACCACGACCAAGTAGGGTGCAATCAGACCTGAGGACCCTGTACCACTGCCTGCAGCACACTACGCCCAAAGGCGATATCCTCATGCCTTCTCACATCCACCTGATAGAATCTGGTGAATGTATGAACTGAAGACCAGGTTGCGGCCTTGCAGATTTGAGCCATCGAGGCCCGGTGATGCACTGCCCAAGAAGCACCAATAGCCCTTGTGGAATGTGCCCTGATCTGAAACGAAGGAATCTTCTGTTTCAAACCGTAAGCTTGAATGATCAACTGTCGAATCCATTTAGAAATGGTAGCTTTTGACGCTGCCTGTCCTCTATTGGGACCCTCTGGCAGCACAAACAAAACATCCGTCTTGCGGATCTGAGCAGTTGCCCCTAGATAGGCCTTAACTGCTCTTACTACATCCAACGAATGTAGAGATCTCTCTTCCGGGGAACAGGGATCTGGAAAAAAGGAAGGTAGAACAATGTCTTGGTTTAAATGAAAATCAGAAACCACCTTCGGTAAAAATCTAGGATGAGGGCGTAGTACCACTCTATCCTTGTGTATAATCAAATAAGGCTCCTTACAGGAAAGAGCTGCTAATTCTGATACTCTTCTAGCAGAAGAGATGGCCACCAGAAAAATTAATTACCTTGTCAACAAGACCAAAGGAATCTGACTTATTGGTTCAAAAGGCCGTTTCTGTAACACAGCCAGGACCAAATTCAAGTCCCAGGGGTTTAGGGGCGCTTTAACCGGAGGATTAAGACGCATCACCCCCTGCATAAAGTTTCGGACCAAAGAATGCGAAGCAAGTGGCTGCTGAAATAATACTGATAAAGCAGAGACCTGGCCCTTGATGGTACTCAAGGCCAGCTTCATCTCTAATCCCATCTGTAGAAAATCAAGGATTCTACCTATGACATATTTCCTGGGATGCCAACCTCTGGATTCACACCAGGTTATATAAGTCTTCCAGACTCTATGATAAATCATCCTGGAAGCTGGCTTCCTTGCATTAATCAAGGTAGATATGACAGGACCTGAGAGCCCACGACTCTTCAAAACGTGGATCTCAATAGCCAAACCGTCAAATTTAGCGTTTGTAAGGCAGGATGGAACACTGGACCTTGAGATAACAGGTCTGGGCGTTCCGGTAGTGTCCACGGGGAACCTACCGTCATCCTTACTATTTCTGCATACCAAGTCCTTCTGGGCCAAGCGGGGGCCACCAGAAGTACCGACTTCCTTTCCTGCCTGATCCTGCGAAGGAGTCGTGGTAGTAGCAGAATAGGCGGGAATGCGTAAATCAGTGAGAACCGATGCCACGGAATCACCAACACATCCGTCCCGCATGCAAGAGGATCTTTTGTCCTTGCCACAAATCTGTCTATCTTTTTGTTGAATCGGGATGCAAAGAGAGCTACATCTGGAACCCCCTATCTTTGGCATATGGCCCAAAAGACGTCGGGATGCAGAGACCATTCCCCTGGAAGTAACTGCTGGCGACTTAGATAGTCCGCCTGCCAATTCTCTATTCCCGGGATGAAAACTGCCGATATGCATGGCACATGCATCTCTGCCCAGACTAAGATCTGGTTCACCTCTTTTTGAGCAGCTCGGCTCCGGGTGCCTCCTTGATGATTGACATAAGCCACTGCTGTGGCATTGTCGGACTGGATCCTGACCGGACAACCCTGTAGCCTGATAGTCCAGGCCTTTAGAGCTAGATGTATCGCCCGGATCTCCAGAATGTTGATGGGTAAGGTCCTCTCTGTCTTGGACCATACCCTTTGGACTGCAGCCTGTTCCAGAACTGCTCCCCAACCTGACAGACTGGCATCTGTTGGTACCACCGTCCAGGTAACCGGTAGAAAGGATTTCCCCTTCTGCAGGTTTTCCAGGTATGAGCCACCAATTGAGGCTCTGACGCACCGCCTGCGACAGGTGCATCGGAAAGTCTAATGCCTGAACCTTCTTGTTCCAGGTCGACAGAATACTGTGTTGCAGCATTCTTGAGTGAAACTGAACATAGGGAACTGCTTCGAATGAAGACACCATCTTCCCTAGTAGCCTCATACAAAGGCGGACTGAGGGACCCTTCTTGGTCCTTACTGTCAGAATCAGCTCTCTCAAAGCAGTGATCTTTGCCTGAGGTAGAAATATTTTCTCCTGGCTTGTATCTATAATCAGACCTAAATACTCCAGTCTTCTTACTGGTTTTAGGAAAGACTTTTCTAAGTTGAGGATCCAACCCAGTTGTTCTAGATACCTGACCGTGGTCCTCAAGTTTCCATTCAAAGAGGCTACGGACCGGTCTATCAAGAGCAGGTCGTCTAGGTATGCTATGACAGCTATACCCTGAGCCCTTAATCTGGCCAGAGGAGGAGTCAAGATCTTTGTGAACACTCGAGGTGCAGTGGCTATCCCGAAAGGCAGAGCCACCACCTGGAAATGGCGCCCTCCTACCTCGAAGCGCAGAAACTTCTGATGAGCAGGAAAAATGGGCACATGCAGATATGCATCTCTGATGTCTATTGATGCCAGAAATTCTCCTCCCTGCAGGGTGGGAACTACTGTTCGAATTGATTCCATGCGGAAGGATTGAATCCTTAGGAATCGGTTCAGATCCCTTAAGTCCAAAATGGGCCTGACATCCCCATTTGGCTTTTGGACCGTAAAAAGGTTGGAATAGAAGCCCAATCCCTGGTCCTTTGCGGGAACTATCATAATGACCTCCTGCGACAAAAGCCGCTCTAACGCTAGAAGGAGCAACTGCTTCTTCTCTGGGTCTCTGGGAACATTTGATCTGAGGAACCGAGGAGAAGGGAATTCCTGAAACTCCAGCTTGTACCCTAAGGTTACCGTGGAGATTACCCATCTGTCCTGGAAGTCCTCGTGCCAGAGCTCTGAGAACTGTCGCAGTCTTCCCCCCACTCGAGTGAGCGGGGGCACCCCCTCATGCAGAGGTCTTAGTGTTTTGCCTTGTAGGCTTCTTTCCCCAGGACTTCTTTTGTCCCTGGGGTTGACTCTTGTCTCTGGACCCCGATGGAGGCGGCCGTCGAGACTGCCTGGAGGCTGAAGCCCCCGGCGCTGGGGAAAGAGTCCGTTTGAAAGAGGGACGCTTACTCTTCTTCCCGACAGGTAAGAGAGTGCTTTTCCCACAAGAGATTCTCTTGATATAGTTATCCAAGTCCTCTCCAAACAACCTTGCACCACGAAATGGAAACCCAGCCAGTAGCTTCTTACATGGTGCTTCGGCTGACCAATTTTTCAACCATAGGATTCTACGTATATGCACCAACCCCAGTGAAAGACGGGAGGTTTGCACGATAGAATCTCTAATGGCGTCAACCACAAAGCATAAGGCCGCTGGAAGGTTAGCAAACCCCTGGGCCTGCTGTTCAGGTAATACTTTGATGACCTGCTTAACATGGTCTCTTAAGTATTGACAGACTCCAATCGCTGCTACTGCAGGTTGGGCCACTGATCCTGCTAAGGAGAAAACATCCTTCAATAGGGATTCCATCCTTTTATCTACAGGATCCCTGAGCATCTGAGCATTGTCTACAGGACAAGTCAGGCTATTATTTATGGAGGAAATGGCGGCATCAATAGCCGGTATTCCCCACATTTTAATAAACTTTTCTTCCATCGGATAAAGTGTTGAAAACTTTCTCGGCGGAAAAAAACGTTTGTCTGGGTGATCCCACTCAGAATAAATGAGCTTTTCAAGTAAGGTATGAACAGGAAAAGCATGTGCTGCTTGGAAAGGTTTCAGTGACCCCAAAGCAGAAGAGGATTCTTTAGCAGTTTCAGGTAAGGGCAACTTAAATGTGGAGCGGACCAATCCAGTGAGGATCTGCACTAAGACTTTCTCCTCTTGGGAAGTCGCAGAGGGTCCCTCTCCACCTGATTCCCCCGAAGAGGAATCATCCGTCCCATCCCGATCCTCTGAAAGGGATTCATCTCCTTTATCCCAGAGCTCCTCTGTCTGAGGGTCTTGGGGAACAGAGGAAAGCCTAGTGCGTTTTCTTCCACTGAGTGAAGACGTAATCACGGCCATTAATCTTTCCTCTAGACCATTAATGGTTGAGGAAAAAACCTCTTGTGTAATATATACAGGGGCTGAAGTGCCAGAAGCAGGTGTAGCCCCTGACCCCGATGGCTCTCCCTGGCTAGCCGTCCCTGGCCCATCTTTAGGGGGGGAGGATGCTGCCGACAGGGGGCCCTCAGAACCTGAACGAGATCCCCTAGTGTCTGTGGTTCCTGGGGTGCTTGAACCTCTTCTACCCATAGTGCAAAGCAACAAGGTGTGAGGTATACAAATGAACACTGCCCGCTGAGCGATGTAGTGTGGCTAAAAGCCTTGCTACCCAATGCTCAGTCCGGTGTTACTTCAGTAAATGCTGCCTAGGAGAATGCCTGTGTCCCACCTTACATGCGACCGTCAGCTCTGTGTCTCTCAGAAGGCTGAGTGCACCTGTACAGAGTGCCTTTAATAGCCTGCAGCTGGCCTGAGTGGGAGTCTAAGCACCTGTGCTGACGTCTCACCCCCTCCTCTAACGCCCCCCCACCCCCCTCGAGTTTTGAAAAAAAACGAGCGCTTCCCGCACTGCCGACTCTCCTGTCATGCTTCTGGAGAAAAGGCTGGGGATGGGGGGGGGGGGGGGGGGGGAAGGAGGGAGGCTGGGAACAAGATCTGCCTGAACGGCTATCTTCAGAGATGGTGGCCATTAGGCCGCAGAGCCCGGGTGGTATAACCACTTTCTAGACCCCTGTGGCCCCTCTCTAGCCTGGGGGGGAACATTCAAACATGAGAAATCCCCCCATCCACCTTACCTGTTTGCAGCCTGCTTGAGACGCTGGGACATAATCAGCAATTACAACACCTGAGACAGGCAGTCAGCATGTGCAGGTTTGTGCTCTTGGCAGCCCCCGGTGGTCACAATAGGCATAGCATGCATTTACCTTAAAGGAGAAAAGCCACTAGAACTCAAAAATTCTGTGGAATCTCCTCTTACCTTATCCAGCCGCAGGGTGCTGTTTACACAGACCCAATCTTCACCTCTCACGGTGGGCTCCGTTTGAAAAAACCGTCAGAGACTGGGGCCCCCTACGAATAGGGGGATCCAACAGTTCTGGGACCGTAAAGCACCTCGCCAGAAATTAGGAAGTTTAAAGCTATTTTCTGATCTGCGGGGTCCAGCTCTCTAAAAAGAGAAGCATTACGGGTAAAACCTCGTTTCTTCGGACACGAGGACCGGGTACCATTCAATTCGGCCATGAAAAGACACTTTGAATGGATCCGGTTCGCCTGGCTTGCCCCAGTATAGGATCTTAGGATAATCCCTTTGGAGCTCAGCACAGGACATCTTTACACGTCCATCACCTAAGACACTGGCGTAAAAACTGAGGTATCCCTGCAAGGGGGAGGGATTATATAGCGGGTTGAACTTCCTGATAGGGTGTGCCAGTGTCCAATCACCAGTGATACCTATATAACCCATCAGTAATTACTGTGGCTCTGTGTCCCGTGATGTTCGAGAAAGAAATTAGGATTTTTAACTTTGTAAGAAACAAGTGTGAGAAAAAGATTTTCTGTAAAGCAGAGTTCCGCCAAAAATAAATAAATAAAATAAATAAAAAAGTCAGCAGCTACAAAAAGTGTAGCTGCTGACTTTTAATAATCGGACACTCACCGGTCCCACAGTACAGTGATGCGGGCGTACAAAGCCCCACTCATCTCCACCTCCTCTCCTCGGCATTCTTACTGTGGGTGCCCGGCTGTGGTCCCAGAGCCGGGCTGTGAATGGCCGGGCAATCTTCTGGGACTTGTGACGTGTCCCAGAAGATTGCAGGGACGGAGGGGGGAGAGGTGATCTTCCTTCCGGTGCCGCAAAGCCCCGGGAGGAAGTGGGAGCTGGATAACTCTAAAAAGAAGGTATCCGTTCCACCCCCCAAAAAAATGACATGCCAAATGGTCACCTGCACCTAAAGCGGAAAGTTCCATTTTTGGGTGGAACTCCGCTTTAAGTGGTTAAACTTCCTTCATTTACAGGCTGAAGTTCATCCCTTTGATCTAATAAGGAAAAGTTTGTAGATCGCTTCACTTTACAAAAGGAGAAGCGATCTATACCGCTTCAAACTGGCACCCAGAGGAGAACGATCTCCTCTATGAATGCCGGAGAATGGAGCAGTGGATATTTTCCACTGCTTCATAAATGGACACCTTTATCTTGAATCAGGTAGCTAGACATGGGATGTCCAAATATCCATGCTCTACTTACCAGTGTTTAAACTTTCAACTCGCAGAGGTAAACCAGACTGTGCTACTGCCACAAGTTTCAATGCAATGTAAAACTGACTTCTTCCAAAATAGCCAAGCCTTGTTGCACCGCACAATTCCATTATCTGAAAAATATTTGAAAACAGCTGGTCAAATTCACAAGATTTAATTGAAGTCTTTAACCAAGCTCTGATTTTATTCACTAACAGAACCAACCCCTGTATGAAGTAGTGATCTAGACAAAGCGGATATAAAAGTAGTTTAGCCTACAAGATTTTTAAAGCAAAGGAATAGGCTCGCTTAAAGTGTTACTAAACCCACAACAGTAAAATCAGTCTGTATATGCCATGGGTCTCAAAGTACCGTCTCGCAGACCGATTACAAATGGCCCGCAGGCAGGTGGCAGCGGCTAGGAGTTTTCGCTCTCCGTCTCCTCTCCCCCGCATCCTGCTGCAGGCCAGCTAACAACACAGGAGAGCAGAGCGGAGGGAGGATCTGCTCATCGCCATGCCCATCTGTTCTGTTGATAAATGCCCCCCATCAAATAGTGCCCGGGCTGAAGGGCGCATGCGCTGTACGTAACATCACAACAGCTGATTTTACCATCAGCTGTTGTGGCGGCGAGACGGCACACAATAGCTGACAGAATAATTTTTTTCTGTCAGAATGTGCCCCGCGCTCCCGTGGGGATTTTATGTCCATGCTGGGCGGATTTATGGGCACTTGCGGGGCGGAATTACATGTCCAGTGCTGCAAAAAATAAAACTTTGTGATATTCCGCCCTAGAGTACCCATAAATCCGCCCACAAAATTTTTTTTAAAAAAAATGTAAAAATCCGCCTATCAGAAAGTTTTATTTTTTTGCAGCACTGGCCATCTAATTCCTCCCCAAAGAGCCCATAAATCCACCCACAAGAAAATGTAGAAATCTGCCCATCACAAAGTTTTGTTTTGCAGCACTGGACATGTAATTCCACCCCCAAGTGCCCATAAATCCGCCCACGTGTAAAAAAACACCCATCATGGATATGAACTCGCCGGGGGAGCGCAGGGCACAATCTTAAAGAAAAATGTTTTCAGTTGGCTATTGTGCGCCTGCGCCGTCTCGCCGCCACAACAGCTAATGGTAAAATCAACTGCTGTGATGTTACGTTCAGCGCATGCGCCCTTCAGTCCAGACACTTTTCGATGAGGGGCATTTCTCGACAGAACACCTGGACGAAATGCGTATGCACCGTACGTAATACCACAACAGCTGATTTTGCGATCAGCTGTTGTGTCGGCGAGACGGCGCCTGCGCACAATAGCCGATTGAAGACATTTTTCAGTCAGATTGTGCCGGGGCACGTTCATGTAGGTGAGGGGCAGAATTTAACGTGAAGAGGGTGGATGTTTTCATTGATGGCCAGTGCTGATCTAACATGAAGGGGGCGGATGTTTTCAAGGATGGCCACTGCAGCAAAGATGGGGGCAGAATTTTAAACATTTAGCTAGCTAAATAGGCCCCCCAGGAAGAATAGCAGATTTGTTTGGGGATCGTTAAAAATTCCACCCCCACCTTTGCAGCACTGGCCATCATAGAAAACATCCGTACCTTGTGTTAAATTCTGCCCCTCACCTACATTAACACTCCTCTGCAGTGCGAGGCACAATCTGACTGAAAAATGTCTTCAGTCGGCTATTGAGCGCAGGCACCTTCTCACCGACACAACAGCTGATCGTAAAATCAGCTGTTGTGCCATTACTTACGGCGCATGCGCAGTTCATCCCGGGCACTATTCGATAGCGGGCACTTCGACAGAACACTGGCCCTGGATCCAGGGTCCTGCTGCCACCCGAGGACAGAAGATTGTGGCATTCTCAGGGTGCCCTGCCACTAGGCCTGTGATGAAGCCAAGACCTGACAGGAGGAGAGGACTAGGGAGGCAGAAGATCAGGCCACAAGCTGACTGCCAGGAGGAGAGGTAAGTGAGCCATCACAGGCTGAGGCTGACAAAGTCCTTAGTTGCGTGACTGGGGTTGAAACTTGTGAAGAGGGGGGTATATTTGTGAAGTGGAGTGTAGGGGGTAATACTGGGGGGGGCGTCTGCTGACACCAGTGCTGGGGGTCAATAGTGCGCCCGCTGACACCAGTGCTGGGGGTCAATAGTGCGCCCGCTGACACCAGTGCTGGGGGTCAATAGTGCGCCCGCTGACACCAGTGCTGGGGGTCAATAGTGCGCCCGCTGACACCAGTGCTGGGGGTCAATAGTGCGCCCGCTGACACCAGTGCTGGGGGTCAATAGTGCGTCCGCTGACACCAGTGCTGGGGGTCAATAGTGCGTCCGCTGACACCAGTGCTGGGGGTCAATAGTGCGTCCGCTGACACCAGTGCTGGGGGTCAATAGTGCGTCCGCTGACACCAGTGCTGGGGGTCAATAGTGCGTCCGCTGACACCAGTGCTGGGGGTCAATAGTGCGTCCGCTGACACCAGTGCTGGGGGTCAATAGTGCGTCCGCTGACACCAGTGCTGGGGGTCAATAGTGCGTCCGCTGACACCAGTGCTGGGGGTCAATAGTGCGTCCGCTGACACCAGTGCTGGGGGTCAATAGTGCGTCCGCTGACACCAGTGCTGGGGGTCAATAGTGCGTCCGCTGACACCAGTGCTGGGGGTCAATAGTGCGTCCGCTGACACCAGTGCTGGGGGTCAATAGTGCGTCCGCTGACACCAGTGCTGGGGAAAAGGACAGTTTGCATGTGACCCCCATTGGATGTGAAAATTTGTCCTATGGCCCTCGGGTAATTTGAGTTTGAGACTCCTGGTATATGCAGTAAAGCATGCTGGTTATACTCACTGTGGAACCTAAGGGGATAATTCTTTGCATGGTGTAAAAGGGCAGTTTGATCCTGTCTTCTACTGTCCCCAATACATCTCTTGATAAGACAGAGCCTTTGGAGTCACTCTGCACATGCTCAGTTTGGTGTGTATTGCTAAAGAGATTTTTTTTTTCCTTGGGAGGGTGCATGTTATCATCACAAGAATCCTCAGCCATATGTACTCTCGCTAGATCAAATTTAAGATTTTACACAGACGTCTTTCTTCGCTTCTGACATAAATAAAACAATTCCATAATAATGTAACAAAATTTTAAATTTTTTACTCATCAAAAGAGGCCACCTTTTGCAGATATAACCGCTAAACCCACTTGTATTCCTTTTACAATGGAAGTCAAACAGTGTTCATAAAATTCTTCACAATGTTGCAAAAACGTTTTGCCCAAACTGTTGCATTTGTAAACGGCTTTGCTTTTACCCTTTTTTCCTGGTAAATCCCAACTAACCACAAATCTGGAGACTTTGCTTTCCACTTCATGATTTTAAGCCCAAATAAGTACGACCACTGTTAAACTGTGCTTAAAGCTGTTGTCCAGTGAGATGCCTGTCATACAAGCTGTAAAGCTGTTGACTCTTGAAGCTTGTCTTTTGACAGTAGTATAGGAGAGAGCTCATGTGTTTAGGCTTCTTCTCTGTCCACTCTAGAGTAGGAAGAAACTGTCCTGTAGCATGTAGTGGGGAAACCTTCCTGGATATGTCGTTTTACAGATATTACAATTGCTTTATAAAAAGGTAAGCCTAGTAAGTTTTCTTTAGCCCTGAATGTGATTCAACTATACACAAAATAACAAAATTATTGTATTGAAATTGTGATCCAAGAAATGGATGCAAGTGCCTCCAATTGGTCAAAGACATTCCCCCCTCCTTGTAAAAGGTTGAAGTGGTCTCTCTTCCACCTATATTACCTAAATTACTTCTGTTCTAAAAATATTAAATGTAGGCCTCATCAGCAATTTTATCAAACTGACTACTACCAAGTGGAATTATGAGTCTCCGGGCCTCTTCACACTTCCCTCAAATGAAATTGCAGCAGTTTAGTGTGCAGGCAGCTGTCCCATCCGGCTTCAGTTAGCCAACAGTAGGGAGCAGCGTAATGTACATTTAACCAGTTGCCGACCGACTCATGCCGATATATGTCGTCAAAGTGGCACGGGTGTGCAAAACAACGTACCCGTACGTCCCTGCGTCATCAGCGGCTAGTAGGGGTGCAACGGATTAAAAAACTCACGGTTCGGATCGTTCCTCGGATCAGGAGTCACGGTTCGGATCATTTTCGGATCAACAAAAAAAAAAAAAAAAAAAAATCTCCCCCACAGTAATATCCACAATCTCTCTATTGGCAGGGCATTGGCAGGGCATTGCAGCAGGGTATTGGCAGGGCATTGCAGCAGGGTATTGCGGCAGGGCATTGCAGAGTATTGGCACTGCTGCCATCCGATCTCTCCCCTCCACTGTACAGATCAGTACACAGAGGGGAGAGAGAGAGGAACCGGCGTCCTGACATGACGCCGGTTTGTTACAAGTGATCGCTCCGTCATTCGACGTGCTAAACGGCCGCCGGGTGTACCAAGATGGCCGCCGCTCCGGAGCTAGGCCAAAGCCGCGGCCTTTCCTGTGGCCGAGGCCACAGGTGTGTCCCGTACGGATCAACCTCCGCGGATAGGATCAACCTCCGCGGATCGGATCACGGATCGATGACGATCCTTTGCACCCCTAGCGGCTAGCGGATGCGTGTGCGCTGCAGGAGTATGCCCGCGGGCTCGATGTCAGGTGGTGGCTGGTGATGGTGACACGGAGAGGCAGAATGGGGAGATGCCTATGTAAACCAGGCATTTCCCTGCTCTGCTTAGCATTGGCAAAAAATTTAAATTAAATAACAGATCGCCGCCATTACTAATAAAAAACAAAAATTTATAATAAAAATGCCATAAATCTATCCCCCATTTTGTAGACGCGATAACTTTTGCGCAAACCAATCAATATAAGCTTATTGCGATTTTTTTTTTTTTACCAAAAATATGTAGAGGAATACATATCGGCCTAAACTGAGGAAGAAATTTGTTTATATATTTTTTGGGGATATTTATTATAGCAAAAAGTAAAAAATATTGCTTTTTCTTCAAAATGTTTGCTTTTTTTTGCGCTATAAACAAAATGGCAGATCATACTTCTAACTTAAGTCAAAAAAGATTTAGAATGTTCAGATGTACTGCAAATGATCTTGTGAAATACATACACATGCATTCCAGTGTAGTCATTTTTATTACAGAAGTTTATTTCCTCTGTGAGGCCTTAACACATGGACATTTACGTACTGGAGTTCTGTAGCGTAAAATTTACAACGTCCTTCCTGCTTTCGGGGAGCTGTGGTGCTGCATACAGCTGTCCATTAGGGATGGGCTTTATGTTCGACTCGAACATTGGCTGTTCGCCCGTTCGCCGAATAGCAAACAATTTGGGGTGTTAGCGGCAAATTTGAAAGCCGCTCAACACCCTTTAAAAGTCTATGGGAGAAATCAAAAGTGCTAATTTTAAAGGCTTATATGCAAGTTCTTGTCATAAAAAGTGTTTGGGGACCTGGGTCCTGCCCCAGGGGACATGGATCAATGCAAAAAAGTGTTTTAAAAACGGTTGTTTTTTCGGGAGCAGTAATTTTAATAATGCTTAAAGTGAAACAATAAAAGTGTAATATTCCTTTAAATTTTGTACCTGGGGGATGTCTATAGTATGCCTGTAAAGTGGCGCACGTTTCCCATGTTTAGAACAGTCTGACAGCAAAATGACATTTCTATAAGGAAAAAAAATCATTTAAAACTACTCGCGGCTATAATGAATTGTCGGTCCAGCAATACACATAAAAGTTAATTGATAAAAACGGCATGGGATTCCCCCGAACCAAAATGTAAAAAAAATAAATAAATGCGTGGGGTTCCCCCCCAAATTCCATACCAGGCCCGTCTGGTATGGATTTTAAGGGGAACCCCACGCCAAAATTAAAAAAGAAAAAAATGGTGTGGGGTCCTCCCTAAAATCCATACCAGACCCTTATCCGAGCACGCAACCTGGCAGGCTGCAGGAAAAGAGGGGGGATGAGGGAGCACCCCCCCTGAACCCTACCAGGCCACATGCCCTCAACATTGGCAGGGTGCTTTGGGGTAGCCCCCCAAAGCACCTTGTCCCCATGTTGATGGGGAGAAGGGCCTCATCCCCACAACCCTTGCCCGGTGGTTGTGGGGGTCTGCGGGCGGGGGGGCTTATCGGAATCTGGAAGCCCCCTTTAAAAAGGGGACCCCCAGATCCCAGCCCCCCCGGTTTGAAATGGGAACGGTGAAAGTGTGTGAAAATGGTAAAAAATACACAACACACACCGTGGGAGAAGTCCTTTATTAAAAAATAAAAAAATAAAACTGTCCCACGTAGTCCAGTCACCTCCGCCGATGGACCAAAAAAAATAAAGATCTGCCTCCATGGGAGGCGCACGCCATATGACGCGTCCTCGCAGGTGACAGCTCTTTTAAAACTGTGGGTGGGGCCACGCGGTGTCGACGCCCAGTGACCCCCGCTCCCCTCTGACGCACGGGGACATGCTTATGGCTTCCCCCGTAGCGTAAGGGGACGTGGCCACTCAGCCCGCCCCCCTCTGACGCACGGGGATATCCCTATGGCTTTCCCGTAGCGTCAGGGGGGGTGGACCGGGTGGCCCGCCCCCCTCTGACGCTACGGGGGAAGCCATAGGGATGTCCCAGTGCGTCAGAGGGGGGCGGGGTCACCCGGCGACGACACCGTGTGGTCCCGCCCACAGAGTTAAAAGAGCTTTCACCTGCAAGGACGTGTCATATGGCGTGTGCCTCCCATGGAGGCAGATCTTTATTTTTTTTTTCGGTCCGTCGGCGGAGGTGAATGCACTACATGAGACAGTTTTATTTTTTTAATAAAGGACTTCTCCCACGGTGTGGTTTTTTTTACCATTTTCAAACTTTTTTTGTGAAATGGTACGGGCACAATCTTTTCCTGCGGCCTGTCAGGTTGCGTGCTCGGATAAGGGTCTGGTATGGATTTTTGGGGGGACCCCATGCCATTTTTTAAATTTTGGAAAGGGGTTCCCCTTAAAATCCATACCAGACCTGAAGGGTCTGGTATGGATTTTGAAGGGGACCCCCCGCCATTATTTTTTAAAATTTTGGCGCAGGGTTCCCCTTAATAGCCATACCAGACCTGAAGGGCCTGGTATGGAATTTATGGAGACCCCCACGCATTTTTTTTTTCAATTTTGGTTCTGGGTTCCCCTATGGGGGAATCCCATGCCATTTTTAATCAAATTAACTTTTATGTGTATTGCCGGAATGACAATTCATTATAGCCGCGAGTAGTTTTAAATGACTTTTTTTCCTTTAGAAATGTCATTTTGCTGTCAGACTGTTCTAAACACGGGAAACATGCGCCACGGTACAGGCATACTATAGACTCCCCCCAGGTACGAAATTTAAAGGAAAATTACACTTTCATTGTTTCACTTTAACCACTTGCCGACCGCCTCACGACGATATACGTCGGCAGAATGGCACGGGCAGGCAGAATCACATACCTGTACGTGATCTGCTTCCCGCGGGGGGGTTCCAATCGGACCCCCCCCCCCCCGTGCCCGAGGCGGTCGGCATTTGTCCCCCGGCGATCGGAGGTGAGGGGGAGGCCACCCACCCATTCATGGCCCCCCCCTCGCGATCGCTCCCGGCCAATGGGATCATTCCTCTGCTGCTGTATAGTAAACAGCAGCATAGGAAGTGATGTCATCTCTCCTCGGCTTGGTATTTTCCGTTCCGGCGCCGAGGAGAGAAGACATTAATGTGAGTGCACCAACACACATTACACCCCCAATCACCAAGCAGTGTTTTTTTTTCTGATTACTGCATTGGTGTCAGTTTGTGACAGTTAGTGTGGTAGGGCAGTTAGTGTTAGCCCCCTTTAGGTCTAGGGTACCCCCTAACTCCCCCTAATAAAGTTTTAACCCCTTGATCACCCCCCCCCCCCCCCCGTCGCCAGTGTCACTAAGTGATCATTTTTCTGATCGCTGTATTAGTGTCACTGGTGACGCTAGTTAGGGAAGTAAATATATAGGTTCGCCGTCAGTGTTTCATAGCGTCAGGGACCCCCATATACTACCTAATAAAGGTTTTAACCCCTTGATTGCCCCCTAGTTAACCCTTTCACCAGTGATCACCGCATAACTGTTATGGGTGACGCTGGTTGGTAAATTTTTATAGTGTCAGGGCACCCGCCGTTTATTATCCAACAAAGGCTTAGCCCCCTGATCGCCCGGCGGTGATATGCGTCGCCCCAGGCAGCATCAGGTTAGCGTCAGTAGCGCTAACACCCACGCACGCAGCATATGCCTCCCTTAGTGGTAAAGTATCTGAACGGATCAATATCTGATCCGATCAGATCTATACTAGCGTCCCCAACAGTTTAGGGTTCCCAAAAACGCAGTGTTAGCGGTATCAGCCCACCCAAGTGCAGTATCGATCGTTCACTGTCACTTACAAAACACTAAACGCATAACTGCAGCGTTCGCAGAGTCAGGCCTGATCACTGCGATCGCTAACAGTTTTTTTGGTAGCGTTTTGGTGAACTGGCAAGCACCAGCCCCAAGCAGCGTCAGGTTAGCGCCAGTACCGCTAACACCCACGAACGCACCGTACACCTCCCTTAGTGGTATAGTATCTGAATGGATTAATATCTGATCAGATCTATACTAGCGTCCCCAGCAGTTTAGGGTTCCCAAAAATGCAGTGTTAGCGGGATCAGCTCAGATACATGCTAGCACCTGTGTTTTGCCCCTCCGCCCGGCCCAGCCCAGCCCACCCAAGTGCAGTATCGATCGATCACTGTCACTTACAAAACACTAAAACGCATAACTGCAGCATTCGCAGAGTCAGGCCTGATCCCTGCGATCGCCAACAGTTTTTTTGGTAGCGTTTTGGTGAACTGGCAAGCACCAGCGGCCTAGTACACCCCGGTCGTAGTCAAACCAGCACTGCAGTAACACTTGGTGACGTGGCGAGTCCCATAAGTGCAGTTCAAGCTCGTGAGGTGGCAAGCACAAGTAGTGTCCCGCTGCTACCAAGAAGACAAGCACAGGCCCGTCGTGCCCTTCCTGCTGCATTTGCCAGTCCTAATTGTGAACTCACCGCTACCGCAGCACCCGTACTTCCCCCATTCACATTCCCAACCAAATGCAGTTGGCTGCATGAGAGGCATTTTTATGTCCTCCCGAGTACCCCTACCCAACGAACCCACCTAAAAAAGATGTTGTGTCTGCAGCAAGTGCGGATATAGGTGTGACGCCCGCTATTATTGTCCCTCCTGTCCTGAAAATCCTGGTCTTTGCATTGGTGAAGGTTTTGAACGCTACCATTCACTAGTTGAGTATTAGCGTAGGGTACAGCATTGCACAGACTAGGCACACTTTCACAGGGTCTCCCAAGATGCCATCGCATTTTGAGAGACCCGAACCTGGAACCGGTTACAGTTATAAAAGTTACAGTTACAAAAAAAAAAGTGTAAAAAAAAAGTGTAAAAAAAAAAAAAAAAACAAAAAAACAAAAAAAAAATATATAAAATAAAAAAAAATTAGTTGTCGTTTAATTGTTCTCTCTCTCTATAGTTCTGCTCTTTTTTACTGTATTATATTCTGCGATGTTTTATTTTTATTATGTTTTATCATGTTTGCTTTTCAGGTATGCAATTTTTTATACTTTACCGTGTTTTGCAGACCTCATTTTTTGTCAAAGTTTTAAAAATTGAAAAAAAAATTTTTTTTTCTCGTCTTTCTTCATTTTCAAAAACAAATGAGAGCTGCAAAATACTCAGCATGCCTCTCAGCAAATAGCTTGGGGTGTCTACTTTCCAAAATGGGGTCATTTGGGGGGGGGTTTGTGCCACCTGGGCATTCCGTGGCCTCCGAAACTGTGATAGGCAGTGAAGAGTGAAATCAAAAAATTTACACCCTTAGAAATCCTGAAGGCAGGGATTGGTTTTCGGGGCCCCGTACGCGGCTAGGCTCCCAAAAAGTCCCACACATGTGGTATCCCCATACTCAGGAGAAGCAGCTAAATGTATTTTGGGGGGCAATTCCACATATGCCCATGGCTTGTGTGAGCAATATAGCATTTAGTGACAACTTTGTGCAAAAGAAAAAAAAAATTGTCACTTTCCTGCAACTTGTGTCAAAATATAAAATATTCCATGGACTCAACATGCCTCTCAGCAAATAGCTTGGGGTGTCTACTTTCCAAAATGGGGTCATTTGGGGGGGTTTTGTGCCATCTGGGCATTTTATGGCCTTCAAAACTGTGATAGGTAGTGAGGAGTGAAATCAAAAATTTACGCCCTTAGAAATCCTGAAGGCGGTGATTGGTTTTCGGGGCCCCGTACGCGGCTAGGCTCCCAAAAAGTCCCACACATGTGGTATCCCCGTACTCAGGAGAAGCAGCTGAATGTATTTTGGGGTGCAATTCCACATATGCCCATGGCCTGTGTGAGCAATATATCATTTAGTGACAACTTTTTGTAATTTTTTTCTCTTTTTGTCATTCAATCACTTGGGACAAAAAAAAATATTCAATGGGCTCAACATGCCTCTCAGCAATTTCCTTGGAGTGTCTACTTTCCAAAATGGGGTCATTTGGGGGGGGGGGTTGTACTGCCCTACCATTTTAGCACCTCAAGAAATGACATAGGTATTCAAAAACTAAAAGCTGTGTAAATTCCAGATAATGTACCATAGTTTGAGTGACGCTATAACTTTTGCGCAAACCAATAAATATACGCTTGACATTTTTTTTTACCAAAGACATGTGGCTGAATACATTTTGGCCTAAATGTATGACTAAAATTGGGTTTATTGGATTTTTTTTATAACAAAAAGTAGAAAATATTTTTTTTCAAAATTTTCGGTCTTTTTCTGTTTATAGCGCAAAAAATAAAAACCGCAGAGGTGATCAAATACCATCAAAAGAAAGCTCTATTTGTGGGAAGAAAAGGACGCAAATTTCGTTTGGGTACAGCATTGCATGACCGCGCAATTAGCAGTTAAAGCGACGCAGTGCCAAATTGTAAAAGTGCTCTGGTCAGGAAGGGGGTAAATCCTTCCGGGGCTGAAGTGGTTAAGCATTATTAAAATCACTGCTCCCGAAAAAACGGCCGTTTTTAAAACTTTTTTTTTTGCATTGATACATGTCCCATGGGGCAGGACCCAGGTCCCCAAACACTTTAAGACAATACCATGTATATAACCTTTAAAACTAGCACTTTTTATTTTTTATGTTCGCGTCCCATAGACTTTAGCGGTGTTCGAACAAATTTTTTGCCTGTTCGCATGTTCTGGTTCGGTCCATTCCCACTGCCCATACAAGTGAAAAGCTGTACACGACCAGCTGCTTGTGAATATCTATGGCTTCTGCATCAGCCCGTACATTTGAATTGCATATAGTGCATTTCAGTAAATGCAAAAATACTGTAAGAGCATGCGTAGGTAAAGCAGGGTTTGACAAATACCAGGCGCCAGGTCGCCATGGGGACTAGAAAATGCATCCTGGTGCCTGAGCTTTTGTCAGGCCATTCACTGTTGGCACCATTAAGCTCTTCCTAACAGCCTCCTCTCTGCTGCCATCCCCTGTGCACTTATCTGTCTTGTGTAACATCAACAGCCGCTCCGCCAACAGTTGCCGGAGTACATCTCCGTACACTTGAAACATCCGTACACAGTCCTGGAAGCTGTGTAGAAGCATAGTCTTTCTTTAATCCTGGAAGAAAGGAGAAGAGACTCATTGGTCAGTGCTATCACCAGGCTAACCAATGGCCAGGAGCCTTGCAAAGATTACGCTTCCACACAGCTTCCAGAGCTGTGTACAAAGGTTTTAAATGTACAGAGATGCACAGCAGCGACTGTGGGCGGCACGGCGGCGGATGATGTTACACAAGACAGATATGTGCATAGGGGATAGCAGCAGTGAGGAGGCTGTTAAAGTCTTAAAGTTGGAACTAGTTGTAGTTGGACCACCTCCGGCCTCCCTAGCTGTCCTCCATAAGCTGACTCCTATACTGGCGCAGTACCCTACTGCGGCTGTGTTATTGGCTGGTGATTTTAATATACCCCCTAATCTCAGTATGGATAAACTTGGCACTGATGTAACCCCCGATTCACCGCTGTTAAGATGGGCGGATGAATATGGCCTCAGTGATGTGTGGAGGTGGCGATATCCCAAAGAAACACAATATACTTGTCACTCGGCCACTTACCTCCTTTTCTAGAATAGACCTGTTCTATGTTAGCGGCTCCTTACTCTCACGCACCTAGGAGGTTAAAATCCTTCCACGTGGGATCTCTGATCACGCTCCCCTTTTCCTACAACTTAATACAGACTCGCCGGTGGGCAGTAGCCTCTGGCGACTCTCAGGTTTCTGGATAACTTATGAGCGTGTAGCCCGAGGTTGCGGGAGATGGACTCTTACTGGATACAGAATAGGGGAACAGCCCCTGCTCCAATGATTTGGGATGCCTATAAGGCATATACACAGGGACAATACTCTACAATAATTAGCAAGGTCAGAAAAAGCAATAGGCTCGCCCTGGAGGAGGCAGAGGGTAGAGCCCAGAGTTTGGAGTCTAGCTATGTGGTTACCAGAGATGCGGGACATACGCTGCACTCCAAACGCTTCACTGTAAAATTTCGATGATGAGAGCCACTGCGACTCGGAAACTCCTGCTATCGCAGTCGCAGAGGATATTCGAACAGGGGGAGAGATCGGGCAGGCTGCTGGCATGGCTGGCCAGGGAGCGTTCCACTGTGGCACACATTGCAAATATTAAAGATGACCAGGGACACATACAGTCAGACCCTGTCCAGATAAATCCTAGATTTGCACAATACTATGAAAGTTTATACACATCTAGGGTAAACTACACACTGGACTCGCTACGGGACTCCTTAGCTCAAATAGATTTCCCTACCTTATCGGAGGCCAACAATGCCAAACTAGATACACCAATCACCCTTAAGGAAGTGCAACTGGCGATTTCATCGCTCCAGCCTGCCAAAACCCCAGGCCCAGATGGTCTACCGGCCGAATTTTATAAAACTAACAGTGAAGCCCTAGCCCCACAGTTCCATGAGCTTTTGCTGACTATGCCGGAGAATCAATCTCTTCTAGAGGTCGACCGATATGGGTTTTTCTCTGGCCGATGCCGATATTTAGAAATCGCGGTGGCCGATGGCCGATATGTGATGCAGATTTTTTGGGGCCGATATATTTGGCCGATTTTTTTTTTTTTCTTTTTTCCCTTCATCTCATAAAATCTAACAGTTATACCCCTTTCACACTGGGGCGTTTTTCAGGCGCTTTTGGGCTAAAAATAGCGCCTGTAAAGTGCCTGTAAAACGGCTCCCCTGCAGTCTCAGTGTGATATCCTGAGTGCTTTCACACTGAGGCGATGCGCTGGCAGGATGTTAAAAAAAAAGTCCTGCAAACGGCATCTTTGGAGCGGTGTATACCGCTCCTCCACCACTCCTGCCCATTAAAATGAATGCGCACCGCTGCCGAAGCGCCTGCAAAGCGTTTTGGCAGTGGCGCTTCAGGGGCGCATTTAACCCCTTCCTCGGCCGCTAGCTGGGTTATAAGCGCCCCACTAGCAGCCGAATAGCGCCTCTAAAATGACGGTAAAGCGCCGCTAAAACTAGCAGCGTTTTACCATCAACGCATGCCTGCTCCAGTGTGAAAGCAGCCTTAAGTAATACAGAATTTTTTTTTCATTTAAACATTAAACAAAACAAACCTCCAATCAGTTCACTTGTATGTATAATTTAGAAAACAAAAAAAAAAAAAAATCTATCTTAAATATACAAAAACAGGTAATCAAAACTTTTGGACGAAAAAAAGTGGGCTAACTTTACTGCTTAGGTTTTTTTTTTAATTCATTACTGTATTTTTTTTTTGTAAAAATTGCGTTTGAAAGACCGCTGCGCAAATACCGTGTGACATAAAATATTGCAACAATCACCATTTTATTCCCTAGGGTCTCTGCTAAAAAATATATATAATGTTTGGGGGTTCTAAGTGATTTTCTAGCAGAAAATACAGGATTTTTACTTGTAAGCAACAAGTGTCAGAAAAGATTTAGTCTTTAAATGGTTAAACTGAGAAATTCTACACACGGAGTTCAGTCTATTGATAAAAAGAACCTGAAAGATACAAATGTATCTTCTTATCAGACTTGGCAGGCTGCCCAGAGGAGGAGAGAAGAAAACTTCACAGATAACTTAAAGTGGTGTTCCGGCCGAAATTATACTTTTTAAATAAAAAATACCCCTATAATACACAAGCTTAATGTACTCTAGTAAAGTTAGTCTGTAAACTAAGGTCTGTTTTGTTAGTTTATAGCAGTAGTTTGTTATTTTATAAACTTACAGCAGGCCGTGGCCATCTTAAGTGTGGGCATCTGAAGCCAGACTGTATTTCTTCCTGGATCTCATCCTTGCAGATCTCGCACATGCTCAGTGCAGTACAAGCAGTGTAATAGGTTTCAGGTCAGGTTTCCATAGCAACGGCAGTTTCAGAGAAAGTTGCTGCCCCTTCCCAGAAGGCATTGCAAACAGGAAATGATGCGATGGGCCGCGGCCAGGGAGGAGGAAGTGAAAAATGAATACAGCAGATATACAGTAGGTGCTGAGAAAAAAAATAAAAAAATATCCAATTTGTTTACAGTGCGCAGTTTAGTGAGGGATGCTGGAGAGTTGTAAAAGTGGGTGGAACTCCGCTTTAAAGCAACTTGCATTAACTTCTATTGCAGAAGTCATTTGCAAGTCACGGCTGAAGTTACAATCGGCCTTTTTTATCAGCACAATCGGCCGATGCCGATTAAGTAAAAAACGGCAAATATCGGCCGATATATCGGTCGACCTCTAATCTCTTCCCCCATCTATGTCGGAGGCTATGATTGTGGTGATCCCTAAGCCACGAAAGGACCCCGAGCTCTGCGAGTCATACAGACCTCTCTCACTCCTTAAAGTTGATGCTAAATAATTACGAAAGTTTTGGCGAACCGTCTTAATTCGGTCATCCTTTCCCTGGTTCATGGAGGCCAAACAGGCTTCATGCCAGGGAAAGGCACTGACATAAACCTGCGTCGGTTGTATACGAATATATCACATGCGGTGGCCAAGGACTCCCCTGGGGTGGTGGCCTCCCTAGATGCCGAGAAGGCTTTCGACTCGGTCGAATGGGAATTCCTCTAGCGAGTTTTAGAGAAGTTTAATATCAGGCCCAAATTTATCTCATGGATAAAGCTAATGTATGCCAATCCCACTGCGAGAGTCAGAACCAATGGCACACTCTCGCCCCCCTTTAGTTTGCACAGGGGAACCAGACAAGGTTGTCCACTATCTCCGGGATTATTTGCCCTGGCTGTCAAATCCCTGGCCATCCTCATCAGGTCATCTGGGGCCACAAGGGGGATGGAGGTGGGCCCACTGAGGGAACAGATCTCCCTCTATGCAGATGATGCCCTCCTCTATCTCCCTGATGCTTCAAATTCCCTGGAGGAGGCCCTGCGAGTTATTGACCTGTTTGGGTCCTTCTCTGGGATACGTATTAATTGGACCAAATCCATACTCTTCCCATTGTCCTGGCTGCCCCTCCTCCCTCCTCCCCATATACCACTACAGTCGGTCTCTAAATTCAGATATTTGGGCATTGAAATACAGAAGGAGCCTTCCTGTTACCTAGCGGATAATGTTTACCCTATCATACACAAACTCACACGTAGATGCCTGACCTGGAAGTCCCTCCCAATAACACCGGTAGGGAGGATTAACCTTCTCAAAATGACATTTCTCCCCAAGTTCCTTTATGTCTTTAGAAATACTCCAGTTCCCATCCCTACCTCCTTTTTCCAAAAACTAGACCAGGTGATCAACTCCTTTATTTGGGCAGGGCTGAAGCCTAGGGTGGCTAAAACGGTGTTACAACTTCCCCTCTTCGCAGGCAGATTGGCACTGCCGTGCTTTAAACAGTATTACTGGGCAGCGGTGCTGGTAACAGTACGCTGGTGGTTCACCCAGTCACGAAATAACCCGGCAGTTAACCTGGAGGCAGCCATTCTGGGGTCGTACTCGGAACTGAGTAACCTAGTGTTTAGGGGCCCAAGAGCACAGGCCGCAATGACACAGTCTCCATGCGCATGACGGTCAAGGTTTGGGAACAACTGACTGCTAAACTCAACCCACCTAACACATTCTCCCCCTATACGCCACTGTGGGGCAAACCTAGGTTACCACATCTATTATCTATCCGGGACCCAGCTATCTGGGCTAGATATGATATTAAAATTTTACAACATATCATGCCAACAGGCACGCTCCTCTCATATGATGAACTAAAACACACTTCTCAACTTCCAGCGAAGATGTTTTTTCGCCATCTACAACTGCGTCATGCCGTACAAGCCCAATTTCCCACCGACATTCATTTGGAATCACATATGGTGGAGCGCTTTCTTATTTCAGCCAATATAAAGACCGTATCCTCTCCGCCCTGTACCTTGGGGTATCCTGTGGGACTGATGACCAAGGGACTGGGCTCTTTAATAAATGGAAGGTGGATGTGCCCTCCCTGAGGGATGATGATTGGGAAGAGGGTATCCAACAGTATTTACCTTTAATGATATCCGCCAGGGATAGGTACATTAAGCTGAAATTCCTCCACAGGGCATATTACACTCCCCAGAGGCTTGCTAGGATATACCCCACCCAATCTGACAAATGTCCAAAATGCAATACTGAAGTGGGAACATTCTACCATATGGTGTGGTCTTGTCCTCTTATCCCACAATTCTGCAGGGAAGTGGTGCAATCTATCAACTCGATTGGGAATTTGGCCATAGGGCTTAACCCCCGTGTCCTCTTACTCGGTGTCTGTGACAATATCACCACAAACACTTACAAAAGGTTACTGATTTTCTATGCCTCTTCTATGCCTGGAAGGCCATCCTAAATAAATGGAAGCAGCCGGAGCCCCCGACGGTTGGGCAGTGGAAAAAGCTTATTGACGCTACCCTTCCGCTTTATAAACTTACGTATATGAGTCGTAAAATGCCCTAAAAAGTTTGAGAAGATCTGGGGTGTCTGGGCTGACAACTAAAATCCTGATTATACTGAGAAAGGACCCCAGTCTGTCCCAGTCTTTACAGCTGGGCGGATCAGGTTCGGGACCCTCGGTGCCCCCCCCCCCCCCACTCCTCTCACCCCCCACTCCTCTCATCCCCCAAAGAAACCCCTCACAATTCCATTATTGCTACATATGGTTGGTATAGGATAGGACTATTCATACCTATGACATCTTATCCTTTGAATTAAAGATAACCCTACCCCCATTTTTACACAAGAAAGCAATACTGAGGCTATGTACTGAGAAATACATAAAGTAAATAACATGCTGGCTACTATTTCTTACACTTTGTTATGATATCTGCTGTTTTGTCATCCGTTTGATTTTATTTTCCTCTTTTTTTATGTTTATTAATTGTATAATGTACTGAAAACTTTCTCCAATGGAGATTAATAAAAACTTTTCTGTTAAAAAAAAAGTCTTAAAGTTTTTTTGTTTTTATTTTATGTGTAAAAAGGTAAAGATACCCTTTAAAATTAAAAGCAAAAACACAAACACACACAAACAACTCTTTAGCTCTGCTGCTTACCTTTGCTGAAAAATTGCAGAGGGCAATCAGCATAATGAGTTTGCCCCATAAGAGGTTCTTATTGTCATTCTGTCCAGCCAGCCTATATGCTATGTCAGGGTTATCTATATTCAAAGCAAAATTTGTCAAGCCCTGAGGTAAATGCTGATGCAGAAGCATCATTTACCAGCTGCCATATGGCCAACATGCAAAGTACATAAGCAGTCCTAAATAAAGGTGAATTAAAGTGTTACTAAACCCAGTAGAATGAAGAGAGTTCATCCGTCCTTCCCTCACAGTGCCCACACCTTATAAATCATCTTTTTACATTAAAATACTGCCACTATATACCTTTTTGGATGATCTTATACCACGGTTACATGATAAACTGCAGTTTCTCCAGTGCTGAGAGTTCAGGAAGGAGGAGATTTCCACTGCAGCCTGTATACACGTCCACACGTGTGATGTCAATATCATGTGATCTGGCTAGCTCTGATCAACAAGTAAATGTTCTCTCCAGCACAAAGACAACTGAGCATGTGCAGGTAGGCTACCCTGCCTGTGTTAGCTGGCCTTCCCCAGATAGACAGTGCAGGGAGGGAAGGATCTATGCATACAGGATAAAACAGCCTTTTTACACAATGCATAGGATTAACCCCTTAAGTTGCACAGTGAGTATAACAAGCATGCTATGCTACATATACAGAATGATTTTACTGTTGTGGGTTTAGTAACACTTTAAAAGCCCGACAGAATTTGTCAAACTATCTACAGATGCTACTACAGAAATGAAAATGTACAGTAGGTAGCCTCAGTACCAAAAAACAGAGGAATCTGAACCCAGTATAAATCTGTTAGGAACTCATAGCGGAGATGCAGAGACAGGGACAGAAAAATCGCCTCATCTTTAGACCAATAACTTCGTAGGAAATCCCCAGACATAATGGCCTGACCTGAACAGAATAGTTCTGTGTGAACTGGAACACAAAAGGGTAGTCCACTCTCAACCACATGGTTGTCGCAGACAGAACACCAACATAGATAATGAACTGGGAAAATGCGATGTTTGGCTAATGGGAAATCTTTCCAGGATTTCCACATCTGGCTTAAACCTACCAGCAGCTGTAGAGGGTTAGACATTTCCAGAAATCCAGGGCTGTCTCAAATGTTTTCTGAAAATGTATCCTGTATAAATCTGTGTTCAATGTCAGACTTGATAGACTTCCAGGTTTAACCTTTTTCAGCATTAACTCTACCAGGAGCTGTTGACAATAGAAAAAAAATCTTCCAAATTCACTCTCCTTGGGACACTAGCACAAAATTGAGGCATGACTGTTGCCAGTGTCTTTTTCTCCTGTAGAATAACTTGACCGTCTTAGAATTAGTGTGTCCTTCAATGGATGAGAAAGAAAAGTTTTGACTGTACATAAACTTTAAAAAAACGTGGGAATTCTGAGCTTGTTCCCAGGTCTGCACCTTGACATGGTACATGATGATCACTGGAATGCAAACACCCAGGTCTCCATGATTATATTTGAGATTAAATAACAAAAAACAGAGGGTAACTTTGTCCACCAGGCTCCATCTTTACCTCAAACATGACTTTTGGGTGCAATGACCTCCATCTTACTGACAGAGGACACCCAATCATATTTATTTATAGACACTTCTCTTCCATGTTGTCCTCCTGTGAAAGTGGTTGCTTAACCCAGTGTCAGGCCAAGTCTTCTGGGTATCTTGCCAGAATTCTCCTATTGCACTATAACCCCCATACCCCAACTGCTGTAGCCACACAACCTGAAAGGGAAGGATAGATAATTGGTAAAGGGGGCACACAACAAAGAAGGCCTTATTTGATGAGACCTCCCTGACTTGTTCTTTTCTGTGTCAGCTATACTTTCACACTGAAAACGCCAGGCGTCGGCGGTAAATCGCCGTTAGTTTTAGCGGCGCTTTACCGTCGTTTTAGCTGTGCTTTTCAGCCGCTAGCGTGGAGCTTTTAACCCCACGAGCGACCGAAGAAAGGGTTAAAAGCGCCCGTGTTGTGGTGCTTCGGCAGCGCTGCCCATTCATTTCAATGGACAGGGCTTTTTGGGAGCGGTGCAAACCGCCCCAAAGATGCTGCTCGCAGGACTTTTCAGAATGTCCTGCAAGCGCACCACCCCAGTGTGAAAGCACTCGGGCTTTCACACTGGGGAGACATGACAGGTGCTTTACATGAGCTTTTTTTAGTGCTAAAACACCTGAAAAGCGTCTCAATGTGAAAGGGGTCTCAACATAATTACATAGTAGGTGAGGTTGAAAAAAAAAGACACAAGTCCATCAAGTCCAACCTATTTGTGTGATTATATGTCAGTATTACATTGTATATCCCTGTATGTTGCGGTCGTTCAGGTGCTTATCTAATAGTTTCTTGAAACTATTGATGCGCCACGCTGAGACCACCGCCTGTGGAAGGGAATTCCACATCCTTGCTGCTCTTACAGTAAAGAACCCTCTACATAGTTTACGGTTACACCTCTTTTCTTCTACTTTTAATGAGTGGCCACGAGTCTTGTTAAACTCCCTTCTGCAAAAAAGTTTTATCACTATTGTGGGGTCACCAGTATGGAATTTGTATATTGAGATCGTATCCCCTCTCAAGCGTCTTCTCCAGAGAGAATAAGTTCAGTGCTAGCAACCTTTCCTCATAACTAATATCCTCCAGACCATTTATTAGCTTTGTTGCCCTTCTTTGTACTCGCTCCATTTCCAGTATATCCTTCCTGAGGACTGGTGCCCAGAATTGGACAGCATACTCTACGTGCGGCAGAACCAGTCTTGTAGAGCGGAAGAATTATTTTATCTCTGGAGTTGATCCCCTTTTTAATGCATGTCAATATTCTGTTTGCTTTGTTAGCAGCAGCAGCTTGGCATTGCATGCCATTGCTGAGCCTATCTACTACTAGGACCCCCAGGTCCTTTTCCATCCTAGATTCCCCCAGAGGTTCTCCCCTCAGTATAGATTGCACTCATATTTTTGCCACCCAAATGCATTATTTTACACTGAACCTCATTTGCCATGTAGTTGCCCACCCCATTAATTTGTTCAGATCTTTTTGCAAGGTTTCCACATCCTGCGGAGGTTATTGCCCTGCTTAGCTTAGTATCGTCTGCAAAAAAGGAACAGAACAAATATAAACTTTTTTTCTACACATTATCATGTCCGTAGTCTTTAGATGGTGGTTACACATTTATTGTACCTGCCAGGATTAACAACTAATAATTTAGGCTGTTAGTCATGATAACTACTATGCTATAAACAGTGCTACTAGAAGCAACCAGGCAAGTTTCCCCACTTGACATGCCTCAGCGTCACTCCACCTAAGACAACGTGCTTGACTGATGTACTCATATAATCCTTGCCCATTATTAATGCCAAATGTGTTTTACGCAGGGATATATTTTAATTCTTATTGACATTAAAATGCAAATATTGCTCAGACATCACCTGAGAAAACACATAAATCAATGTATAGCTCATAAACTTAGGTGGGGAAAAGAAACCAGCATGAAGATTATTGTACTGTGTATTTTAGAGTCATTTTTTTGTAACATACATTTTTACATTGCAAAAATAATAAATGATTCACTATAACCTGCCCTTCCCTCAAGTGAAATCAAATAGCAGCGCTAAAATAACAACCCAACAGGGATTGAGTGGAGGTTATCACTGTGCCCCCTACTGTGTGGGAATAGCCTGTGAGCCGAACACGAGAGTGTAAGGCAAAAGTAGCTGGTGAGTTTGCTCGCTGAAGGGGAGTGGAGATCACATTTCACGGCGGTGTGGTGGAAGATTTTTTCACTGAAGATCTATATCATATTATTTTATGAATCATCACTTACATCACTACGTCACTGTTTATTGGACTTTTTATGCTATTAATTTAATATATACTGTATGAATTTTGATAACACTAGAATATATTTTGCTCTTAAGTGAGTGATACTTAACAGTTTGTCACATTTTAGCTTTATTAATATAATATATATATATATATATATATATATATATATATATATATATATATATATATATATATATATATATATATATATATATATATATATATATATATATATATATATATATATCCTTTTTTTGTTATTTTAGCGCTGCTATTTGATTTCACTTGAGGGAAGGGCAGGTTATAGTGAATCATTTATTATTTTTGCACTGTTTGAATTTTAAGTGGCAGCTGTCAGTGAGGTTTAGATCTGTGAGCGCAGCGTTTGGCACATAGGAAGGGGCGGTGATCCTGTGGACCATATTAAGTGATACATTTTTACATGCTTGCTGTACCAAAATTTCAGTTTGAATTTTTTTTGGTTACTGTATAACAGTTATACAAATTTGAAGATTTATATTTCACTGCCTTTAGTCAAACTCCATTATGATCGGATGAGTTAAAAACTTAGCAACTTAAAGAGCAATCTATTTTAGGCCTCTTGCACACGATACTCCTGTTTGAGCATCTACTTTTTCAGACTTTTTTTTGTATGCATTTTCGCGCATATGCATTCTCGCAATTTTGGCACACATTTCTGTGCATTTGTGAAAGCTTGTTCTGGCGTTGACAATGTAAATGTACAAAACTGTGTGAATTTGCGTGGAAATATGCGCAAAGGCACGCATTAGGCATATATTACTGACCTGCAGATTTTTCTATTTTTTTATTTTTTGCTTTTTACACTGAAGAATACACGCTGCTTGTTGACACGCCTGTGTGCATAGGCCCATTATAATTAATGGGCTGTATTTTAGCTCAATAAAAAAAAATACCGTATATACTCGAGTATAAGTCGTTCCGAGTATAAGTCAAGGCCCTAATTTACCACAAAAAAAATGGGAAAAAACTTATTGACCCGAGTATAAGACGAGGGTGAGAAATGCACAGCTACTGTAAGTGGAAAAGAGGGTCAACAATGCCCATTTGCAGCATCACTGTGCCCATTTGCAGCCTCACTGCGCCTATTTGCAGCCATAGGTCCCCTGAACTTCAAACTTGGTAGTTAAGGGTTCCTAGATGCCCCCTAGCTGCAGCCAAAATTTGGGGTCTCTGAACCCAAAGGGTCCCGAAATGACATTGCTGCAGATAGACACAGTTGACGGAATTTGGGGCCCCGTATCTCGGGGCCACTTAGTGCTAAGAATCCCAAATTTGGTGTGCAAACCCAGTGGAACTAGCACCATAAAATTCCCAAAGCTGGGGTTTCTAGCACCAAGTGGCCACGAGATACAGGGCCCCAAAAATCAGTTCAGAAAATGTCAAGCACTTTTCTGCAGCAGAGAATGACATTTTCCGAACCAGTTTTGGGGCCCTGTATCTCAGGGCCACTTGGTGCTAGGAACCCAAGCTTTGGATATGTTATGGTACCAGTTCCACTGGGTTTGCACACCACATTTGGGGTTTCTAGCACCAAGTGGCCCTGAGATATGGGGCCCCAAATTCGGTTCAGAAAATGTCAAACACTTCTGCAGCAGAGAATGACATTTTCCGAACCGACTTTGGGGCCCCGTATCTCAGGGCCACTTAGTGCTAGGAACTTCAGCTTTGGATATGTTGTGGTACTAGTTCCACTGGGTTTGCATACCAAATTTGGGGTTTCTAGCACCAAGTGGCCCTGAGATACGGGGCCCCAAAGTCGGTTCGGAAAATGAAATTTTTTCTGCAGAAAAGTGCTTGACTCGAGTATAAGTCGAGGGGGGCACTTTCAGCACAAAAAAATGAGCTGAAAAATTCGACTTATACTCGAGTATATACGGTAAGCTGTACTGAGCTTTTTCAAGCTGCAGTGTGCAAGAGGTTTTAAAGTGGTTGTAAACCCTTACAGACCACTTTGTTCTACAGGTAAGCCTAGATTAAGGCTTACCTGTAGGTCCAAGAAATATCTCCTAAACTTAACACGGTTTAGGATATATTTGCAGAAAGACAGGCACCGCTGTCTACGGCGCATGCGCCGTAGACAGCGGCGCGCAGATCATGTTGCTGCTAACTGCGATACGCCGTTAGTGGCCACGTGACGTCATCGCGGCTCCGGCCAATCACAGTGCCGGAGCCACGATACCCAGGAAGAAGAAGAAGATGGACGCTCCGTAGCAGAGGGGACAGTGGTGACATCGCAGGCTCCTGTGTCAGGTAAGTGACACAAAATGGGCTACTATGCGATGCATAGTAGCCCATTATGCTTTACCTTTGCAGGGAAACAAAGAGGAAGTAAACCCATCAGGGTTTACTTCCTCTTTAATTACACACAGATTTGACTGGAAGTCTTTTACTAAAGCTGGCCATATAAAAATCTGTTTTTCATTCAGCCAGTAGCCTGAACAAAAAAAACTGAACCGATTCTCCCATCCACACATTCAATTTGGATGACGGAATCCTCCCCGCTGCACTATGGTATTCTGACAGCAAGGAGACTCCCCCACTGTCAGAATACACAGATCAGCACTGCAGCCTATAGGCTTTCGCCAGGTGGCTTTTATTAGACAGGGCAGTGGAACAGAAGTCCATCGCTAGATCGTAAGTGAGAAGAACAGAACTCAGAAGTAATTGCATACAAGCACGGCTAATTTTGGACTGAAAAACACAGTAAGTTGCACATTTGAAAAGAAAAAATATAATAATGAATAAGAATTTTTTTAGATTTAGATGTATACTTCTTGCTATTACCATAACTTACCACCAAAATAAATTCTCCTGCTCCCGACGGTGGCAGTCATACCATATATGTGAATGTTTTTTGTACCCATAGTACAGCCCAGAAACAATAGTGCACATTTTGCTTTTTTTTATCCTACCTAAAACATATTGACACTAACGGACATTGATACCAAGTTAGAAACTGTTTAAGAAAAAAATTCTACCCAAAATATACCAGCCCTAACCTTTGACCCTGACAGGGTATACAGGGGGCCAAATGACACAGCACAAGCACTGTGCGGTTATTCATGCTTTAAGGGAACAGGATCTATTTTTTTTAGGGTAACAAACACTTAAAGGAAAGGTTAGGAACAATGTCAGGGTATACGTACTGTCTCCACTTGGGACATTTAGCCTCTCTATTTGTTCTGATGTTCACTATTCCTGTGGCAGAAAGTGATGTGAAATCCAAACTATATAGTTGTCACCAGAATGGAGATGAGGGGACCCTTGTTCCTGTGAAATAAATATTTCTTTTGTCTCGTCAGGACAGAAGTAAAACCTTCCGAAATGCACAAAGCAAAAAAGAGAGAAAGGTTTTAACTATTGCCCACACTATCCAACACAAAACAAAAAAAAAAAAAAAAGTCTTGGCTTTAGAAATGGCTTAAAGTGGAACTTCACTCTCAATCCTCATGCTGCTAGCATTGGTTAATATAGATAGGCAAGAACAGCATATTTACTTTAAACTTTATTTACGTTTCTTCAGTCACTTCTTGGTTTCTGGCCTAGGCAAGTAATGTCATACATCCCAGGAGCCTTCAGGAGGACCTGAGCCAAGTGAATATACAATACCCGCCCTCAAGCGTTGACTCAGTTTCCTGTGGCTGAAGACCGGTGCTCTGGCAAAAGTGTTCCTGCACTCAAGCAAAATAGCCCATAATAGACTTAGGCCAGCACTCGGTACAATCCATAATGTGCCATGGCGAAGCCTGTTCTAGCCAAAACATGTTAGCGTACTATTAATGTGTTTACATGTAGCCAAAAGAGATTCGCGATTTTATGGATCATAGTGAGTGCTGGCCTAATTCTATTATGGACTACTATGCCTGAGCTAAGGGCAGATGGATTCCAGGAAGTAAATGCTACACGAATGATCTGCCCTTACTCATGATGGCAAAAGCTGGAAATGCTAGGGGGGCGATTTTGAAAATGATTTCCGAATAAAATAAAGCATGGAGACATGGATGGATGGATGGGGAGTTTACTTGGAATATTAAAAATGAATGAAATTGCATTTTCGGTTTGTGGTGCTCTGATGCAGTGTAGTTCCGCTTTAAGTCAGCACTTTTTACCAGAAGTCATGCCAAAGGGCTAGATTAGTTTAGTTACTAGAGGGCCAGGTTTTCCAAACTTTATTTTTAGTTAAAGTGGGGAAAGGTTAGAACCTATTTAGCGACTCCTCCCATTGGCGATATTTCTCCTCATTTACAATTTGTCCACAATAAAAGAATGCACAAAGACACATTTTTTTAGGAGGGTTTAGAAGGGTTAACACCTTGACAAGTGTTTTATTTTGGTGTGTCAACTGATTGTTAGCGCACAAGTGCCTAAAAATGAAGGAAAAGGGTCAACCACATCAATTCTACAGCAGCAATTTGCTTGGGAACTAAATAAAGCGTTTACCGGTAATTCCTTTTCTTACAAAGATGGAAAACCAACTACCCACTATCACAATACAACTCTGGTCCGATTATCTCAGGTTTTTCTACGTTATATTAGTAGAGGCAGTTGAATAGGGTTTTTATTTTTTCCTGTTAGGGCTCTTTCACACGGGGCAGATCAGTCATGATCCGCCCCGTGAACACCCGGTTGCTCATCGGGGATCGCTCCGCCGATCCCCGCTGAGCAGGAAGATGACAGGTCCATCGCTGCACACTGTGCAGCGACGGACCTGTCAGAGCGCCGCTCTCCCCTATGGGGGGGATCGGATGATAACGGACCATAGTGTCCGTCGTCACCCGATCCGAAAACGGATGGAAAAGTAGGTTTTTCCTCCGTTACACTTTTCGGAGCGGGTCGGATGTCAGCGGACATGTCACCGCTGACATGCGACGCTCCATAGGGATGAATGTATGTCCGTTTTTCATCCGAAAACGGAAGGATGAAAAACGGACATATGGATCGTGCGTGTGAAAGAGGCCTTAGTGCCGGTTCACACTAGACGCGGCATGACTTGCAGGTCGCCTTACCGAGGCGACCTGCACACGACTGCGGGGCGACTTGCAAGACGACTTCTGTATAGAAGTCTATGCAAGTCGCCCCCAAAGTAGTACAGGAACCTCTCTTCTAAGTCGGAGCGACTTGCGTCGCTCCGATTAGAACGGTTCCATTGTACAGAACGGGAGGCGACTTGTCAGGCGGCTAGGTCGCCTGACAAGTCGCCCCAGTGTGAACCGGCTCTTAGGGTAGTGGTGTTTATTTTATATGTAATAACCCCTATGCTGGAAAAAATAAATTCTCACATCCCCATCCCCATCAGTTGGAAAAATAAAACACTCCCCTAGTGCCATTAATGAAATTATGAGTAAACCAGCACTATATAGCACATCAAGCAGAAGCGATATCCTACACAGGAGACACCTGGAAGTACCGAAATCTGTCCCGTTCAAGGGGCTGCTGGATTTCTGTTTTGAATGCGAGTATATTATATATTATTTTATATATAGAGCGCTCTTGGTTTATCATTACACTATGGATGCATCTTTTAGGCCTCATGCACACTGGACATTTTTTGAAGTTTTTACAGCAGCTGTTTTTGGCTGTAGACGTCTTTTTCTACAGTCCTTAAACTCTCCATCATGTTATCCTATGTGTCCATGCACACATAGGCTGTTGGCTGTTTTGGGCAGTGGCATTTTTGAGCAGTAAAAAAAAAAAACCCAAAATTAGTGGGTTTCGAGAGACGTTTTTCAGCTGTTGATTAATGCTCAAAAACGTCGCTCACCAGCGTTTAAGGTTTTTGATCCATTGAAAAAAAAAAAATAAAATAAAGCTAAAAAAACGCTATTGCAAAGCGTTGAAAAACTCACTGCAAAGCTACTGACGTTTTTAATGTCATTATAACGTCCAGTGTGCATGAGGCCATAAATTTAGTTAAAGTGGTATGAAACCAAAATAAATTGTTGCTGTAACTGCTTATAAAGTGTTAGCTGGAGTTTGGCTTCAGTTTACTAGTGTATCTAAAACTCCCCTCCGCCTAGACTGACAATGCTGCTGTCCAACCCCCGTGCTCCACATCCAGAGTGAAGGCACTAATACAGGAGGTATGTTACTAGCCAGATCACTAGCTGAAAAAAGGGGGGAAAAAAAGCCAAAAAAAAAAAAAAAAAAGCACACACTAATGCAGCCACCACATTTACTGACCGCTAAGCTGCAATATATTACATTTTGGATTTAGTACTGCTTTAAAGTGGCTGTATACCACATACTAGCTCATTTTGAAATACTTACCTTAGAACGAAGCGTCAGCATCACATCCTGGTCACCGCCAAGGGAGCTGACAATTTCCCCTCTGCGTTTCTTCCGGTTCGCGGCTCCGGCGCTGTGAGTAGTCGGAGCCGCGATGACATCACTCCAGCGCATGTGCCTGGGAGTCCTCCATTCCGGCACGATACGCCGGACCTTCACTGCGCATGCGCCACTGACATCAGCGGCTGCATGCAGGGTGAATATCTCCTAAACCTGCACGGTTTAGGAGATATTCATTTTACTTAAAGGTATGCCTTATTATAGGCTTACCAGGCTTGATTTAAGATATACATTAAAATGTCATGTTCGTACAGTCATTTTGTAGCTAACTTGCCTATACAGGTGAAATACAAACACAACAAAGATTGCTATTACAAAACTGCAGTATGGAAACACTAGAACATAGTCAAAGCTACATTTGGTAGCTTATATTAGAAGCATAAAACGCCTGAACCATTAAAATACAGCAATTCTTCCCACTGTATTCTCTGTGCATTAGTTATATCACAACTAACTACAGAAATTAAACTTCTGATCAAAAACAGAATACATGGTGTAAAAGAAAAAAAAAAAAAAAGATAAAGTCATAAGTGGAAGCTGTGCCCTTTATGAAATGTGTAGGAAGAACACTCAAGTGTAAAGAGTCAAGCTGAAAAAACAAGCCGATTCTAAACAAAACCTACATCCAAATCCAGCCAAAAGTTTCTGCTTAATTTAAGTTTTGCATAGGACAGGCTTAGAAACGTATTTAACCACTTCTACCCCGGAAAAAATTTACCCCCTTAATGACCAGGCCATTTTTTGCAATATGGTACTGTCGCTTTAACTGACAATTGCGTGGCCATCCCACGTTGAACACAAGCAAAATGTATGTCTTTTTTCCCACAAATAAAGCTTTCTTTTGGTGGCATTTGATCACCTCTGCGGTTTTTTATTTTTTGAGCTATAAACAAAAAAATGTTTTTTTAAATTTAAAAAAGGCCGACAATTTTGAAAAAATAAATAAATATTTTTTTTACTTTTTGCTATACAGTGGTGCCTTGGATTACGAGCATAATTTGTTTCAGAAGAATGCTTGTAATCCAAAGCACTCATATCAAAGCGAGTTTTCTCATAGGAAATAATGGAAACTCAGATAATCCGTTCCAGTGGCACTGCTAGTGTATGCAGTACCGCATGTAACCAGAGGTAAGGGGGCGTCGGAGACATTCGGAAACACTCAGGAACAGAGTGTTTCCGAGCGGCTCCGAGTGTCACCAGCACCCCTACACCACTGGCCAAATGCGGTACTGCACACCTCAGAGGCTTGCATCCTGCTCGTTTTGTGGGACAGCGCTTGCGAGTCAGGATTTTTAAAAAATATTAGCTTGTATCGCGAAACGCTCGTAAACTGCGTTACTCGCAATCCTAGATATTACTGTAATAAATATCCCCAAAAAAATCATTTCTTCAACAGTTTAGGCCAATATGTATTCTACATATTTTTTGGTAAAAAAAAAAAATCAAAAAAATAAATAAATAAATAAACCCGGCAATAAGCATATATTCAAAAGGGGGGAGAAAGCAAGGGGGCGGGACTTTAAATGAAGCATGTGGTAGCAAAAGCATATATTGATTGGTTTGCGCAAAAGTTATAGCGTCTACAAAATAGGGGATATATTTATGGCATTTTTATTTAAAAAAAAAAAAAAAAAACAAACTAACTAGTAATGGCGGTGATCAGTGATTTTTAGCAAGAATGCGACATTGCGGCGGACAGATTGGACACTCTTTTGGGACCAGTGACATTTATACAGCGATCAGTGCTAAAAATAGCCACCGATTACTGTATAAATGACACTGGCAGGGAAGGGGTTAACACTAGCGGGCGATCAAGGAGTTAATGGTGTTGTAAATCCTTTTTTTTAAATAACAAACATGCGGGCGGCACAGTGGTGTAGTGGGTAGCACGCTCGCCTAGCAGTAAGAAGGGTCGCTGGTTCGAATCCCAACCACGACACTACCTGCCTGGAGTTTGCATGTTCTCCCTGTCTCTGCGTGGGTTTCCTCCGGGTACTCCGGTTTCCTCCCACACTCCAAAGACATGCTGGTAGGTTAATTTGGATCCTGTCTAAATTGTCCCCAGTATGTATGAATGTGTGTTAGGGACCTTAGATTGTAAGCTCCTTCAGGGTAGGCACTGATGTGAATGTACAATGTATATGTAAAGCGCTGCGTAAATTGACGGCGTTATACAAGTACCTGCAATAAATAATAAAATAAAATGTCATACTTACCTGCACTATGCAGATCGTTTTTCACGAAGTGGCCCCGATCCACCTCTTCTGGGGTCCCCAGGCGGCGTTATCAGCTCCTCCCCGTATTGGGAAACCATCTGGGAGAAGAGATCTCCCTGGGGGTTACCGTGCGGGCACGCTCCCGACTTCGGCTTTTGCGTCCATAGACACAGAATGCTGGACTCTGCTACTCCCCCTCAGTCTTTTGGCTAAGATCAAATGTAGTGTCTGTTATCAGTTTCCAGAGGAGGCGCTGTGCTGCTCCCATAGGGGAGGGCTGGCAAATTCAATGGTGTCATTGCACCTGGAAGGGCGGTTTCGGTAGTGACTATGCCGTGCTGTCCGACAGATACTGGGGGCCGGCCCATGGCTGAGTCTGAACCGTCTGGAAGGGTGCTCCTGGTGAGGATGGGTGCTGCATTGGGTCTGTTCCTTTGGAGGACTAGTGCAACACCCATTGCACGTTTTATATCACCTCTTCATGTGTGTGCACTTTTTTTGGCATCGGGTGGAGTTTTTGGGTGCGTTTCACACGCCACGGGCGTTTAAAAAAAAAAAAAAATTGGATTTGATTGACAGCAGCGGAAGTCAATAGCTGCGCTACCATCAATCTATCCAATCAAAAGCAGAGACAACAGGCAGAGAGGTAGAGCGTGTCTCCGCCGTGGGAACGAAGGGGCTCAGATGAGTAAAACGGGGGGGCTGGCCAGTGTCAGAAGTTTTTTCACCTTAATATATAGGATGCATGAAGGTGAAAAAAACGACGGTTTACAAGCCCTCTGAGTGTTCCCTAGGGAGGTATTTCTAACTTTGGGGGGAGTGGACAGACTGGGAGTAGTAGAGAGAATGCTGTTCCTGATCACTAGAGACAATCTCTCTCTACTCCCCTGTCAGCGATCACAGGTGGGTGGCGGACATCGCAGCCGTCGGCCACACGCATTGTCTTCGGCGATGCAGCGCCTGCTATTGCTCTTAAAAGCGGCCGACGCAACCTGCTGCAGTATGACGGCGGCTGGTCAGCACGCGGTTAAAGCAGTATTAAACCCAAAAGAAAACATTATATTGCAGCTTACAATTTCTTAGATGTGATGCACTGGTTTTCTATTTTAGACTTCTTGCTTTTATTTTCACCTGGCGATTCTGCCAGCACGTATGTTTTTCCAAAGCACAAACTGTCCTGGCGATTTATCATTTACAGGGATGAGACAAACCATAATATTTATGGAATGCTTACAATGATCAGGTTTTATTCTCGTAAAACTTTTATCCCAAAACCAAAAAAACTATTTGCTGTAACTGAAATTTAAAGTGTTAGCTGGAGTTTGGTTTAAATTTGTTAGCGTATTTAAATCTGCTAGTACAGCTAACACTCCCCTTTCCCCAGATTAACAACACTTATACAAAGATGCCCCCTGGGCTCCTTCACCCAGAATGTGAGCACTAATACAGAAGGTGTGTTACTGGCCAGATCACCAGGTGAAAACAGGAGGGGAAAAAAAAAAAAAAAAAAATCTTAAAAGCAGAACTTCGGGCAAAAACTTTTTTCTATGTCCTCGTTGCTGATCTCCTACCTTCACCAACTATAGAAAGAAACCTAGTGCACAAGGCACGGTATAACCCCTCTGGACTTTAATTGACAGACCAAATGTAGTAGAAAAAGTCAATGTTTATTAGACAAAAATGGAAAAAGTAAATACAATGACATGGAGATATCAAGTGTACAAATATAAACAAGATAAAAATGCATGACTAACAGCAAGGTTTGATTATGCATATATCATTGAAAATTTTTTTTTGTACAAATATGTGATTTGTCTACATTTTAGAAAAACTACATACCTCTATATGCGATACAAAGCCTTTGAAGAAGGACAATTTTGTCTGAAACATGTCAGGCATCATATATGGCATTTGTCTATGCTAGCCCACAAAATATACCCAGGGCAGCTAAGTCTTATGCGTTTCATGCATTTTTATCTTGTTTGTTTATATTTGTACACTTGATATCTTCATGTCATTGTATTTACTTTTTCCATTTTTGTCTAATAAACATTGACTTTTTCCTACTACATTTGGTCTGTCAATTAAAGTCCCGAGGGGTTATACCGTGCCTTGTGCACTAGGTTTTCTTTCTATATTTAATGAATTGGACTGACCAAATGTTTCTGCAGTGACTGCCAACCCTCTTCATATATACCTTTGCCAACTATGTCATCCATGTTCTTCTGAGCTCTGTAGTTCCTCTGCAATAGCCTGCTGAACAACTATTATTGACTGGCGATTTCCTGTTTGTAAGGCCGCTAGCTGCCATTTCTACAGTAACTTCAGCCAGCAGTCTGACACCCCCCCCTTGTAGTTCTCTGAAAGGGAGCAGGTAATTGCACTTCCCACCTGGCTCGCTGTAGTGGGTAGAGGGGCTCTCACTGCCCCTGGTCTGTGCCACCCATAGGAGGTGGTGTCGTCCTCCTCCTCGGCTACCTCCACGCAGCATGCATTAGTATGGAGCGACAGATGTCAGCGGTGACATGTCCGCTGACATCCGAACCGCTCCGCCAAATCCAGATGGATGGTGGTCCTATTTTCCATCCGTCTGGCGGATCGGATGAAAACGGACAGGCGATTCATTTTCATCCAATTTCCCCATAGAGGAGAGCGGAGATCTGACAGGTCAGTCTCTGTACAGTGAGCAGAGACGGACCTGTCATCTGCTGACTCAGCAGGGATCAACGGATCGATTCCTGCTGAGCAAGTGGAATCCGTATAATGGATCCGCATGTGTGAAAGAGGTCTTGCAGTTATAAGAATTTCCCCTCACTGTCTGTGTTGTGCAGCACAGCAGTGTGCCTGTAGAATGAGGGTTTCGATTTATGTCGAAGTGGGCTTGTTCACATTTACATGTAAAGGCCTAGTGTACCTCCCACATTCAGTGCAATATGCAAAGCATGAAGGGAAATGTAGTTTAATAACAGTGTAAAGAGAGGGGACAGGATATGATGCAATCACTGTTCTAACAGATCCTCTCTAGCAGAAAACATGCCGCATTTTTTGAACTAAAGAGCTGACCTCCTGAAAATTCAATTCAACGTTTCTCTTGATTGGTAAGGAATTTCACAAACGTAATAACCATTTTAGTGTTTTGTTTGGGGGGGGGGTGTACTAATGGGGTTTTTTTGTCAATCCCCAAGTATTGCTTTAAAAAAGAAAACTGATGCAGCCATCAATTCTAAGGATTGGTAAACTGCATTACATTACATTTTTGATTTTGGGTTTAATACCGTTTTAAGGTTTATGACATGAGGAGGGACACAGATGTTTAATTTCCCACTCTATGCCAAAAAATAGTTTTGACTAGGGTTGGGCTTTGGGCTGCGTTATCTATACATTCTGCATGTGTTACAGTTGTAATACAGTGAGTTTTAGGTGTATTTTACATGCATTTCCTGACTTTTGGAACTCTTGTTTTTAAATTTTACTAAAATGCAGAGCTGTAAATACAAGATTTAAGTGTTACTAAACACAGGGCCCTGCATTCACTATATCTGGTGTCCCCCACAGTACACAGAACATGGAAATGCAATTATTTTAGTAAATATAAACTGCTAAATACCTTTTCTCATCAGCAATATATAGCAGTCTTGTGACTTCCATCAGTGTCTGGCTAAAACTTGTAGGAGTATTCATTTTCCTCTGACTGTCCTATAAGGCTGCATGACCCCTGACCCTTTGGCCCTGTGCTGATCACATGCACCCTCCCAAGAAAAAAAACAAAAAACTCTAGCAATTCACACTAGACTGAGCATGTGCAGAGTGACAACAGAGGCTCTGTACTATCAGGAGATGGTTTGGAGACAGTGGAAGAAGGGGAGGATCAGATAAGGGAGGATCAGATAAGGCAGGATCAAACAGCCTTTTTACAAAATGCGGAGGATTAACCCCTTTGGTTCCACAGCGAGTATACCAAGCATGCGCTCATATATATATATTTTTACCATCCTAGAGAATAAAATGGCGGTCGTTGCAATACTTTGTCACACCGTATTTGTGCAGCAGTCTTACAAGCTCACCTTTTTGAAAAAAAATACACATTTTACTGAACTAAAAATTTTTAAATATATATATATATATATAAAGTTAGCCCAATTTCTTTTTTATATTGGGCAAGATGTTACGCCAAGTAAAGTGATACCCAACATGTCACACTTCAAAATTGCGCCCGCTCGTGGAATGGCGACAAACTTTTACCCTTCAAAATCTCAAATAGGCAACATTTAAAAATTTCTACAGGTTACCAGTTTTGAGTTACAGAGGAGCTCTAGGGCTAGAATTATTGCTCTCGCTCCAACTACGCGGGGATGGGGCGAAGAAAAATTTTTTTTTTATTATTATTTTAATATTTTACTTTTTATTTCGACACCTTTTTTTTTTTTTTTTAATTTTGGGTCACTTTTATTCCTCGTAATGAAAAAAAAAAAAAAAAAAAAAAAAAAAGCATGACAGGACCTCTTAAATATGAGATCTGGGGTCAATAAAGAACCTTGGATCTTATATTTATACAAAAATGCAATAACAAAAAAATAAATAAATAAAAGGGACGTTTGACGTCGCTTCCACCCTCCAATGCAATGGAGAGCGGGGGCCATTTTCTCCTCACTCAGCATCCAGGCAGTGAGGTGACAGGACGCTACCGACGGCTCCCGCAAGACATCCGGAGCGCAGCGGGAGGGGGATGGCAACCTCTCCCGCCACCGATAAAAGTGATCTTGCGGCGACACCGCCGCAGAGACAACTTTTATCTGAAAGAGAAACGCATGCCGTTCCGGAAAATACAGCAGCTAGCTGCTGCCATAACAACGGTATTTAGCGCAATGTACGGGTACGGAGATTTGCGTGAAGGGGTTAAAAGAACATCAAGGCAGTCCTCCTGAAAATGGTAGTTGTCTTTGCTGTTATGGTGACTGAATAGATTCAGTTCTGAATCAATGCCTAGGAACAAATGTCCATCAAATCTGACTTTAATATACTAGCTGCATGTGCAGGGTAATGAAAAAAAAAAAAAAGAAGAAGAGTACTGAAGTCAGGGACAAATGGCAAACTTAAAATTTTCAGGTTCCCTGTAAAGAGCAACTAGCCCCAACGATTTAACAGTTTCCAAAAAAATTGTTACATTGCGGCTTACGGTGTTTTTCCAGCTACAGCCTGCCCCAGCATTTATCTTCCGCCACCCTTGACCTGCTTCCTGCTGTCCACATGGATGATAGAGCTCCACATAAGTTCTTTAGTGCTTTCTCCTGGAGGCAGGACACTCTTTAGAAACAGTCCCATAGAATTATCAGGGTTCCGCAGCACATGTGCAGACAGTTAAAGTAAAAAAATCCCAAGGTAGAAGGTAAGAACTGCAGCGAGGCACAGCTGTAGGAACCTGGTAACTATGTAAGCTATGCTTGAAATTACACTTGCCCTTTAAATAAAAAAAATTTATATAACATAACCAGGGTTTTTTTTCCCTCAGGTAAAAGGTGCCGGAACTCATCCCCCCCCTCCACTAGGTCACACCTGTCTCCACCCCCAGGACCAACTCTATACACCTAGCACCGCCCCCTTTTGAGAACATGGAAGCAAGTATAATTTGGGGGGTATATAAAAGGTATTTGTATGGAATTTGTTAATAGAAAGAAATTCAGTAAAATATACAAAAACATTAGAAATATCCAGTGCTTACCTAAGTAAGGAGGCGGAGTGCAGCTGATACCACCCTTCTCTCCACTCTCTTAAGGCTGCAGCCGACACTATAGGAGCCGTGTCGGCTTATGTGTGTGTCACCTCACTACGTGGGTGGTGATATACAAAGAATAAGCTATTATTTTATTTATTTTTTTAAATAATAAAGGGGGGGGGGGGTTCTGCTCCCTGGCAGAGGTGTCGGGACACGGTTCTGGTAGAAAAAAAAAAAAAAAAAAGGGCTGAACATAATTGCTAAAAAAGTCATTTTGCAATTGAGTCATTATCTCTGTGCTACTGCAAATTTACACTAAGCAAATCTTTCCTAAATCCTGCTTAAAAAATTATGAATCAAAAATCATGTACACAGATTTGCCAGAATTCCCAAGCTCTATGCTTTTGCAAAGTTCTATACTTTTCCCAAAAGTCTGCTCAGAGCTGGAGGTAAAATTAGAGCCATCATCAACAACTATCCTTAGGACCGGTTTACACTTTATTTATGAGGATAATGCATGCATCACACATTTTTTTTGTTTTTCGACATGTTGCATCACCAAGGTTCATTCATTTAGAGTGGGCTCCAACAAATCAGAAATACCTCCTGCCCTATTTATTTCTTTACTGAAGTGCACCGTAACACACATGCATTGTGGTGCATTAAAGCACAGATAAGCTATGTAGATGCTTTGGGGTGCCATTCAATGTCGTAATGTAAACAAGCCCCTAAAGCCGCTCATAGATTATGCAATTTTCTTTCCTGTAACCACAGTCTGGTCAGTGTTGATGGAAGAATCCATCTTGCAGAGCTAATTGTTCTCCCGGCGAGGGGGGGGGGGGAGGGGGTGCCGGGACTGTCCTTGCGGGAACAATACAGTTATTAGACGCATGCCAAAAATTCGACAAGGGATCAACTTTGGTACAATCAGCCTGCCCATATGTGGTTCGCATCTCAACCAGTCCCTGCTGAACTGGCCAAGATTTCAACAGTCTATGGCCGGCTTTAGCTTCATCCTTGGTTAAAAGAAATTGCAAGTGGTGTGCACACAAAGGGATGGATGGGCGGGTTTTTTTTTTTTACAACCTCTGGACTGATCGGCAACACCTTTCACAGGAAAATGTATGACTTAGGGCTGGTTGACACTGGTCCGACATCGAGAGCACAAGTCGCATGACTTTCCTAAATCAATAGTTCCCTATGAGAGCCGTCTTAACTGGTCTGACTTGGGCACAATTTCAGCCCACTGATTTGAATGGAAGTCAAAATCATCATCTTAACTGATCAGACTTGTGGCATGCCACTTGTACTCTAAGGATCTTGAGGGGGAACCCCACGCCAACATTTTTTTAAAAACGCCGACCCGGTCTTCTTCCGACACTGGCTCCCGCTGTTGTGTTAGGTTCAGTGTCTGCCAGTTCTTATATAGTCATGGGGCATGGCCCCCCAGGGACATCACCCGGGGGCAGGGTCTCCGTGTGATGTCCCGATGGGCGGGGTCTCTGACATCCCCAGATGGCCACACCCCATGGCTAAACAAGAACTGGCATACACCGGACCTGACAACAGCAGGAGCCAGCGTCGGGGGAGGATCGGGTCGGCGGAGGAAGACATGGTGCTACGACAGTGGACATTCTTCATTTTTAATAAAGGACTTTTCTAAAACCTCTTGTTTTATGTAACACTACACTATACTCATTGACATATGGGGGGGGGGGGGGATCTGGGTGCCCAGATTTCGATAAGCCCCCTGCTCGGAGACCCCCAGAACCACTGCCCAGGGTTTCAGGAAGAAGCCCTTGTCCCCATCAACAAGGTGCTTTGGGGTGGGGGACCCCCTCTTTTTTCATTTAGGAGTGGGGTTCCCCCTCAAGATCCATACCAGACTCAAAGGGCCTGGTATGGATCTGGAGGGGGACCCCATGCCATTTTTCTTTTCATAAATTTGGTGTGAGGTTTCCTCCATACCAGAAGCAAAAGGAATTGTTTTAATTGGTCAAAGTCGCAATCATCTCAAAGTCAGATCACGTTGATTACACATTTGTAACATGGAAATGTTCTATCCTTCACAGTCCCTCCCTCAATTTTGCATTAACACATTTAAAAACATAATTCAATGTGTGTCTAAAGCATGTGTATAGAGGAATATAAAAACACATGCAACAAACTTCAGAAAAAATGCATACACATAACCGTGAAAGAGCTACCATACCGGGAAACTATCTTAGATTTCACTGTAAGTAATGTCCAGGCAACTGCACTCCATTTCCTATCTGCAAGGAATTATGATCAATTTTCATTTAGGGAGCTTTGTCTGACACAGTGATGTTAAAATGAAAACTCCAGGCAAAGAGATGAATATACAGTTTATATGCATACATGACAATTTGTTAAAGATAAGCTCAAGGTATAGATTTTATTCCAGCTTAGACCAATGTAAATATGCAAATGACATACATGTTGAAAGCAGATAATCACTCCAGCGGTCACTGCTGCCTTTCGGGTCTCGTGCTAAGCAGCTGCATAGCAACCACAGGGAGTCACTCTCTCAGTATTAGGTGCTATTCACAGGACAGCTTGCATTTTTCTCAAAAAATGCAAGGTGTACTTCGATTAGAGAAGGTGGCGTTTTTTTTTTTTTGTTACAACGCGATGTGTTCTGTGAATACCGCCAGTGACTGACGAGTCCGTGATTGCTATGCAGCAGGGCAGCCACTCAGCATGGGGCCCAGACAACAGCGGCGATTACTGTAGGAGTGGCAACTACTAGCGTTATTTGCCATTTCCACAGCAGTCCCTAAAAAGGTATGGTTGGTCCAAGGTGGACCAGCATAAGCATGCTATAAAATCCACACCTGGAATTTACCTTGAATCCTTTCGCTGCCATGCATCTGCTAGCCTCCCCTTCTTGCTGACCCAGAATGTCATTTTGGGGTCCTTCCTTCATATTCCTTGGCCAGATTGGCTGGGAATGAACGTAATGCAGTGCGGTATGTGCTGCATTCTACTCACTAGAGCACATTAAAGGGAATCCATCACCAAAACAAATGGAGAAAAAAAAAATACATAAGAGTTATAAAAAGTTACCAGGTACCTAAGAAGTCTTCCAGGGCAGCATCTGAGAGATAGGCTCCTCCTCCCTGAAACTGGAAATGCATTAGTCCACCATTATAAAAATGTGACAGTCTTACCTGCGTACCTCAGTTGTATTAAAGCACCAAAGGAAATCTCAGTAAGCTAAAAGCTCCCCCATTGTACCTGGTATTTGTCGTTTTAAGGGTGGAAACTAGTGCTGCCCTGGAAGACTTCTTAGAAAAAGAGTTACCAGGTACCTATTTTCTTGAATCGTCTTCCAGGGCAGTATCCGAGAGGATGCATCAAGCAATATTTACTAGGGTGGGGATAGAGACTGGAGCACCTTGCGACCAAATGCCTGGTCTTGGTCGGACAGGTGGTCTATACGATAGTGCCTTGCGAAGGTACTGAAGCTCGACCATGTCGCTGCCCTGCAGATCTGCTCCAGGGTTGCCCCTGCTTTCTCTGCGACCGAGGTTGACCAGACCCTGGTTGTGTGTGCCCTGATCCCGCCTGGAGGGGTGAGGTTTTGTGCCTCATTAGGTCGTCTGTACGGCCATTCTTATCTATCTGCTGATGTTATTTTTTGGATGCCTGCTTCCCTTTGTTAACTCCCGCATAGAGGACAAAGAGGTCGTTCTTCGCCAACCCTTCGTTCTTTCGGAGGTATGTTATGAGTGTTTCTTACATCTAGTTTGTTGTGTCTTTTTTGCTGTTCATAGTTTTTGGAATCGAAGGGATGATGATATTTTGGGTTCTATGGAACGTTGAAGAGACCTTGGGTAGAAAAGCTGGGTCTGGCGAGAGAATTATTTTGTCTATATGTATTAGACAGTATGGTTCCATCATAGACAGGGCTTGGATTTCGCTCACTCTTCTGGCCAATACTAGGGCCACAAGAAGTGCTGTTTTTAGTGTGAGGTTTTTGTCTGAGCTATCTTCCATCGGTTCGAATGGAGGAGAGAGAAATACCATGGACATGTCCTAAGTTGGAGTCCTATTCATTTTAACCGGTCTAGCTCTTTTAAGTGACATTAGAAATCGCTTTATCAGCGGATCCTCTGCAAGTCTGGTGTCCATGAACGAGGAGAGTGCTGCCACTTGTACCTTCAGAGTGCCTTGGGAGATGTTTTTGTCTGCTCCATCTTGCAGGAAATTCAGAATTGTTGGGATTATCCCTCTGTTGGGAATCTGTTGGTTTTTGTTCCAGGAGACAAACTTTTTCCTCAGTTTCTCGTAGATTGCCCTGGTCATAGGTTTCCTGCTGTCTAGGATGGCATTGATCACCTTGTCTGACAGCCCTTTGTTCTGAAGTCTTACCGTTTCAGTAACCAAGTCGAAAGCTTCAGGATTCTGTGGTTCGGATGGCTGACTGGGCCCTGTGATAAGAGATCGGGGGGGTTCGCAAGTGTCAGTTGAGGTTGGATGCTGAGGTTCTTCAAGTGGCTGAACCATGCCCTTTGAGGCCAGAGCGATGCTATCAGTATCACCATTGCTCTGTGTTTATTTTTTGAATCACTCTTGGCATTATGTCAGTTGGAGGGAATGCATAAACACAGTTGCCATCCCCAGCTTTGGCTGAAGGCATCTACTCCTCTGTTGCCATCTGTGGGACCCAGTGAGAAGAATGTTGGTGATTTTGCGTTCGCTTTGGAGGCAAACAGATCTACCTCGGGTACCCCTCACATTTGAGCGATTTGTGCGAAGGTTGTTTGGTTCAGTGACCACTCCGTCTGTTTATTGGTCTTCCGGCTCAGGAAGTCTGCCAGCGTATTGTCTGTTCCTTTCAGGTGGATGCCTGATATTGACCTTATGTTTGATTCTGCCCATAGCAGGATTGTTTCCATCAGCCTCATCAAGCTTTGGGACTTTGCCCCTCCTTGCCTGTTTAGGTATGCCACTGTCGTGGTGTTGTCCGATTGTACTTTTACATCTCTCCCCTGTATTGCTGGTTTGAATGCTTCTAATGCTTCCCCCACAGCTTTTATAAACTCTCATGTTTGAGGAGGCTTGGGACCATCTGGAACTCAATTTCCCGTGTGCAGAGGCCCTCCATGTGTGCCCCCCAGCCTAGGGCGCTGGCATCTGTGGTGATCCTGACTGGGTCGGATTGAGCCCATTTGTGCCCTTCGATGTATCAAAGTAGATTGAGCCACCATTGGAGTGTTTGTATGACTGTGGTCGGAACAGGAATGGACTTGTCTAGGGATGAGTGGCTGCCGTCCCACTGGGACAGAATGTAATACTGTAGAGGTCTCATGTGAATCTGTGCCCAGAAAACGTCATCAGCCCTAGTACTGCCATTTCTTGTCTGATCGTAATGGCGTTGGTCCCTCTTACAGAGGTTACTGCCTGCATGATTTTTACGCTCTTTTCTTCTGTTAGGAGTTAGTCTGGAGTCCAGTACATAGCCCAAATACATCACTCTCTGGCTTGGGGTCATCTGTGATTTTTCTGTATTCACTATCCACCCCATCTTTTGCAGATGGGACATACTTGTGCGCGGGTTGTTTTCTAGGGTCTCTGCTGAAGATGCAAAGAACAGTAGATAGTCTAGGTACGGTATTAAGCCAATGCCTTGTCGTCTTAGACCTTTTAGAGATTTTTGAGAAGATTCTGGGTGCAGAAGAGATGCTGAAAGGGAGAGCTGTATATTGCAGGTGCAGAGTAGTTGCTGGCCCTTGCATTGCGAACCTCAGGAATTTTCGATGATCCTCCTTTATGGGGACATGTAGGTAGGCATCCTGTAGGTCTACTGTCGCCATAAATATCTCCCGTGGTAGGATGTTTCTGATCGAGTAAATAGACTCCATTCTGAATTTTTAAATTTTATTCCTCTGTTGAGTGGCTTGAGGTTCAGTATGAGCCTTAGCTTGCCTGACGGTTTTTTCTTTGCAAAGATATGGGAATAAAATCCTGTTTGTTCCTTTTCTTCAGGTACATGGCGAATCACTTTCTGATCTAGTAAATTCTCCAGGGACTGTAAAAAGGCCTTTGCCCAATCTTCGTCCTTTGGTAGCATGGTTACTAGATACTTGGTTGGGGGGCGGGCGGAAAATTCTATCATGTAGCCATCCGTTATGGCGCGTATGATTAATTTGTTTTTGTTGCTTCCATCCATTGGTGGGAAAAAGCTGCGAGTCTGCCCCCCACCTGACGACAGTCATTGTTTTTTGTTCTTTGGGTTAGGAGGCTTGAGGATGAACTCACCCTTGCCTTTTTTGTTTTGTTGTCCCCAGCGCTTCTTTGCTCCCGGCTTGTTGAATTTTTTGAATTGCCGAAAGGGCGCCTTTCCTTGCTTCTCTTTGGTTTGGGGAAAACCCTTGTTCTTTGCTGCGGTCCTGTCTAGTACAGTTTTTAATTCAGGCCCAAACAGTAGGTCTCCAGTGAATGAAATTCCGCACAGTCTGTTCTTAGTAGGGATATCAATCCCAAGACTTCAGCCACAGGGCTCTTCGGGCTGAGTTGAGTAGTGCTGTGGTCCTTGAAGATATTCTGATGGTTTCAGCTAAGGCATCTGCTAGAAAAGCTGCCGCTCTGGTCAGTGTAGGGATGGTTTTTAATTAATTCTTCTCTAGGTGTGTCACTTTCTAGTAGTTCTTGTAGCTGGGTTAACCAGATTAGTAAGGTGTGGGCTGTGCAGGTGGAAGCTATTGCTGGATTCAGGTTCGCAGCCCCTGCTTCCCAGGCCCTCTTTAAGGCTCGATTCACACCTATGCATGTTGCTTTTGAGCGTTTTTGGAGGGGTTTTTTTCATGCTTGCCACGTTTTTGAGCAGCGTTTTTGCCGCGATTTGCGTTTTTTTTTTTTTTTTACAGTCTTAAAAAAAAATTTAAAAAAAAAAAAAAAAAAAAAAAGGCAAAAACGCATCAAAAACGGTGCAAAAACGGTGCACTTGCGTTTTTGATGCTTGTCTATTGAATTCTATTACATGCAAAACGCTGCATTTTGCATGAAAAAAAGTCCCTGACCCTTTCCAAAAATGCAGAGAAACAAAAAGGCATTGATGTGAACATGTTCCATAGGAACCCATGTTAAAAAATTCCCGTGCATTTCTGCAAAATGCATCAAAAAACGCCCTAGTGTGAATGGAGCCTAAAAGGGCTTCTATTTTCTTATCCATGGGGTCGCTTAAGGTACCCACATCGAAGGCCAAGTCAGATTTATTTGTGACTCTTGCCAGAGAGGCATCCACTTTGAGGCATTTAGCCCAGGTTTTGGTGTCTGTCTCTGCAAATGGATATCTGCGCTTGACTGCAGCTGGTATGAAGAGTTTTTTCTCTGGGTCTTCCCACTCTTTTTTGACGATATCTTTAAGAGTTTGGTGTACAGGAAATGTTTAAGGTTTCCTAGGTTGTAGTCCTTTATACATCTTGTCATGTAGTGTGAGCTCTGCGGCTTTTTGCTCTTTAATACCTAGCGTGTCGGCTATAGCTTTTAGAAGGTTATCCGTGTCTTCTGAGAGAAATAAAATTGCCCTCTGAAGCAGGATCTTCCTCCTCAGTCTTAGCAAAGTCCATCCTCTGCTGTGGATTGTTCGTATTCGTCTGAATCCTCCTCTTGTTCCTGTCGCTCTGCCTGTTCCCTGTAGGAACACATGTCCCGCTGCTAGACGGGGTACTGGCCTGACTGGCATTTGTTGGCGCTTCTAACGTCTCAATTGCTGAGCGTAGCAGTGCCATGGTGCTCTTTATCTCTTTTTTGAAAGAGCTGAGCAGATCTTTCAGGTAACCTTGCGACTCTTTGGCCAACATTTTGTCTATGCATTTTTGGCATAGGAGTTTTTTTCCATTCAGGTGAAAACCGGTGGCTGCACAAAGCACATGCTTTGTTGCTTTTTCGCTTTCCTTTCCTCTGGGGTCCTTGCCTGAAATCAAGCACAAAAAGGTCCCCATGAGGAAGGCAGTTAAAGACTGCCTGTAAGTGGGCAGCTTTGCAGTGAGGTTAAGACAGAGGTGACCCTGGAGGACTATTCTGGCTTACCTTGGAGCTGTCCTGGCTTGCAGGATCTGCAGGGCAGGGTGGAGAAGTGCCAGACATGTTCAGTCACCAGGATCCTCTGCTTAGAGTAGCCTTTTAAACTGCTTCCTGCTTAAGCTCCAGCCCCGCCCCCAGCTGACCCCGTGCAGGTTGTTGGATGTACCTGCACATGCCGCTGTTGCTGGTGTCCTCCTTCCTGGGATTCCATTAAGGAGGGGGACTCTGCTGCTTTTTTTTCCCCCCCTCTTTTTTTTTTTTAAATTCCATCCTCCCGGAAGTGGAGTCACCGGAAGTGCTGCTTTGTTTTCCCCTAGAAGTCTCCAGACTCCAGGAAAATGGGCGCCAATCGGAACTGCGTGACTGGAAGTGACGTTTTCCGGCGTCTACGCCATCTTGGTACACCCTGCAGAGCCTCCACAAGGAAATAAGCCAGCTCTGCTGGGTGCGGAGGACCCTGATCGCAAGGCAAATGGTGGAGGCAATTGGGCGGGGGCGAGACAGTGTAAAAAACTGACACCTACCCGTGCGCCGCTCCGTTCCATCTCAGCCTGTCTTCAGGGGGCAAGGCATCCTTATTACCAGGAAAAATATCCAGATGGAAGTTGCAGCAAGTCCCTCCACCAGCATAAAAATAACAGTCTGGGAGAAAATGTCAGTGGATTTGTTCCAGCTTGGGCGGGGGGGGGGGGGGGATGATTGCAGACCCCTCTGTAGGGGTGAAATCAAAGACAGAGCAAGTTTTTGCTCAAATTTGCTGCTCCTACTTGCCCTCCCAAGACCCACTGGGCTGAATGGGATGCTGGCAGGGGGTCTTCTGCAACTAGCACAGAGACAAGTAAAATATTAAACATTTCTTTGCAGCTCCTGTGGGTTCGGAGGAAAACACAAACAACTGAGGCACGCAGGTAAGACTGTCAAATTTATAATGGTGGACTAATGCCTTTCCTGTTTCAGGAAGAAGGAGACTCTCTCTCTCGGATGCTGCCCTGGAAGACGATTCGAGAAAAAATTTGGGAGGAAAAAAAAAAAAAAAAAAGTAAAAAAGTTTTTCAAAATTGTAAATAAAATAAAGTTACACCCAAGCACATAAAATCTTCCCCAATTTTTGAGACTTGCCACCTCCACATACACATGTAAAAACGCACACATCAGGGGTGTCTACACATGAAAACGTTGATACACATTACTGTGACGGGAGTCACTGGGGGGGGGGCTGTGGTTCCCATCTCCTATTGGAGAGGCTGGGAAACCCTTGCTTCAGCTCCCCATGCCCCTCTTGTCTTATTTGTTGCGTCTATTAGGGGCACAGGGTGACCGAGCAAATAATGGACAACTACTTAATGGACACTGTGGTTTGGATTACTTCAAATGGGACAGTAATAGTTATTAACAATATCCCTCAAGAAATATATGAAGACTATTCCTGGCTTGTTTAAGTTGGAACTATACATGTTAATTGAAAGAGCTGGTCACATTGATCTCTATTCCTTGGTCTTCAATGCAGAAGACGGACAGTCTGCTACTAAGGTCTCCTGCTATAGTCCGTTGCCTACTAGGTTGAGGAGGGGGAGATCACTGTGTTAATTGGAACACCTATTGTCTCTACTAGCAAACCCTTGTGGGCTGTGTTTATACTTATGTTAATGTGTATTGTACCTTCTGAGATCGAAGTTGGCAAGTCTGACCTGGAATGGGACCTCTGAGTCATCCAGGTGGCTAATTAACTTAATGTTTATAGTATATGTCGGTTGTTGTAATTATATTCCTGTGTACATATTGTATTGTTAGGGTAATTTGATCAGGGGGGAGGATAGTCCTCCTGTGTGGTATATATTTTGTGTTAGTTGGTCAAATCTATACAAGTTATTGTTGTACGATTGGCTATATCATCTGATGACCAGACTGGCTGTATACTGAAGGACGCACCAAAGCCGGGTGCTGGGAAGGTTCCGTTACAGTTACATATCACCGTGCACGCCAGAGTGAGAACAAGATTTCTAGCACCAGACCTCCTCCCTAATGCTAAACTGATGACCTGTAAGGGGCTTTTAAAGCATCACCTATGGAATATATAGGGTACTGAAGCTTGTTGCCATTTCCCAGGTGCACACAAACTTACAGCTGAGCTTCACTCAAAAGGGGTCTTGCTCCCCCTAATTTGTAACATGTAATTTTTTTTTGGGGGGGGGGGGGGGGGGAGGCAGCACGGGGTACCGAGTTTTGAAGGGTACCCACTCTCACTTCCACTTGGATTGCCTAGGCAATCTAAGTGGAATTTCTTCTCTCCCCCTCCCTCCCTGTAGGCTTCAGGGACACATCACAGGTCCCAAAAGACTGTGGGGTCATTCACAAAACGCAGCACGGCTCGCTCATTCGCAGTGGGCAGCCAGGTGTAAAGCCGCAAGCTCAAACAACCAGGTGCCCACATTTAAGATGCCGGCAATGGGAACCCGAAGGCTAGTGAAGAACTAGCCCGGATGAGGACATCACTAGATCCATGGACAGGTAAGCGTCCTATTAATAAAAGTCAGCAGCCACAGCATTTGCAGCTGCCGATAATTTTTTTGATAGAGTGGGGAACTGCTTTAGGCTTTAACATGTTTGGTATCTATTTACCTGGTGCAACCTCAGCTTTTATATTTTACCACAAAATTGGGTAAATTATTGCATTTGTGTGCCCTACAAACGTTAGTATATTTTTTACAAAAATGTTGCATTGCTTAGACCTTTGTGGCACTATTGTGACAGAGAAAATTGAGTACTGTCCGTGATACTTTTTTTATTTGCACTAACATACAATTGTATGTATACAATTGTATGTTAGTGCAAATGTAAAAAGTATCACGGACAGTACTCAATTTTCTCTGTCACAATTGCACTAATACGGCTACAATCAAATCAAGTATGGCACTATTGTGCAATAAAAAAAAAAAAAAAAAAAAAACACTACCACTATTTTATTCCCTGGGGTTTCCGCTTTCAGAAAATACACAATGTTTTGAGGGTTTATACATTTTTCAGGTCTTAAATTATTTTTATTTTTTTTAACCTGTGTGCAAAAAAGAAAAAAAAACAGTTTTGGCAGCAAAAAGGGTTATGCTATCCTTGTCGTTCACACTTCTAATACACTGCATACCAAGGAAAATTGCTCTTACTTCTTGGTACAACTCTGCTGCTTCCTAGGCCACCTCCCTGCTAACTGGACAGAGATGGTGATTCATTCTTCATTGTAAAGATCAAGGAAGGACAAAAAAAAAAAAAAAAAAGTTTTAAACGCGGACCTGGAAATAAGAGTGTTGCCTTCCTGGCAGTGTAGAAGTACGCAAATCACAAGGCTGCATTACAAATCCTTTGCCAGGTAAAACAGTAAGCGTGTGTAGTTCACAGAGCAAATTGCCTGGAATTCTGCTTAATTCTAATTAAAGTCAGGTGCCACAGACTCCAAAAGATTTATCTTCAAAATGACATATATACATGTCTAGCCATTGTGTGTCTCCTGGCACTAATTGTTGGTGCACATATGTGCTTGTGGATCTTGACACCTGTAGAAAGACACTGGAGTATTATTTACCGTAAATATGCGGCTCCACCGGACTGGGCCTTTTTCCGTGGGGCTGCATATTTGTGTATCTCCCTTTGTGCTGGGAGCGCGCCCCGTACTAACGATTCTGGGTCACCTGATCACTGTGATAGCCTCCGATTGGCTATCACAGTAATCAGTCACTGTGAAGCCTAAACCCGTGTTTTCTCTCTCTGTAAATAGAGAGAAAAAAAAAATAAAAAAGTGTGTAAAAATAGATAATTAAAAAAAATGCTGACAAAAACAAAAGGTAAAAGCTGCGCTCAAGGTGAGAAGTAAAATAGAAAATGTAGTGAAATCAAAGCAGCCTGCACCGAGATCTAGTCTCCAAATCCCATCATAGATAATAATGCAAAAAAGGTGCGGCGCTAAAACATAATTATGAGCTATTAAAATGAATTGACATGAGATAACCGTATAAATAAATGATAATAACAATGCAAGATGAGTATAAATAATGACATACACTAATGTCCCAGAAATAATTGTGAATAAATAATATACATATACGTGGATAAGTAAATAAAGTCCAAAACCAAAAAAGAAAATCCGTGATAAAATAGGAAAAAAGTGCCAGAAAGTGCCACAAAAAAGATGAGGATGCAGTAGGAGAAATCTTCTATGGTTCCTCACACCCAAGGTGGAATTTCAGATGTGCTTACCAGATCCCGATGACTGCTATTACAGCAGTCAAAAACGGCACAGGGAAAATTTGGGGCTCCCCACAACCTCAGCATAAGGTACCAGTAAGCGACAGATGATATTTAACAACTACATTAACCTTGGTTTGCCTGCAGGGCTCAAGTTGAGCTGTAACATGGGATTCCATCATTGCATATCTGCAGCCTTGCTCCTCACTGCCCAGATCAATGTTCTAGGTCAGTGTTGGGTCAAAGATCAAGGTCAGTATTTTTTGGACAGGATTTATTTTAAATTAGTGTCAGTGTGTTTAAGGTAGGATTAAAAAAACAAAAATGCACACTATAGTTTCTGGGCTGTACTACAAGTACAAACATACACATACGTGGTATCACTGCAATCGGCAATCAGGCACAGGCAAATTTATTTTGGGTTGTTCTTTGATGAAAGAAACATACCATTACATTTAACATTTATATTCTGGGCCAGTTTTCCTTTAAAATGTTTAAAATATAAGTTAAAAAAAAATACACACACACGCTATCCATAACTGTTTACTACCAAATGAAAGCCCAATTTGTCTCGACAAAAACAAGGTACAATCCACCTGGATGCACAAAGTTGTGATATGTACAGTTTTCTTAACACATGTCAAAGTTGCAAAACTGTGCTTAGGCATTAAGATTTGTTTTACATTTAGGCAGGAAGGGGTTAAAGGGCAACTCCACTTCCGTGTGAGGGGGGGGGGAATTGCAAAAAAGAATATAGCATATACGATCACAACATAAGTCATTAATTGACTGTTATTAAAAATTACCTTTCCCTTTCAATCTGCAGCGCTGTCATTTTCTGAAAAATGCAATGCAATATGGCATCCTTGAGGCGTTCTCTACACAGATGGTGTACAGAATGGCCTCCAGATTTGTCATTTCCTGCTTGTGTGATTGGCTTACTGATTTTCCCAGAAGTCTGCACTAAGGCTGGATGTAGATGGAGCGATTTTCTTTCCTACAACCAAGGAAAGGGAAAAAAAAAAAAATCTAGGATTCCCCGATTAACACAGTCAGTGTTGATGGGGCAATCACTCCCGCAGAGCTATTGTGTTCTCCTGGTGGGCGGCTGGGGGAAAACGATCCCTGCCGGGAGCGATAATTGCTAGTGGAAATAACAGCTGCTAGCAACTATTACATGTCAAATTTGACAGGCTGGTTGTACCCAAGTTAATATTGAACAAATGGTAGGAAGATTACTTTGTCATAAGGCCACATCCCAAACTACTATAGAAAGAATTGAGGTTCCCTCATTCAACATGGGACTTTACAGGCCCAAAGAGTAAACATGAGTTACATTTAAAAAGTTGTAGTTTTATTTATAAAATACAAAAAGTAGTAATAATTGATAAAGTATAAAATTCTCTCTCAATGCCCAAAAAACATTACATATAAAAAAGGGGGTGCATAGTAACTCATGGCGGAACCGCCTAATGATATGGTTACAATTCACATGCAGGGGCTACGTAAGCCAATTACAACAAGTTTCAGAGTTCGGAGACTCCTTCTGCAGGTAAATCACTGTTTGTGATGTTGATAAAAAAAAGGTGTCGCAGATTTTGCGGATCCTGGGGGTGCACATTGTGAGTACTGCACTCAATCCACTTTCTGCCAATATATAATGCCATGTTATATGTGACAGCAATTTCACTATATGACAAATACTGTCATTACACCACAGAATATATCAACATCACATACAGGGATTTCCCCGAAGGAGTCCAAGAAATCTGAAACGCATTGGAATTGGCTTACGTAGCCCTTACATGAATTGTAACAGTATCATTAGGCGGTTCCACCATGAGTTACCATGTACCTTCGTTTTTATATGTAATGTTTTTTGGACATTGAGAGAGAATTTTATACTTTATCAATTCTTACTACTTTTTGTATTTTATGAATAAAACTACAACATTAAAACGTTTACTCTTTGAGTCTGTAAAGTTGCATGTTGAATGAGGGAACTTTATTCTTTCCAAGTTAATTAATAGATCAGCTTGGGTACATTCAGCCTGCCCATACATTGTTCGACTCTAGGCCAGACCCTGATGAACCAGCTGAGACTGGAACCGTCTATAGCTGGCTTAAGATACAAATAAGATTTTAGGCATCCCCTGCAACAAAATAGTGTGACTGTTGGTGAGTTACTCCCAATAGGAAAACACATCTAAAAAGGGATACAAACCCTGCAATTTTCCTCAGAGGCCTGCAAGTGCAGCAGCTGACAATTATGAAACCACTTCCATTAAATTCACTTTCCACATGGACACAGACAAACAGGGATTTCTTCAGAACAAAAAAAAAAAAAAACACAAAAGTGGAGTTACTCTTTAAAGCCTCATGCACACTGAGCATTAAAAACGCCACTTTTTACGGGTGTTTTGACCTTTTTTTTTCTGCCTCTAAACGCCACTCTATGTTAGCCTACATGTCCACGTTGGCATTTACAGGTGTTTAGAGGCAGGAGCATTTATAGGCAGAAAAAAAAAAAAAAACACGTTCAGGAGAGGAGCATTTTGCTGGGGAAAAAAAAAGGCCTTGAGTGCTAGGTGCATTTAGCGCTTGAGCGTTAATTCATTCCAAAGGCCAGAATAAATATTCTAGCCAATGGAATTAATAACCAAAAGCTTGACGCACCTAAAGGTGTTGGTGAAACATGTCTTTAGGTGCGTGTTTAATCACAGATTTCATCTTCCCCTGGAGCAAAAGGTATCCAGGAGAGGAGCCAGAAAAAAACATCCTATGTGCATGTTTCCCAGCAGCTGGTACTACGGGCTTCTTCCTTGTAAAGAAACATGGGTCATAACATATAACAGGGCCAACAGCAGCCGCTAGTCCTGAATTATATGGAAGAATGTCAGTGAGAGGAGGGGGCAACATGACTAGAAAAGAATAGTGGCTTCAGAAGACCATTTGTCACTACAGCAACTCAGGGGAAGAAGCCTACAGAGCCTAGATGGGTTTTCCTCTCTAGTAGATTCCACATAAACAAAAAACACATACCAAACTTTATATCCTGCACATGCTGGGGGACAGGATAGATTTAACTTTTTAGACAAGCTCAGAGTTGGCCCCGTCAACAAATGATTACCAAACCCATCCCATCAATGTACATGAATTTGTTTCTTACATATACGAATACAAACACCTTTATTATATAAAGCTGTGGTTACATAACCATTCAGTTCTCATTCTTGTCTTCTATGTAGCAAGGCAGTAGGTGAGGATTAGCAACGCTCCAGAGGTCTGTTCGATCTGCTAGGGATGAGCACTGTGTTTGGGCCACTGGTTACACCCACTGGCTACATCATTAGGTCACCATTGCAGCACTTAACTACAGATAACAATATGCAAAAAAATAAATAAAAAAAATAAAAAAACACACAAAATTTTAGCTACTTACTTACTACAAAAGAGAAAATAAAATATTCAGGCAGTGTAATGGCAAAATTTAACAGCGCAGAGATAAAGTTTGGCCACTTAAAAAATAACTCCAGGAAAAAAGTTGCTATACTTTCAGTGCTCCAACAGCAAACCTACTGCTCCACTACACAGCCGCTGTCCTGTCTGTCCTTCCCCTCTTTGTCCAACAGTGGACAAGACAGCTGCTGTGTATGAGAGCTGAAAGTCTGCTATCAGAGCAATAGAAGTAAAGCAAAAGCTATATTTGCTAGCATCAAAGAAGTTGCAAATTGTAAAGAACAGGCAGTGATTCAAGGAGGTGGCATACGCCTCCTGAGAGATTCAACTATTTGTAAATCCTATATGTCCTGGAGTTATTCTATAAGGGGCGAAACTTTATCCTTGCACTGTTAAATGTCATTACATGGCCTGATTTTTTTTTTTAACATTCAAGGTAAGTAAGTAGCTAATGTTTGTTTCTGAAAAACTGAAAATTAGTCAGACACATTTTGTCAGTTCAACTGACTAGAAAAACTGTAAATATTGTTACACAAAGCAAAAAGGAACAAATCTATTTGCATCATCCCAAGTTTTTTTGGGGGGGTTTTAGGCCCCTTTCACACGATCGGACCGTTCAGGTCTGCCTGTCAGTTTTGACGGCGGACCTGAACGGGCGCTCCATGTTAGTCTATGGAGCGTCGGATGTCAGCGGAGACATGTCCACTGACATCCGACCCGGTCCGATCCGCTAAAAGCAGACGGATGGCCCTACGTCCAGGTCCGTCGCTGGCGGATCGGATCGAGCGAGATCTGATGAAAACGGACATGCTGTCCGTTTTCATCCGATCCCTCCATAGGCGGCAGCGGCGCCTGACAAGCCCCTCCCCGCTCAGTGAGCAGAGAGGGACCTGTCATCCGCCGGCTCGGCGGAGATCGACAGATCTCCAGCTGAGCCGGCGGACCGAGGCGGGCTCCGTAGAAACGGAGTCCGCCTCGTGTGAAAGGGGCCTTAAAGCTACTGAAAAAGCTGCCTGCGGATCATAATAGAAAACATTCATATCGCACTCAAATGCTGCTAGATTACAAGTATTCTTCAGGTGTGTGGGATTTTCTAAAGAAATTATCCCCATGTCCACCTCCAAGATACAGCTGATCCCAGGAGTGTGTGCTCAGTTAATAAACATGCACTTTAGGGAGAACAGTGTAGATATTTATGCCAGTTTCACGGAACAGTACAATAGTCAGATACTCTAACTGCCATGCATTAAAGTGCTACTAAACCCAGGACCCTGCATTCATTATATTTGGTCTCCCACAGTACACAGAACATGGAAATGCAATTATTTTAGTAAATATAAACTGCTTCTCATCAGCAGTATATAGAAGTCTTGTGACTTCTATCAGTGTATGGTTAAAACATGTAGGAGTTTTCATTCTCCTCTAACTGTCCTATGAGGCTGCAGGACCCCTGACCCTCTTTCTGGACAGTGCCAATTGGCCTTGTGCTGATCACCTGCACCACACCCCCACAAAAAAATAAATAAAATAAAAAAAACACACACACACACACACACACACACACACCCCAACTCTCGCAATACACACCAAACTGAGCATGTGCAGACTGACTCCACTAACTGAATTATCCGGAGATGTTTTGGGGACAATGCAAGAAGGGGAGGATCAGATAAGGCAGGATCAAACAGCCTTTTTACACAATGCAGAGGATTAACCCCTTAGGTTCCACAGTAAGTATAACAAAGTATGCTTTACTGCATATACAGACTGATTTTTCTGTTGTGGGTTTAGTAACACCAAGTCTAGCCTATATAGACACTTTTCAAAGAAGAAAAAAAAAAAGTGAAATCAACACATCTGCAACCTAAAACAAAACTGGTTTATTTTTGTTTAAAGCCTAACACCAGCCAAACAGTTTTTATTTGGAATAGGGTGGATAATGTTTATAATCTGTCACTGCTTTGACCCCTCCAGGAAGAAGCCCCCCCACTTCCAGCATCAACAACAGGAGAGGCAGAGAGACAAGATGTAATAGGAAATCTCACCAACAGGGACTGAGAAAAACAAAGGCACTTTTTAAAGTGAGGAGGGAAAGAATAAAAGTAAATGTAAAGGCATGATTTCTGTTAAATAACAATACTTACCTGCAGGCCTGAACCTCCTCTTCTGGGGTTCCCCTGCCAGTGCTCTCAGTTATTCCTCTTCTTGGTGCACCCAGACAGCAAGCTACTTCCTATGGGAGCACACCTGTGGGCTCGCTCCTAAGCTGGGCTGTGTGTATCTTTCGCCACATGCAGTGCGACGCTGTCCCACCCTCTACTCCCTCCTCACAGGTTTGATTGACAGCAGCAGAAGCTAATGGTGCCTGCCTCATGTCTCTATGCCTGTAAGAGGGGGGACAGAACTAGCACTGCTGCATATGGGCTGGACCGATACAGGACTTGTGTTTATGGAAGTGCAACTAGTGGAAGGTTTTTCTTACCTTAATGCAGGTAATGCATTAAAGTGGATGTAAACCTGATTCATGAAATTTGAGCTGGGGACAAATCTGTAGCGTTTTATTATCTCTCTTCAAAGCCCTAAGTCCCCTGGCTTTCTCCTGCTCTGTTTTTCTGTTATCAGCATAATAACTTCTGACAAGTTCAGTCCACTGCAATAAAACCAGCCTGAATTTTGTGTCAGGGTAGGTGCTATAAATAGATTAGCAGAGAGCTGGTCTATTCACAGCACAGCTCTGCAAATCCCTGCCTATGTGGAGTGTGCCTTTCCTCCAATCAGCTACCTCACAGTGTATGACAAGAATCCACACCCACAGCTGAATCAGGAAGAGAAAATTCTAAGAGGACGTGCACTTTCTAAACAGTATATAAAGCTGAAGACAGCAGATCTACGTGTAAAACTTATGTAGGAGGATAGGTTTCATCCCTGTGTACCATCTGAGGCTGTTCACTGGGTATATGTGAGGTTTTACAAACCACTTTAAGGTACAAAAAACGTTTGACTTTAAAAACCTCTTTATTGTCTGTCAGTTCCTTCTTGGCCTGGCAGCTGCCAGTCCCCTCACCTCTACCGTAGTAGTCCTGGTGGCTGCCTTTCTTTTCAGGACTAGCCCTGATGACCACCATTGACCTCACATTCCCCCTGACTTTTTGTTCTGGTGCCACAGAGCAAATTTGACAAAAGACCTTCCCAGTGGAGTCACAAGCAGCAATAAAAACTTGACAGAAGTTCTACTCCTTCCTGGGATCCAAAACTAATAAATTAACCTTTGACAGGTCAGAACGTCAACAGAAGCCTGAAAATGATATACGTGTTTACATTTTTGTTTACCTGTAAAGACACCTCACTAGGGAGCTGTGCTGCCCTGAAAAGCTCCAACACCCGCCCATTGGAGGCCACTTTCTTGGTGCTGTCAGTGTCACAGTAGGCAAACAGATCAGAGTAGTATTTCTGCTCAGCATCACTCAGGGACAGTCCTTCCATCCTTCACAGTAGACCTTATCTTTTGCAAGGATTCACAACAACCCTCAGGCCACTAGTTCCCCCAATATAAAGAAGAAGGGGGCTGCAGCAGTGTGTTGGTTTGGGTAGGTGTTCACACATGTGCATTACCAGATGGCATAAGACATCAGGAAAAGGGCTCCCTCCACTGTGGTCCTGAGGTGGGTGCAGGAGGAGGAGGGATGCTCAGGCAGCATGGGCTGCCCCCATATGTCCAGGGCCCAGAGGAGAAGATGCTGATGGTAGTTGTGTCCACATGGAATCCCAGGGTAAGGGAAGCTTCCTCAATAGACAGAGGACTGGGTGTGGGAGCAGCAGGTGGGGAGCTGAAGTTAAGAATAGCCAGTACCGCCCCTCTCTTCTCACACTCTCTCTGTGGCTATGAACTTCCTTCACCACATGGGGGGCTGCTCCCAGCTTCCGCCCCTCTACATGTCCCGCTCTCCTCCGTGCGCGCTCCCGGAAACTTTTCCCAGGTGTGACGAGCCTGAGGCGGGAGCGCGGGGAGGGCTTGGTGCGCTGCGCTCCCGGTGCCGCCTCGGATGCTCCTGCCGCTGAGAGAGCCGCTTTGCTTGTTGGCTGCGGCCGCGGGACTCCAGCGGAGCTCTCCGCCTCGGCCGGCCGCCTAGGTTTCTTCTGGTCGGCACACAGGCTCCTGGTGTCGCGCCCCCCGGGGTGACGTCGTCACATACACAAGTCCGAAAAAAAAAAGACGTGAACTGGGGAGCCGGATGTAGAGACGGACACCCTTCACTCTCCGGGTTAATAGATCTGAGGGAGCGCCGCTGTGACAGTAGCGACCCCTTGCGGTGAGGAGGGCGGGATGACACGAGGGAGGAGCGCGGCTCGTCCTGCAGCTCACACAAGAGCGCGCACGCAAGCTCCTGACGCAGCAGAGTTTAGGAAACTTTCAATGAGTGACGATGGACGCCGTTATTGCTGCAGTGCCACCATGTGGTGTGAAGTAGCATCGCCTTCTACAGCATTTTAGATCCACAGCTTTAGCCGCAACTCTTCTTTGAAAAAGTAAATAAATAAAATAACATATGTATATATTTTTTAACCACTTCAGCCCTGGATTTTATGGCACTGCGTTACTTTAACTGACAATTGCGCAGTCGTGCGACGCTGTACATAAATAAAATGCATGTCTTTTTCTTTTGGTGGTATTTGAGTACCTTTGCGTTTTTTTTTTTTTTTGCGCTATAAACAAAAAAAAGCCGACATCTTAAAAAAAAAATATTTTTTCATTTCTGCTATAAAAAAAATTTAAAAAATCAAATCTCATCAATGTAGGCCAATATGTATTCTAAATATTTTTGGTAAAAGAAATCCCAATAAGCGTATATTGATTGGTTTGCTCCAAAGTTATAGCATCTACAAACTATGGGATATTTTTATGGAATTTTTTTTAATTCTTTTTTTTTTTACTAGTATTGGTGGCTATCAGCAACTTAGTGGGACTGCAACATTGCAGCAGACAAATCAGACAAGAAGTGACAATTTTTTGGGGACCAGTGACACCAATATAGTGATTAGGGTTGCCACCTTTCTGGGATTCACCCGGACAGTCCGGATTTTGAATTGTGTGTCCAGGTTTCAGACCAACTGAAACCCGGACACAATATTTAGAATGGACTGTGGCTCCCCAAGTAACCGAGTACCACAACTGCTGAGTACATAGGTGTGCACAGAGGCCCCACCCCCATACACAGACAGGGAAGAAGAGAGGACTTGATCTGCTCCTCCTCTTCCCGCCCCTACCCCTCTGTCTGCCCACCCACACTCTAATCCCCAGCATTCTGTGCCTCAGGAAAGGGATGCGTGGGCTGGAAGCTTGGAGCTCAGCAACTGGGAGATACATTGTGGATGAAAGGTGTCGATGCCTGAGCCTCCATTCTTGGGGGAGTGAGCTCACCATCCACTGTCTGTGACTGAAGTCTCCCCCTCTCCCTCCCTTCCTTCTCTCTCCTGCTTCCAAGGGAGTGAGTACACTAAGATAAGGGGGACTCAGATGTAAGGGTGCCCTGTGAAATTTGATGTAAGGGGCTGTGGGAACCCTAATTTAAAGGGGGAATGCTGGAAACTCTGATGTAAATGGGAGGTTTGGTGTGCAGAAACCCCCTGCCATCAGAGATCCCCTTTACACCAGAGTCCATATCGTTCCTCCTTTTTTGCTGTGCGTGGCTAAGGTGCTCTGGTTTGGCGTGAAAAAAAGGTGGCGATTCTAATGCCCCGTACACACGGTCGGATTTTCCGATGGACATTGTCCGATCGGAGCGTGTTGTCGGAAATTCCGACCGTGTGTGGGTGCCATCGGACATTTTCCATCGGATTTTCCGACACACAAAGTTGGACAGCAGGAGATAAAATTTTCCGACAACAAAATCCGATCGCGTCAATTCCGACCGTGTGTGGCCTGTTCCGACGCACAAAGTGCCACGCATGCTCAGAAGAAATTCCGACACGGGACAGCTCGTTCTGGTAAACTTAGCGTTCGCAATGGATACAGCACTTTCGTCACGCTGCAATGTAAAAAATGGTTTAATACAGCGCACTCTCTTCTTCTTTATAATGTGACAAGAATTAAGTAGTTTTGCTGCTCATATTCACACACACTTCTCACAAACTTTTATTTGTGTTTTTTTAGTGGGATTCCCTCAATATATTGTTATTAGTTGTCACATCTGACAGTTTTTTTTTTTTATGTTTTTTTTTTTTTTGTTTTTAAGCCTTTTTTTTTCTTTAATGTTTGGATTTTTTCCAAGGCTGATCTTTGTTCAATGTTATTTTTATTTTTACTCCAGAATATTTTTGTGTGTGTTTTGTGTGGCAAGTTACCCCAACACCATTGATATCTTTTATTATTTAATCTCCATGAGATTTTTTGTTGTTGGTGTCCCTTGTTCATTTCACATTGTATATTTGAAATGTACCTGAATCCTCACAAACAAACCATCATTTTTGAAGAAGTAAAACACATAGGAGAGTATAATTCAAAACAAAAATCCTTTATTAGGGGGTTAAGACCCAAGCAAAGAGGAAGGCAACACTGGATCAACAGGAGAAATTAGTGAAGCCTGGGACCCCCACAGCAGACATCAATTCTTCAACCTCAAAATTGGTGGCCTGAGGAGTCCATATATAAGGGAGGGCAGTCTGGTCCGGGATTCACAGAGACTTGGATAGCAGCAGATGACATCAGTGTCCCCAGGCTGTGGTACCACAAGAGGCTGCATCTTTTGGCTGACCAGACTGGATCCAGGGTCCTCACTGTCTGGTCTTCCTTTCACACTTCCTTCCGGGCTGTGGCTGTGCAGTTGGAGATGTGGCAGGAGGAGGAGTAGGACCTGGAGGAGGAGTAGGACCTGCAGGAGGAGGAGGAGGACCATCCCAAAGCTGTGTGTGAGGTGTAAGTTGGCCCCTCACACCTTTCGCCAGAGCCTCTGATATGAGGGCCTCACACATGGCTTTTTGGCCCTCCTCCATCCTCTGCATTTTATAGGCTATGAATGCCGCAAGGTTCTCCTGCCTGGTGTGTGGTGCTCCCAGGACCTCTGTAGCCCTACAAAAAAATCTGATAGCCGCCTCCTCTAGGGTACTCCTCCTCCTGCCACTTTCTGTTTCCAGGGGGGGTGGAGGGACCTGCAGATCAGCCACCTCCTGGCTGAGACTTCCCTGTGTATGAAAAAGGGACATGGTTTTAGTTTTTGCATCATCAATCACAATCATAAATTAGTACTCCCAACTAACATCTAGTTAACATCATTGATTGGACAAGCAGAAATATTTAGAGGAATGCTATACCTGGCTCAATCTGGGCTCCTCCACATGTGGCCTGGAAGGCCCAGGTTGGGCGTCAGAAGCCTCAGCCAGGGGGGAAGGAAGCGTGGAAGGAAGACTGGAGAGGGATGGCCTGGGTTCAGTCTGGCCTGCCAGAAAGTGCAGCCTGTCGTAGTACAACATCCTGGGGACATAGATGTCATCTGCTGCTCCGGATCTCTGTGAATCCTGGACTTTATTGCGCTCCCTCAGATATGTGCTCAGGCCACCAATGAAAATCTTTAAATAAGTGATGTCTGCCGTGGGGATCACCTGCTTCACAATTTCACACAATTGCTCCAGTGCTGCCTTCCTCTTTACTTGGTTCTTGTAATGGGGGTGTTTAATATCCCACAGACAGGGCAGCTCCCTTAGCATCTCTATGAAGACTGAAATGAAGTCCTGATCTTTCAGTACCATATCCATGTTCACTGCAAGACACAACACAAGACAAAGCCTAATGTCACACCAAACTCTCCTAATCTTGTTACAATATAGGCCTCAATCTATAGAAGCAGTATAGGCCCAAGTTTGTCTCTTACCTTCGTTCTTACGATCGCCGCGTTCAATGCTCCTTCCTCCGCTCACAGATCAAACGTAATACACACGCGTGTTACGCTTTATATACACTGCGCATGCGTGTAACTCCGCCCGCCCCTGACGTTCTTTCTAGTGTATTCCCCGCCCCTTTTCGTTCGGCGCAGTGGGGGAAGAGCATGATGGCGGAGTTACACCAGGTGTGTGATAATTCTAACAACGAGGAGGAGGAGGAGGAAAGCCCGGATCCAGGCACGTCCCGATCCAGAAGGAGACGTTTTAAAGCCACAAATATGTTGTTTGGGGAGATGTTGGAGATGGTAGACATCATGAGGAAGTCCGACTATGACGGAAAATATGCCAAAATCATTGGTAAAGTGGTCCGGAGTCTAGAGCGGAATTTCGGGGTACGAATGTCTAAAGATCAGCTCAGGAAGCGGTGGTCGGACCTGAAGTTTAGAGAGCCAGAGCAGTACCGAAAGATCCGGAGAGTGCTGCAAAAAAGTAAGTAGTTGTGCTGTGTTCCTATTCTTTCTGTCTTTATTACGTTCGTTCTGCTCCATATGCTTTGATTAGTTGTAACGTTTCCAAAGGTCAACTTTAATGTTCATGGGCACATTATTCGTTCGTATCAAACATTTTTCTTTCGGCCTCTAGAACACCATTGTTTAGGCCATATGCATTTTCACACATTTTTGGGGGCCTACTTGGATGCCAAATATTTGTTTGTGTAGATGGGTTTGTTACTAGAATGAAATGCAAACTAGATTGTGTGTAAGGAGAGGACACTGAGCAGCTGTTTTCACATCTGGACACTGGAGCACTAGTGTGGGACACAAGAACACCATTTTTATTAGGGGGCCCACACAGGTGCTCCAGTGTATACTATAGGGGGGTCTCCATCTGTGAAGCTTGTACCAAACAGGTAAAGTATTGCAGCTTGACAAAGGGCAATAAAAAATATACATCTTGGAACTCGGCTAAAATAGACAATTGTACCCCACTTCCAAGCAATGTTTCCTATTTCTATAGTTCTGCCATCAAATATCTGTGTGCTAAGTATACCATTTTTGTTTTACATAGGGGAGAAAAGACTCGGACACCCCTCATCCCAGGAGACCAGAGACCCCCCCTCTCTGGAAGAAGGGGAAATACCGCAAACCCAAGAAGCTGAGCAGGAGGAAGAAGAAGACGTGGTGGAGATTGGCACCACAACAGGTGAGTGTCTGCGACCACAGACTCAGGTAAAAGAGATGGCTGGTGGCAGATTTTTGAGACCTTTTTTTTTGTTCTTTATCTCTTTTTAGGTGATCGTGATGTGAGGGATCCAGAACGCTTTACATCTGAAAGTGCCCAGATACTGATAGGGGAGATCATGGGGTGTAATGCCGAACTGCAAAACATCCAGCAAAAAATCAATGATGTTATTAAAAAAAATAATAACTTCATTGATTTTTTGGGGCGAATTTAAACCCCACAAAATCACCTGTTTTATCGTACCAAACTTTTTTCAATGTTTAGAAAAGCCAAATTTGGAGGATGCACACAGTGTGCCAACATGTGCTATCTGCCATCACGGGAGATCAATGGACGCGTTTTGGGGGGGCAACCCCTTCCTCAATTATAAAGTAGCGTTGAGGAAGGGCTTGCTCCCCCCAAACACGTCCCTTGATCCCCCATGATGGCAGATAGCACATGTGGACATTTGTAAATTGGTGTGCATCTTCCAAATTTGGCTTTTCCAGGGGTGATTTCCCCCCATCTGAACGCTATATCAAACCCAGTTCCTAAATACTGATGTCTGATATAGCCTTCAGGTTTTACCTAATGTGAACTTTGTAAGTTCAAGTTTTTTGGCTTTCTTGTTGTTTTTACACAGGCCTGTTTTATCTGAAATGGATATTTTGATTTTTCATAATGCTACTGCAAACATTGTTATACAACAAACATGTTGGTTTGTTTTAAAAACCTTTGGTAAATGCGCATGTGATTGTGCGGGTATAAAAAAGTGCCTTTTTCAAGAATGTGTGGATTATTGTCTCAACACTACAACACTTTTGGGGTGATGTAATTGTTGTTTTATGCACAAATGGGGATTATTTCCTAAGGGCAAATCCTCTTTGCACTACAAGTGCAGGTTCAGTGCAGTTGCAAGTGCACTTGTAGTGAAATGTGTTTTTGCATTTAGGAAGTACCAGCCAACACTGTTTTTTATAAGGTTACCCAATCACGACATTTTCTGCACTCAACACATTTCTGTCAGGGTCAGCTAAAACAAACACAAGCAGTAAATGTCCACCAAGAATTTCTTTTGGTTGTTTTTTAGTTTAAAAAGGTGTCACATATTGTCTGGCATATTAATAGCCCCCCTACCCGCAAAGAACTCTAGGTATCGTAACCGGACATCACAGGCATTCAGGGAGGGCAAGCCAGGACGGCCGCTTTCAAATGCCGTCATTGTTGATGTATTTGGGATTCCGGCCTCAGGCCCAACTGAGCCAGCATAGTTGGCTGAATGTTTTCGTAGAAAATTATGGAGAACACAGCAGGCAAGTATTATATGGTTCAGTTTATACTCCGCCATATGGATGGGTGTCATAAATAATCGGAACCGGCTGGCCAGGATTCCAAATGTGTTCTCCACCACTCTTCGGGCTCTGGCCAGCCGGTAATTAAAAACCCTCTGTTCCGGGGTGAGGGTCCTCATCGGGAATGGCCGCATCAGGTGGTCCCCCAGCGCAAATGCTTCATCAGCAACGAACACAAATGGGAGACCTTCAACATTGTCCTCTGGAGGTGGCAAGTCCAAGCTGCCATTCTGGAGACGCCTGTAGAACTCCGTCTGGGCGATCACTCCACCATCGGACATCCGGCCATTCTTCCCCACGTCCACATACAAGAAGTCGTAATTAGCCGACACCACCGCCAACATCACTATACTATTAAACCCCTTGTAATTATAATAGTACGACCCCGAGTTGGGTGGTGGGACGATGTGGACGTGTTTCCCATTAATTGCCCCTCCGCAGTTAGGAAAGTCCCACCGCTGGGCAAAGTGGGAGGCCACAGTCTGCCATTCCTGTGGCGTGGAAGGAATATGTTGAGGAAAAAACAATAAACATTACTATTTTTTCACAGAAACCTGGCAAGCAGATTAGACACAAACATTATGGGTCAACCTCCAGATAGCATTTATTAAGGGGAATTTAACAACAACAAAGTATAAGGTACACCTATCATATCCCCCCCCCCCTCTCATGGGCCATTTCTAACATTATAGGGGGGGGACTCTTGGACAGGTAACCCTCTTCACTTCATTGAGAGATGAATGCCTAAATACAGGGTATTACTTGGAACAGCCCCTCCTTAGTTACACTATTGGCAGCCCACTGGACAGGTAAGAAGTGTCATAATACAAAGATATAAATACACACAGTACACATTTGAGCACATTTGGACATTCTGCTATTACCTATCAAGATCATAATAGGATACAAGAACTTTAAACAGTACAATTGGAAAGTATACAGGCAGGCCCTTGCACTACATGCTTTGGGGAATTCATCCATAAATCTGACCAGTAAAGAGATGGGTATAGTGTGTATGGGTTTGGCAAAGTCAGCAGATGATTGAGGATAATGAATTGGGATCAGCTGACTTATAGCAGTTGGGGGAGGGAGGGTTACAAAAAATTTGGGGACACCACAAAAAAAAGCCTCTGGCCCTCTGCCTGAATTTAAATCAAAAATAACATTTCAAAACATTTTAGGGGGTGTTTGGGGTAAAGCACTACTATGGAGCTGATAAAATACATTGTTAAGTAACTACATGAGGTGAATATAGGGCAGGAGACACCATGCTGGGGAGGTTATTGAAGGGCAAATATGTATGAAGGACCTAAAATAATAATTACATAAAAATCCAGCATGCATGAGGACAAAGGGGACATTCACAGCATATTCCAATCATGGTAATTAGGGAATGAGGAAAGAAATACAATATATTATCAAACATTCAATACAATAAAATGTGATATAAAAGGATAAAAATCTTACCTTCATATACTCCTTCTGTAGGACCTGGATGATGGCAGAACAGGTCTCTGGGATAATGATCCCCAGAGCCTGGGGGGAGATGCCTGTCGAGAACTTGAGGTCCTGCAGGCTTCTCCCTGTGGCCAAATACCGCAAGGTAGCGACCAACCTCTGCTCCGGAGTGATGGCTTACCTCATGCAGGTATCCTGCCTGCTGATATAGGGGGTCAGCGAAGCCAACAAACGGTGAAATACGGGGTCCGTCATCCTGAGAAAGTTCCTGAAATCATCAGGATTATTCTCACGGATCTCACGGAGCAAAGGCATATGACAGAACTGGTCACGCTGAAGCAACCAATTCTTGGTCCATGAACTACTCCCCACCCTGTTCATGGACTGGACTTGTGTCAAGGTCAGGACCCCAACACCAAGCCCCCGCACAGCACGAACTCTACGAGGAGTACGCATACGCAACATGGCTAGAAAACGGTCGGCTGCTCAGAACGAAGTAACAGAACGCACTGAAGAACAGCAAGGCCTGTAAAGAGCGACCTGAAAAACAGCAACGAGCGGACAAGATCGCACAGAAAACTCCAATACGAACTGACTGCACGCACTGAAGAGCAGATACAAACCCACAAGCACAAACTGAACGGCAGAAAACGATCTGAAAGCCACGAGTCTGAAAAAGCGCGAATCGTCTCTCACCAAACTTTTACTAACACGAGATTAGCAAAAGGAGCCCAAAGGGTGCCTCGCTTGGTTCTGAACTGGCCTTTTCTAGTCTCGTCGTACGTGCTTGACGTCTCCGCGTTCTTGGCGATCGGAAATTCCGACAACTTTGTGCAACCGTGTGTAGGCAAAACAAGTTTGAGCCAACATCCGTCGGAAAAAATCCGAGGATTTTGTTGTCGGAATGTCCGAACAAAGTCCGACCGTGTGTACGGGGCATTACAGTGATCAGTGCGAAATAATATGCACTGTCACTGTACTAATGACACTGGCAGGGAAGGGGTTAACATCAGGGGCAATCAAAGGGTTAAATGTGTCCCTAAGAAGTGCTTTCTAACTGTGGGGGGGGGTGCTGTACTGTTATAGGCAGAGATACATGTTCCTGCCTAGCAGAAACACAAGATCTCTGTCTTCTCATGTCACAGAACAGTGATCTACCTTGTTTACATAGGCAGACCGGCATTCTATATGCCTCGGGAACGATTGGTGGGTCCCAGCGGACATCGCAACCGCCGGACCCGCTGATTGGCTCCCACTGTGTCCAATTACATCAGGAGCTGGTCGCTGGCGGCGTGCCCCAGACCAGAAAGAGAGAAATCACATACAGGTACGATATGGCACTGCATTACTTTAACTGGCAATTGCGTGGTCCTGCAATGCTGTACACAAACAAAATTGATGTCCTCTTTTTCCCCACAAATAGAGCTTTCTTGGCACAGAGAGGCTGTCCCGCTGCAGTAAATGTATGTGGGGCGGTCCACAAGCAGTTGAAAAAGAAAGTTTTCTTGCAGACACGGCAGAATTTGGGGCTACTCACTACTTTTTCACTACCCTGATAAGCTATGAGAAAAAAAGTTATCGGTCTTCAGTATTTTTAATTGAAACTTAACCCCGCTATCCTTTACAGCCAAGAAAGCTGCCATCTTAGCCTGTAAAGAGAAACAAGAGGGCGCAAACATCTAGTGCATTGCCACCACCAAATTTTATTAAATAAAAAGAGCCGAAAACATCCAGACATAAGAAGGTACAAGCATATCAGGACTCAATTCCAGCTTAGGTCACGTCAAAGTTGCGGTTGGAAAGCTAACGTGTTTCACTTCACATGCCCCTTTCTCAGAGCTGACCCAACCTGTTGCAGTTCCACAATTTATGTGTTCACTGTGGAACTGCAACAGGTTGGGTCAGCTCTGAGGAAGGGGCATGTCCCCTGAAAAGTGTTAGCTTTCCAACCACAGAAACTTTGGCATCATCTAAGCTGGTGTTGAGTTCTGATATGCTTGTACCTTCTCATGTGTGTGAGTATGTTTTTGGATCATTAAAAAAAATGGTGGCGGTAAGGCACTAGACGTTTGAGCCCTCCTGTGTCTCTTTACAGTGTTGTCTGATGTTTCCCCACTTGAGCAGGGCAGCATTGGTTTGGGCACTACATATACACACTCGGATGTGGGACAGAGTGAGCGCTGAGGTGTTGTTAAGTTCTTGTGGCCATCTTAGCCTGTGTTTGATCTGCAATTGACATGGTGCTGTGTACACAAATTCTGGATAGACCCTCTGGAAGCTGCTATAACCCTTTCCAGCAAACTATGCAATGAAAAACAGGGATTTTTAGTTCACACATTGCAATACATGCTTAAACTAGCCAACTGTGTCAAAGTAATCCCTCTTAGGGCCAGTCCTACACTGCTTTGCCACTGAAAATGCTACAGTGGACACCATGCCAACCTGGGGCATGAAGACACAAGGTGGGGGAGATCTACTAGGTTCAGGTCTGGTCACTGACCTGTGTTATGAAAGAGAAATGATATACCTGTGCTCAAATCCCAATAGCTCCTACATGCATTTAAACTATCAGGTGCTAAAGGGGTGTGAACAGCAAACTATGGGGGTTATTTATGAAAGGCAAATCCGCTTTGCACTACAAGTGCAATCTACAAGTGCAAAGTGCACTTGAAATTGCACTGAAAGTATGAATCACAAAGGTGCAAAATATTAATATTAACCAGTTGCCGACCGCCTCACGACGATATACGTCGGCAGAATGGCACGGGCAGGCAAAGTAACGTACAGGTACGTTACTTGCCTCCCGCAGGCGGAGCCCCCGCATACCCCCCCCCCCCCGCTGCCCGAGGCGGTCGCTATTTCTCCCCCGGCGATCGGAGGTAAGGGGGAGGCCACCCATTTGTGGCCACCCCCTCGCGATCACTCTCGGCCAGTGAAATCCTTCCTCTGCTGCTGTAATGTAAACAGCGGCAAAGGAAGTGATGTCATCTCTCCTTAAGCCGTTCTTTTCGTTCCGACGCCGAGGAGAGACAACATCCAAGTAAGTGCACCAACACTACACTAACAGTAGAACAAGTGGTAGGGCAGTTAGGGTTAGCCCCCTTTAGGTCTAGGGTACCTCCCTAACCCCCCCAATAAAGGTTAACCCCTTGATCACTCCCCGTCGCCAGTGTCACTAAGCGATCGTTTATCTGATCGCTGTATTAGTGTCACAGGTGACGCTAGTTAGGGAGGTAAGTATATAGGTTCGCCGTCAGTGTTTTATAGCGACAGGGACCCCCGTATACTACCTAAAAAAGGTTTTAACCCCCTGATTGCCCCGTAGTTAACCCTTTCACCAGTGATCACCGTATAACTGTTACGGGTGACGCTGGTTAGTTAGTTTATTTTTTATAGTTTCAGGGCACCCGCCGTTTATTACCTAATAAAGGTTTAACCCCCTGATCGCCCGGCGGTGATATAAGTTAGGTTTTAGGGTCAGATAAGGTCTGCGTCGCCCCAGGCAGCATCAGGTTAGTGCCAGTAGCGCTAACACCCACGCACGCAGCATACACCTCCCTTAGTGGTATAGTATCTAAACGGATCAATATCTGATCTGATCAGATCTATACTAGCGTCCCCAGCAGTTTAGGGTTCCCAAAAACGCAGTGTTAGCGGGATCAGCCCAGATACCTGCTAGCACCTGCGTTTGGCCCCTCGGCCCAGCCCATCCCACCCAAGTGCAGTATCGATCGATCACTGTCACTTACAAAACACTAAGCACACATAACTGCAGCGTTCGCAGAGTCAGGCCTGATCCCTGCGATCGCTAACAGTTTTTTTGTTAGCGTTTTGATACAGTCGCTAACAGTCAGGAGCTTTTTTACCTGTGAGTCTCACTAGTGTACCACTAAATTTAGAGCCCAAAATGGCAAATCGAAGGTACACTAGTGAAGAGGCCTACACATTTCTAAGCATGACAGATAGTGAAGAGGAAGTCACTCATCTGTCAGATTCAGGCTCAGAATACGATCCTGTAGAGGACAGCGGCTCCATGACAGATAGCTCTGACGATGGAGTTGTGGTCCCTGCTAAGGTCAGGCGTACCGGACCCCAAACTTCTTCTTCTGTCCTTGAAGTGCAAGAACCGCAGGTCCCTCGTATGGAGCAGAGAAGTACTAGCGCCGCTATTCCTTCTGGTGAACTGGCAAGCACAAGTGGCCTAGTACACCCTGGTCGTACATCCAGCACTGCAGTAACACTTGGTGACGTGGCGAGTTCAATAAGTGCAGTTCAAGCTGGCGAGGTGGCAAGCACAAGTAGTGTCCTGCTGCCACCAAGAAGACAAACACAGGCCCGTCGTGCACATAGTGCCCTTCCTGCTGCATTCGCCAATCCGAATTGGGAACCCACAACTTCTGCAGCACCCGTACTTCCCCCATTCACTGGCCAACCCGGCATTTAGGTGGAAACAGTTGATTTTACGTCACTGGATTTTTATTTGCTGTTTTTCACCGAAGATCTCTATAGATCTATTGTGGACCAAAGCAATTTGTACGCTGGTCAACACATCGCAAGGATGAAGGATTGGATAATAAGGGTAGAATGGGCTAGAGGAATGGAAGAAGCAAAACACACGATGGAAGGCCGGCGAGATAAATACTCTAAGACGTGGGCAAGATGGCATGAGTATAGGAACACAGAAAAGTATTTGACAATTATGGAGGCTTGAGGATCATGGAGGGGAGAGGGAGGAGGGGTTTTTTTTTTTTTTTTTTATTTTTTTTTTTTTTTTTGGGGGGGGTGGGAGGAGGGTAGGGGAAATAAAAAAGCAGACAAAAGCAGATAAGTAAATATTGGCACTTTAAATGGATAAAAAGGAAAGGGAAATATTGGTAAAAAGTCTTGGTATTAAAGAGACCACAATTTTCCTTAAGCCACAATGATGCGAAAAAGAGAGGGGGCGCAGCGTAAATGACGCAGCTGACTTAAAATCTCTCTAAAAGTTTGCTGATGTGGAAAAAAAAAGGAAAAAAAAACACATCGCCGCTAATCCCCAGTCCTCCCTTGCCAGAGATTGGAAACCAATTACGGTTTCCGAATTTAAGATCTTTCTGGGCCTTTCCCTCAACATGGGCATAAATAAAAAGAGTGAGTTGCGGTCATATTGGTCCACTGACCCAATTTACCATATGCCCGTGTTCTCTGCCTCCATGGCCAGGGCACGATACGAGCAGATTTTGCGGTTCATGCACTTCAACAACAATGAACTCTGTCGTCCTCGTGGAGACCCTGAATACGATCGGCTCTACAAATGTCGGCCCCTCGTAAACCACTTCAACCAACGTTTTGCAGACTTGTTTACTCCTCATCAAGTTGTCTGCGTTGATGAGTCCCTGATTAAATTTTCTGGTCGCTTGTCATTCAAACAGTACCTTCCCAGCAAGCGTGCCAGATACGGGGTCAAGATGTATAAGCTCTGTGACAGGGCCACAGGCTATACATGTCGTTTTTTGGTTAACGAGGACAAAGATAGTCATGTAGAGCCGACAAACTGCCCTGACTACATAGGAAGCGCTGGCAAGATTGTGTGGGACTTGGTGTCACCCTTATTCAAAAAGGGGTACCACTTGTACGTGGACAATTATTACACGAGCGTGCCACTTTTTAGTCACCTGTTTGATCATGAAATTGGAGCATGTGGCACCGTGCAATCTAATCGCCGGGGCTTTCCCCAGCGGCTTGTAGATTCCCGTCTTAGGCTGGGGGAGAGAGCCTGCTTGCAGTGTAATAACTTGCTCACTATGAAGTGGAGGGATAATAAGAATGTTTTCGTTCTTACCTCCCTTCATGCAGACACGACGGTCCAAATTACTACGGCAACTGGACCCCTCTGTGTCCACGAATATAACCTTAACATGGGAGGGGTGGATCTCAACGACCAGTTGTTGGCGCCGTACCTAGCTGCCCATAAGGCCAGAATCTGGTACAAAAAAGTGTCTGTTTATTTATTTCAATAGGCTTTGCTGAACGCTCATGTGCTATACAGAGCTTCAGGACAGACTGGATTCTTCCTTAAATTCCAGGAAGAGATCGTCAGAGCCCTTCTGTTTCCAGACGGTGCTCCACCTCACCTTCCCCAACCAAATGCAGTAAGCCAGCTGCATGAGAGGCTGCATAATGTTACTTTGTTTTATTGTTAACCATCATTTGCTTAGCAGGCACGCCATTCAGTTTCAGCGCAGATTTATTTATCTTGACAGCAACAGCGTTTGCTCCCATGATACATAAAGCCGTGACTCCAACGCTGTCGGAGGTGATTTCACCACCACAGTTACATACTTCAGCATATATGCAGAAGCATGGGGGCAGCAGAGGGCGGAGGAGCGATTTGCTCCTAACTTTTGCGGGAGGATGCCCCCATGCTTCGGCATATATATACGGTGCATGTATGCCCATCATTGGAAGTGGATGGATGAAAGGAGGTATTCTAATGGTGGGCATACAAACCGATCAAACCACAGGCTGCATGAAAAAAAAAGTTTACAATATATGCCCAACAAGGAGGATCAGCAACGTACTGGTATGTTGCTGGACTTTGAGTGGTGTTACCAGAATGATGCCTGCAGGTTTAGGTATCATTCTTTTCAGCCAGCGGTCGGCTTTCATGTAAAAGCAATCCTAGCGGCTAATTAGCCTCTAGACTGCTTTTACAAGCAGTGGGAGGGAATGCCCCCCCCCCACCGTCTTCCATGTTTTACTCTGGCTCTCCTGTCCCAACAGGGAACCTGAGAATACAGCCGGTGATTCAGCCAGCTGACCATAGAGCTGATCAGAGACCAGAATGGCTCCAAACATCTCTATGGCCTAAGAAACCGGAAGCTACGAGCATTTCATGACTTAGATTTCGCCGGATGTAAACAGCGCCATTGGAAAATTGGGAAAGCATTTTATCACACCAATCTTGGTGTGGTCAGATGCTTTGAGGGCAGAGGAGAGATCTAGGGTCTAATAGGCCCCAATTTTTTCATTTTTTCAAAAAAGAGTACCTGTCACTACTTATTGCTATCATAGGGGATATTTACATTCCCTGAGATAACAATATAAAATGATTTAAAAAAATAAAAAATGAAAGGAACAGTTTAAAAATAAGATAAAAAAAGAAAAAAAAAAAGCACCCCTGTCCCCCCTGCTCTCGCGCAAAGGCGAACACAAGCGTCGGTCTGGCGTCAAATATAAAACAGCAATTGCCCCATGCATGTGAGGTATCACCGCGAAGGTCAGATCGAGGGCAGTAATTTTAGAAGTAGATCTCCTCTGTAAATCTAAAGTGGTAACTTTTAAAGGCTTTTAAAAATGTATTTAGTTTGTCGCCACTGCACGTTTGTGCGCAATTTTAAAGCATGTCATGTTTGGTATCCATGTACTCGGCCTAAGATCATCTTTTTCATTTCATCAAACATTTGGGCAATATAGTGTGTTTTAGTGCATTAAAATTTTAAAAAGTATGTTTTTTCCCCAAAAAATGCATTTGAAAAATCGCTGCGCAAATACTGTGTGAAAAAAAAATGAAACACCCACCATTTTAATCTGTAGGACATTTGCTTTAAAAAATATATAATGTTTGGGGGTTCAAAGTAATTTTCTTGCAAAAAAAAATAATTTTTTCATGTAAACAAAAAGTGTCAGAAAGGGCTTTGTCTTCAAGTGGTTAGAAGAGTGGGTGATGTGTGACATAAGCTTCTAAATGTTGTGCATAAAATGCCAGGACAGTTCAAAACCCCCCAAATGACCCCATTTTGGAAAGTAGACACCCCAAGCTATTTGCTGAGGCATGTCAAGTCCATGGAATATTTTATATTGTGACACAAGTTGCGGGAAAAAGACACATTTTTTTTTTTTTGCATAAAGTTGTCACTAAATTACATATTGCTCAAACATGCCATGGGAATATGTGAAATTACACCCCAAAATACATTCTGTTGCTTCTCCTGAGAACGGGGATACCACATGTGTGAGACTTTTTGGGAGCCTAGCCACGTACGGGACCCCGAAAACCAAGCACCGCCTTCAGGCTTTCTAAGGGCGTAAATTTTTGATTTCACTCTTCACTGCCTATCACAGTTTCGGAGGCCATGGAATGCCCAGGTGGCACAAAACCCCCCCCAAATGACCCTATTTTGGGTCATTAGAAAAGGACATCTCAATAGGGGAAGTACGGCAAGCTATATCCGCATGGCCCTGGGCAAAAGCCCAGGCCCAGACAGATATACTTCAAGATTCTATAAGAAATTTCATATACTCACTCCCATTTTAGGAAAGACATTTAACTCCATATCTGACACTCAACTATTTACACCACAGAGTATGCAAGCTCATATTGTATTGATCCCTAAAACAGAAAAAGACCACACGATTTGTGGTAACTTTCGACCAATTTCTCTCACAAATATTGACTTACGCCTATACTCTAAGATTATTGCGAATAGATTTACAGCTATTCTACCTGCACATATTAATCTGGATCAAACTGGGTTCACAATGGGTAGAGAGGTTAGAGATAATACAATGGAAACATGTATATTAGTAGAATATGCTCAAAAAACAGCTATCCCAGCATGTCTCCTATCGGTTGACGCTGAGAAAGCATTTGATAGAGTGGATTGGAAATTTTTAAGGGAGGCTCTAATTCAATTTGGGGTAGGACCTAAGATGCTACATAGAATCATGGCACTGTATTCCAATCCTAGAGCAAAAATAAGAATGAATGGGATACTCTCTGAGTATCTTAAAATATCAAATGGAACCCGACAAGGATGCCCTTTATCTCCATTGTTGTACACAATAGTTATGGAGCACTTGACAACAGCTATCCGGAATAATAGGGACATCCAAGGAATAAGAGTTAAGGGAAAGGAATACAAAATGTCAGTATATGCGGACGATTTATATATGCTATCAATCCAATAATAACTATACCAAATTTCATGAAAGAATTTAAGAGATTTGGGAAGCTAAGTAATTTTAAAGTCAATTAGGATAAGTTAGAGATGCTAAATATATCATTGCCAAATAAAGATCAGGAATTTTTTCAGGTCAATTTGCCTTTTAAATGGCAAAAAGAGGCAATTAAATATCTAGGGATATATATCCCAACAGACTTGACTAAATTGCTGGAATTAAATCATGTCTCAATGATACGTAAGATTCTAAGACTGCTTAGAAAATATGATAAACTGGTCCACTCATGGATAGGGAGAATTAATACAGTAAAAATGGATATTTTACCAAAATTGCTGTATTTATTTCAAGCTATCCCTTCCATGGATTAAGCCTCAGTTTAGACCGGAAAAAAAGGTTCAATCTTATTTACACTATCAACTTTAACCACCTCAATACAGTGCACTTACACACCCTTCCTGCCCAGACCAATTTTCAGCGCTCTCACACTTTGAATGACAATTATTCAGTCATGCAACACTGTACCCATATGAAATTTGTGTCTTTTTTTCACACAAAATAGAGCTTTCTTTTGGTGGTATTTAATCACATCTGGGTTTTTTATTTTTTGTGCTATAAATAAAAAAAAGACTGTAAATATTGTGAAAAAAATGTCTTTTTCTTTGTTTCTGTCATAAAATTTTGCTAATTAGTAATTATTCTTCATAAATGTTGGCCAAAATTTATACTGCTACATATCTTTGGTAAAAAAAAACCAAATTAGTGTATATTATTTGGTCTTTGTGAAAGTTATAGAGTCTACAAACTATGGTGCATATCACTGAAAATTGATCACATCTGATCAGGCCTTCCGTACATCAGGTGAATCTCATTTCTTGAGACACTAACAAGTCAGGTGTCATGGTTATGCAATAGAGTTTGTCTGTCAGCTTACCTATCACCATGTGTTCATCTCTAGAGACCAGCTGACTCTCACCTGACTGCTTTTATAATCTCTCCTCTAGCATGGCTCCACCCCAGCTCCTATCAGAGAATTCTATATTAACCTGTGCACTGCAGGCCAGCCCTGCTGATCAACCATTGTGTGTTTGGCTTCCTGTTTCCTGCTTGTCGTGTGCTCTACGATTGTCTCTGTTTCCGACCTTGGCGTGTTCTCGACCATTCCTGTCTGCTCGTGACCCTGACCTTCTGGTGTGTCCCCGACTATCCCTGATTGCCTGTGACCCTGAACCTTTGGAGTGTACGCTGTTGTCCTTGTCTGCTTGTGACCCCGACTTTGGCTTATTCCCGTACTATCCCTATCTTCCTGTTGCCTGCTGTGGGCGTGAGCTGGGGGACCCTGGGGGCCACGACCTGGATCCAGTTGCAGCCCAGTCCATCCTCACCACTAGAGGCTCTGGTGAACACCTGCTGGCTTTTAGACTCTGCGCCCTTACGCTCTAACCCAGTGGGATCCGTGTTGGTGTTCCAGCGGCCCTGCCTTCCTTTACCACCCTGACTCTCATCCGCAGCAGTCAGCCGTAGGATCCACTACCTTGCGGTGCTTTTCTGATCCCAAAAGTGTGCATCTGTCACCTGGCCTCAGGTGGCCTGACATCAGGAAAGTACAAATACCCCCCAAATTACCCCTTTTTTAAAAATTAGACATTCCAAGGTATTACGTAAGAAGCATGGTGAGTTTTTTTAAGTTGTAATTTTTTCCCACAATTCTTTGCAAAATGAAGATTTTTTTTTTTTTTTTTTTTTTACAAAATTGTCATATTATCAGGTTATTTCTCACACACAGCATATGCATACAACAAATTACACCCCAAAATACATTCTGCTACTCATCCCGAGTATGGCGATACCACATGTGTGAGACTTTTACACAGCCTGGCCATATACAGAGGACCAACATTGAAGTAGCACCTTTAGGCGTTCTACGAACATAAATGACACATCTCATTTCTCAGCCACCTATTACACTTTTGAAGGCCCTGGAGCACTAGGGCAATGGAATTGCCCACACAATTACCCCATTTTGGAAAGCTAACACCCCAACATATAATCTATGAGGCATAATGAGTCTTTTGAATGGTTCATTTTTTCCAGACGTTTTTGGAAAATGTGTAAAAAAAATGAAAACGCATTTTTTTTTACACAAAGTTGTCAATTTATAAGATATTTCTAACACATAGCATGTATATAGCAAAAATGACACCCCAAAATACTATTCTTCTACTCTTCCCGAGTATGGCGATACTACATGTGTGAGACTTTTACACAGCCTGGCCACAGAGGCCCAACATTGAAGTAGTAGCTTTAGGCGTTCTAGGAGCATAAATTACACATCTCATTTCATTCCTACCTATCACACTTTTGAAGGTCGTTGAGCACCAGGACAGTGGAATTACCCACAAAATGACCCCATTTTGGAAAGCAAACACCCCGGCCTATATTCTATGAGGCATGGGCTGCAAATAGGTACTTGGGTACTCTGATGGGTTGCAGATAGGTACTCGGGTACTTTGATGGGCTGGAGACAGGTACTCGGGTAACTTGATGAGCTGAAGACAGGTACTCGGGTACTCTGATGGGCTGGTGACAGGTACTCGGTTACTCTGCTGGGCTGGTGACAGGTACTCAGGTACTCTGATGGCCTGATGACAGGTACTCGGGTACTCTGATGGCCTGGTGACAGGTACTCAGGTACTCTGATGGGCTACAGATAAGTACTTGGGTACTCTGATGGACTGGTGACTGGTATTTGGGTACACTGAAAGGCAGTGACAGGTACTCCGTACTCATATGAATTGCGACAGGTACTCATATGGACTGTGTTAGGTACTTGGGTACTCATATAGACTGTGACAGGTACTCGGGTACTTAGATGAACTGTGACAGGTACTCGGGTACTCAGATGGACTGTGACAGGTACTGAGTACTTATTTGAACTTTGACAGGTACTCATATGGATTGTGACAGGTACTCGGGTACTCATATGGACTGTGACAGGTACTCGGGTACTCAAATGGACTGTGACAGGTACTCGGGTACTCAGATGGACTGTGACAGGTACTTGGGTACTCATATGGACTGTGACAGGTACTCATATGAACTGTGAAAGGTACTCGGGTACTCATATGGACTGTGACAGGTACGCAGGTACTCAGATGGACTACGACAGGTACTCGGGTACTCATATGGACTGTGACAGGTACTTATACGGATTGTGACAGGTACTAGGGTACTCATATGGACTGTGACTAGTTCTAAGGTACTCATATGGACTGTGACAGGTACTCAGGTACTCATATGAACCGTGACAGGTACTCAGGTACTCATATGGACTGTGACAGGTACTCAGGTACTCATATGGACTGTGACAGGTACTCGGGTACTCATATGGACTGTGACAGGTACTTGGGTACTCATATGGACTGTGACAGGTACTCAGGTACTCATATGGACTGTGACAGGTACTCGGGTACTCAGATGAACTGTGACAGGTACTCGGTTACTCAGATGGACTGTGACAGGTACTTGGGTACTTAGATGGGCTGTGACAGGTACTCGGGTACTCATATGGACTGTGACAGCTACTCGGGTACTCAAATGGACTGTGACAGGTACTCGGTACTCATATGAACTGTGACAGGTACTCGGGTACTCATATGGACTGTGACAGGTACTTGGGTAATCATATGGACTGTGTCAGGTACTCTGGTACTCATATGGACTGTGTCAGGTACTCTGGTACTCATATGGACTGTGACAGGTACTCAGGTACTCATATGGACTGTGACAGGTACTCAGGTACTCATATGGACTGTGACAGATACTCGGGTACTTATATGGACTGTGACAGGTACTCAGGTACTCATATGAACTGTGACAGGTACTCAGGTTCTCATATGGACTGTGACAGAAACTCGGGTACTCAGATGGACTGCGACAGGTACTCGGGTACTCATATGGACTGTGACAGCTACTCATATGGACTGTGACAGGTACTCGGGTACTCATATGGACTGTGACAGGTACTCAGATACTCATATGGACTGTGACAGGTACTCATATGGACTGTGACAGGTACTCGGGTACTCATATGGACTGTGACAGGTACTCCGTACTCTTATGAATTGCGACAGGTACTCATATGGACTGTGTTAGGTACTTGGGTACTCATATGGACTGTGACAGGTACTCGGGTACTTAGATGAACTGTGACAGGTACTCGGGTACTCAGATGGACTGTGACAGGTACTGAGTACTTATTTGAACTTTGACAGGTACTCATATGGATTGTGACAGGTACTCGGGTACTCATATGGACTGTGACAGGTACTCGGGTACTCATATGGACTGTGACAGGTACTCGGGTACTCATATGGACTGTGACAGGTACTTGGGTACTCATATGGACTGTGACAGGTACTCAGGTACTCATATGGACTGTGACAGGTACTCGGGTACTCAGATGAACTGTGACAGGTACTTGGGTACTCAGATGGACTGTGACAGGTACTCGGGTACTTAGATGGACTGTGACAGGTACTCGAGTACTCAGATGAACTGTGACAGGTACTCGGTTACTCAGATGGACTGTGACAGGTACTTGGGTACTTAGATGGGCTGTGACAGGTACTCGGGTACTCATATGGACTGTGACAGCTACTCGGGTACTCAAATGGACTGTGACAGGTACTCGGTACTCATATGAACTGTGACAGGTACTCATATGGACTGTGACAGGTACTTGGGTAATCATATGGACTGTGTCAGGTACTCTGGTACTCATATGGACTGTGTCAGGTACTCTGGTACTCATATGGACTGTGACAGGTACTCAGGTACTCATATGGACTGTGACAGGTACTCAGGTACTCATATGGACTGTGACAGATACTCGGGTACTTATATGGACTGTGACAGGTACTCAGGTACTCATATGAACTGTGACAGGTACTCAGGTTCTCATATGGACTGTGACAGAGACTCGGGTACTCAGATGGACTGCGACAGGTACTCGGGTACTCATATGGACTGTGACAGCTACTCATATGGACTGTGACAGGTACTCGGGTACTCATATGGACTGTGACAGGTACTCAGATACTCATATGGACTGTGACAGGTACTCATATGGACTGTGACAGGTACTCGGGTACTCATATGGACTGTGACAGGTACTCAGGTACTCATATGAACTGTGACAGGTACTCAGATGGACTACGACAGGTACTCGGGTACTCATATGGACTGTGACAGGTACTTATACGGATTGTGACAGGTACTAGGGTACTCATATGGACTGTGACTAGTTCTAAGGTACTCATATGGACTGTGACAGGTACTCAGGTACTCATATGAACCGTGACAGGTACTCAGGTACTCATATGGACTGTGACAGGTACTCAGGTACTCATATGGACTGTGACAGGTACTCGGGTACTCATATGGACTGTGACAGGTACTTGGGTACTCATATGGACTGTGACAGGTACTCAGGTACTCATATGGACTGTGACAGGTACTCGGGTACTCAGATGAACTGTGACAGGTACTTAGGTACTCAGATGGACTGTGACAGGTACTCGGGTACTTAGATTGACTGTGACAGGTACTCGGGTACTCAGATGAACTGTGACAGGTACTCGGTTACTCAGATGGACTGTGACAGGTACTTGGGTACTTAGATGGGCTGTGACAGGTACTCGGGTACTCATATGGACTGTGACAGCTACTCGGGTACTCAAATGGACTGTGACAGGTACTCGGTACTCATATGAACTGTGACAGGTACTCGGGTACTCATATGGACTGTGACAGGTACTTGGGTAATCATATGGACTGTGTCAGGTACTCTGGTACTCATATGGACTGTGTCAGGTACTCTGGTACTCATATGGACTGTGACAGGTACTCAGGTACTCATATGGACTGTGACAGGTACTCAGGTACTCATATGGACTGTGACAGATACTCGGGTACTTATATGGACTGTGACAGGTACTCAGGTACTCATATGAACTGTGACAGGTACTCAGGTTCTCATATGGACTGTGACAGAGACTCGGGTACTCAGATGGACTGCGACAGGTACTCGGGTACTCATATGGACTGTGACAGCTACTCATATGGACTGTGACAGGTACTCGGGTACTCATATGGACTGTGACAGGTACTCAGATACTCATATGGACTGTGACAGGTACTCATATGGACTGTGACAGGTACTCGGGTACTCATATGGACTGTGACAGGTACTCAGGTACTCATATGAACTGTGACAGGTACTCAGGTACTCAAATGGACTGTGACAGGTATTCGGGTACTCATATGGACTGTGACAGGTACTCAGGTACTCATATGGACTGTGACAGGTACTCGGGTACTCAGATGGACTGTGACAGGTACTCGGGTACTTAGATGGACTGTGACAGCTACTTGGGTATTCAGGTGAACTGTGACAGGTACTCGGGTACTCAGATGGACTGTGACAGGTACTCGGGTACTCAGATGAACTGTGACAGGTACTCAGATACTCAGATGGACTGTGACAGGTACTCGGTACTCATATGAACTGTGACAGTTACTCAGGTACTCATATGGACTGTGACAGGTACTCGGGTACTCATATGGACTGTGACAGGTACTCATATGGACTGTGACAGGTACTCGGGTACTCAGATGGACTGTGACAGGTACTAGGGTACTCATATGGATTGTGACAGGTACTCAGATGAACTGTGACAGGTACTCGGGTACTCAGATGGACTGTGACAGGTACTCGGGTACTCATATGGACTGTGACAGGTACTCATATGAACTGTGACAGGTACTCGGGTAGTCATATGGACTGTGACAGGTACTCAGGTACTCAGATGGACTGCGACAGGTACTCGGGTACTCATATGGACTGTGACAGGAACTTATACGGATTGTGACAGGTACTAGGGTACTCATATGGACTGTGACAGGTACTAAGGTACTCATATGAACTGTGACAGGTACTCAGGTACTCATATGGACTGTGACAGGTACTCAGGTACTCATATGGACTGTGACAGGTACTCGGGTACTCATATGGACTGTGACAGGTACTTGGGTACTCATATGGACTGTGACAGGTACTCAGGTACTCATATGGACTGTGACAGGTACTCGGGTACTCAGATGAACTGTGACAGGTACTTGGGTACTCAGATGGACTGTGACAGGTACTCGGGTACTTAGATGGACTGTGACAGGAACTCGGGTACTCAGATAAACTGTGACAGGTACTCGGGTACTCAGATGGACTGTGACAGGTACTCGGGTACTTAGATGGACTGTGACAGGTACTCGGGTACTCAGATGAACTGTGACAGGTACTCGGTTACTCAGATGGACTGTGACAGGTACTTGGGTACTTAGATGGGCTGTGACAGGTACTCGGGTACTCAAATAAACTGTGACAGCTACTCGGGTACTCAAATGGACTGTGACAGGTACTCGGTACTCATATGAACTGTGACAGGTACTCGGGTACTCATATGGACTGTGACAGGTACTTGGGTAATCATATGGACTGTGACAGGTACTCTGGTACTCATATGGACTGTGTCAGGTACTCTGGTACTCATATGGACTGTGACAGGTACTCAGGTACTCATATGGACTGTGACAGGTACTCAGGTACTCATATGGACTGTGACAGATTCTCGGGTACTTATATGGACTGTGACAGGTACTCAGGTACTCATATGAACTGTGACAGGTACTCAGGTTCTCATATGGACTGTGACAGAGACTCGGGTACTCAGATGGACTGCGACAGGTACTCGGGTACTCATATGGACTGTGACAGCTACTCATATGGACTGTGACAGGTACTCGGGTACTCATATGGACTGTGACAGGTACTCAGATACTCATTTGGACTGTGACAGGTACTCATATGGACTGTGACAGGTACTCGGGTACTCATATGGACTGTGACAGGTACTCAGTTACTCATATGAACTGTGACAGGTACCCAGGTACTCATATGGACTGTGACAGGTATTCAGGTACTCATATGGACTGTGACAGGTACTCAGGTACTCATATGGACTGTGACAGGTACTCGGGTACTCAGATGGACTGTGACAGGTACTCGGGTACTTAGATGGACTGTGACAGGTACTTGGGTACTCAGGTGAACTGTGACAGGTACTCGGGTACTCAGATGGACTGTGACAGATACTCGGGTACTTAGATGGACTGTGACAGGTACTCGGGTACTCAGATGAACTGTGACAGGTACTCAGATACTCAGATGGACTGTGACAGGTACTCGGTACTCATATGAACTGTGACAGTTACTCAGGTACTCATATGGACTGTGACAGGTACTCGGGTACTCATATGGACTGTGACAGGTACTCATATGGACTGTGACAGGTACTCGGGTACTCAGATGGACTGTGACAGGTACTAGGGTACTCATATGGATTGTGACAGGTACTCAGATGAACTGTGACAGGTACTCGGGTACTCAGATGGACTGTGACAGGTACTCGGGTACTCATATGGACTGTGACAGGTACTCATATGAACTGTGACAGGTACTTGGGTACTCATATGGACTGTGACAGGTACTCAGGTACTCAGATGGACTGCGACAGGTACTCGGGTACTTAGATGGACTGTGACAGGAACTCGGGTACTCAGATAAACTGTGACAGGTACTCGGGTACTCAGATGGACTGTGACAGGTACTCGGGTACTTAGATGGACTGTGACAGGTACTCGGGTACTCAGATGAACTGTGACAGGTACTCGGTTACTCAGATGGACTGTGACAGGTACTTGGGTACTTAGATGGGCTGTGACAGGTACTCATATGGACTGTGACAGGTACTCGGGTACTCAGATGGACTGTGACAGGTACTAGGGTACTCATATGGATTGTGACAGGTACTCAGATGAACTGTGACAGGTACTCGGGTACTCAGATGGACTGTGACAGGTACTTGGGTACTCATATGGACTGTGACAGGTACTCAGGTACTCAGATGGACTGCGACAGGTACTCGGGTACTTAGATGGACTGTGACAGGAACTCGGGTACTCAAATAAACTGTGACAGCTACTCGGGTACTCAAATGGACTGTGACAGGTACTCGGTACTCATATGAACTGTGACAGGTACTCGGGTACTCATATGGACTGTGACAGGTACTTGGGTAATCATATGGACTGTGACAGCTACTCATATGGACTGTGACAGGTACTCGGGTACTCATATGGACTGTGACAGGTACTCAGATACTCATTTGGACTGTGACAGGTACACATATGGACTGTGACAGGTACTCGGGTACTCATATGGACTGTGACAGGTACTCAGGTACTCATATGAACTGTGACAGGTACTCAGGTACTCATATGGACTGTGACAGGTATTCAGGTACTCATATGGACTGTGACAGGTACTCAGGTACTCATATGGACTGTGACAGGTACTCGGGTACTCAGATGGACTGTGACAGGTACTCGGGTACTTAGATGGACTGTGACAGGTACTTGGGTACTCAGGTGAACTGTGACAGGTACTCGGGTAATCAGATGGACTGTGACAGATACTCGGGTACTTAGATGGACTGTGACAGGTACTCGGGTACTCAGATGAACTGTGACAGGTACTCAGATACTCAGATGGACTGTGACAGGTACTCGGTACTCATATGAACTGTGACAGTTACTCAGGTACTCATATGGACTGTGACAGGTACTCGGGTACTCATATGGACTGTGACAGGTACTCATATGGACTGTGACAGGTACTCGGATACTCAGATGGACTGTGACAGGTACTAGGGTACTCATATGGATTGTGACAAGTACTCAGATGAACTGTGACAGGTACTCGGGTACTCAGATGGACTGTGACAGGTACTCGGGTACTCATATGGACTGTGACAGGTACTCAGGTACTCAGATGGACTGCGACAGGTACTCGGGTACTCATATGGACTGTGACAGGTACTTATACGGATTGTGACAGGTACTAGGGTACTCATATGGACTGTGACAGGTACTAAGGTACTCATATGGACTGTGACAGGTACTCAGGTACTCATATGAACTGTGACAGGTACTCATATGGACTGTGACAGGTACTCAGGTACTCATATGGACTGTGACAGGCACTCGGGTACTCATATGGACTGTGACAGGTACTTGGGTACTCATATGGACTATGACAGGTACTCAGGTACTCATATGGACTGTGACAGGTACTCGGGTACTCAGATGAACTGTGACAGGTACTTAGGTACTCAGATGGACTGTGACAGGTACTCGGGTACTTAGATGGACTGTGACAGGAACTCGGGTACTCAGATAAACTGTGACAGGTACTCGGGTACTCAGATGGACTGTGACAGGTACTCGGGTACTTAGATGGACTGTGACAGGTACTCGGGTACTCAGATGAACTGTGACGGGTACTCGGTTACTCAGATGGACTGTGACAGGTACTTGGGTACTTAGATGGGCTGTGACAGGTACTCGGGTACTCAAATAAACTGTGACAGCTACTCGGGTACTCAAATGGACTGTGACAGGTACTCGGTACTCATATGAACTGTGACAGGTACTCGGGTACTCATATGGACTGTGACAGGTACTTGGGTAATCATATGGACTGTGTCAGGTACTCTGGTACTCATATGGACTGTGTCAGGTACTCTGGTACTCATATGGACTGTGACAGGTACTCAGGTACTCATATGGACTGTGACAGATACTCAGGTACTCATATGGACTGTGACAGATACTCGGGTACTTATATGGACTGTGACAGGTACTCAGGTACTCATATGAACTGTGACAGGTACTCAGGTTCTCATATGGACTGTGACAGAGACTCGGGTACTCAGATGGACTGCGACAGGTACTCGGGTACTCATATGGACTGTGACAGCTACTCATATGGACTGTGACAGGTACTCGGGTACTCATATGGACTGTGACAGGTACTCAGATACTCATTTGGACTGTGACAGGTACTCATATGGACTGTGACAGGTACTCGGGTACTCATATGGACTGTGACAGGTACTCAGGTACTCATATGAACTGTGACAGGTACTCAGGTACTCATATGGACTGTGACAGGTATTCAGGTACTCATATGGACTGTGACAGGTACTCAGGTACTCATATGGACTCTGACAGGTACTCGGGTACTCAGATGGACTGTGACAGGTACTCGGGTACTTAGATGGACTGTGACAGGTACTTGGGTACTCAGGTGAACTGTGACAGGTACTCGGGTACTCAGATGGACTGTGACAGATACTCGGGTACTTAGATGGACTGTGACAGGTACTCGGGTACTCAGATGAACTGTGACAGGTACTCAGATACTCAGATGGACTGTGACAGGTACTCGGTACTCATATGAACTGTGACAGTTACTCAGGTACTCATATGGACTGTGACAGGTACTCGGGTACTTATATGGACTGTGACAGGTACTCATATGGACTGTGACAGGTACTCGGATACTCAGATGGACTGTGACAGGTACTAGGGTACTCATATGGATTGTGACAGGTACTCAGATGAACTGTGACAGGTACTCGGGTACTCAGATGGACTGTGACAGGTACTCGGGTACTCATATGGACTGTGACAGGTACTCATATGAACTGTGACAGGTACTTGGGTACTCATATGGACTGTGACAGGTACTCAGGTACTTAGATGGACTGCGACAGGTACTCGGGTACTCATATGGACTGTGACAGGTACTTATACGGATTGTGACAGGTACTAGGGTACTCATATGGACTGTGACAGGTACTAGGGTACTCATATGGACTGTGACAGGTACTCAGGTACTCATATGAACTGTGACAGGTACTCATATGGACTGTGACAGGTACTGAGGTACTCATATGGACTGTGACAGGTACTCGGGTACTCATATGGACTGTGACAGGTACTTGGGTACTCATATGGACTATGACAGGTACTCAGGTACTCATATGGACTGTGACAGGTACTCGGGTACTCAGATGAACTGTGACAGGTACTTAGGTACTCAGATGGACTGTGACAGGTACTCGGGTACTTAGATGGACTGTGACAGGAACTCGGGTACTCAGATAAACTGTGACAGGTACTCGGGTACTCAGATGGACTGTGACAGGTACTCGGGTACTTAGATGGACTGTGACAGGTACTCGGGTACTCAGATGAACTGTGACAGGTACTCGGTTACTCAGATGGACTGTGACAGGTACTTGGGTACTTAGATGGGCTGTGACAGGTACTCGGGTACTCAAATAAACTGTGACAGCTACTCGGGTACTCAAATGGATTGTGACAGGTACTCGGGTACTCATATGGACTGTGACAGGTACTTGGGTAATCATATGGACTGTGTCAGGTACTCTGGTACTCATATGGACTGTGTCAGGTACTCTGGTACTCATATGGACTGTGACAGGTACTCAGGTACTCATATGGACTGTGACAGGTACTCAGGTACTCATATGGACTGTGACAGATACTCGGGTACTTATATGGACCGTGACAGGTACTCAGGTACTCATATGAACTGTGACAGGTACTCAGGTTCTCATATGGACTGTGACAGAGACTCGGGTACTCAGATGGACGGCGACAGGTACTCGGGTACTCATATGGACTGTGACAGCTACTCATATGGACTGTGACAGGTACTCGGGTACTCATATGGACTGTGACAGGTACTCAGATACTCATATGGACTGTGACAGGTACTCATATGGACTGTGACAGGTACTCGGGTACTCATATGGACTGTGACAGGTACTCAGGTACTCATATGAACTGTGACAGGTACTCAGGTACTCATATGGACTGTGACAGGTATTCGGGTACTCATATGGACTGTGACAGGTACTCAGGTACTCATATGGACTTTGACAGGTACTCGGGTACTCAGATGGACTGTGACAGGTACTCGGGTACTTAGATGGACTGTGACAGGTACTTGGGTACTCAGGTGAACTGTGACAGGTACTCGGGTACTCAGATGGACTGTGACAGATACTCGGGTACTTAGATGGACTGTGACAGGTACTCGGGTACTCAGATGAACTGTGACAGGTACTCAGATACTCAGATGGACTGTGACAGGTACTCGGTACTCATATGAACTGTGACAGTTACTCAGGTACTCATATGGACTGTGACAGGTACTCGGGTACTCATATGGACTGTGACAGGTACTCATATGGACTGTGACAGGTACTCGGGTACTCAGATGGACTGTGACAGGTACTAGGGTACTCAAATGGATTGTGACAGGTACTCAGATGAACTGTGACAGGTACTCAGATTAAATGTGACAGGTACTCGGTACTCATATGAACTGTGACAGGTACTCGGGTACTCATATGGACTGTGACAGGTACTCGAGTACTCATATGGACTGTGACAGGTACTCGGGTATTCTGATGGCCTGGTGACAGGTACTCGGGTACTCTGATGGCCTGGTGACAGGTACTCGGGTACTCTGATGGGCTGGTGACTGGTATTCAGGTACTCATATGGACTGTGACAGGTACTCGGGTACTCATATGAACTGTGACAGCTACTCATATGGACTGTGACAGGTACTCAGGTACTCATATGGACTGTGACAGGTACTCGGGTTCTCAGATGAACTGTGACAGGTACTCGGGTACTCAGATGGACTGTGACAGGTACTCGGGTACTTAGATGGACTGTGACAGGTACTCCGGTACTCAAATTAACTGTGACAAGTACTCGGGTACTCAGATGGACTGTGACAGGTACTCTGTACTCATATGAACTGTGACAGGTACTCAGGTACTCGGGTACTCAAATGGACTGTAACAGGTACTCTGGTACTTAGATGGACTGTGACAGGTACTCGGGTGCTCAGATGAACTGTGACAGGTACTCCCGTACTCAGATAGACTGTGACAGGTACTCGGTACTCATATGGACTGTGACAGGTACTCGGGTACTCATATGGACTGTGACAGGTACTCAGGTACTTTGGTACTCATATGGACTGTGACAGGTACTCAGGTACTCATATGAACTGTGACAGGTACTCGGGTACTCAGATGGACTGTGACAGGTACTCGGGTACTCATATGGACTGTGACAGGTACTCAGATGAACTGTAACAGGTACTCGGGTACTCAGATGGACTGTGACAGGTACTTGGGTACTTAGATGGACTGTGACAGGTACTCGGGTACTCAGATGAACTGTGACAGGTACTCGGGTACTCAGACAGACTGTGACAGGTGCTCGGTACTCATATGGACTGTAACAGGTACTCAGGTACTCATATGGACTGTGACAGGTACTCAGGTACTCATATGAACTGTGACAGCTACTCGGATACTCAGATGGACTGTGACAGGTACTCGGGTACTCATATGGACTGTGACAGGTACTCAAATGAACTGTGACAGGTACTGTGATGGGTGGTGACAAGTCCTCTTTATTGGGGGGCAATCAGTGTGATTGGTGTACACTGTAAGCGGTAACAAGATGTTACCGCAATCTCCTTCTCACATACGATCGGTGTGTGAGGAGGAGAACCAGGTAACATCTCGTTACTGCTCTATGTTTACATTTAGAGATCGGCTATGAAAGGATCACAGCCGATCACGTGGTAAACAGCCGCCGGCCAATAAACAGAACAATATGGGGGGCGCATCAATGTGCAATATATTCCAATGTAAACCTATAAATAATGCAAAAAAAGTGCTATAGTGCATGAACAATAGATATGCTACTTAGCAATAAAGTGAATCCAATATGTTATACCATATATTATAATGTGAACCCGCTGTTTACCAGCGTCAGTGACGAGCAGTGTTCCTGGGAACACACTACCGTGCGCCGTGCAAAGTGGGGCGATACCATCTGTGATCGGCCGTGACTTCATCACGTGGTAAACAGCCATGCTCAATGGCTGTTCACCCCCCTCGGTGGCGAGTGGTGTCTCCGTGACACGCCGCCACCGAAGGAACAGGGATGTGTGCTCACGATCGCGCGCATTGCTTGTTTAAATGGACGGACATTATGTGACATCCATCCAGAAAGAGAGTCGCGCCGCCTGGCCGTCATATGACAGCCGGCGGGCGGCAAGTGGTTAAAGATATGGGATAAAATATTGAAAAAGGGAGGTTTATCCACACTGATGGGTCCAATGACCCCATTATTTTCGAACCCAGAGTTTCCACCAGCAGTAAAGGTTAAAAACTTTCTTAAATGGAAAAAGAGTGAAAATGTAAAGATAGCTCAGACCCTAGTGGATGGCAAGCTTCCACGATTGTCCGAACTAGGGCCAGAACAGGAGCATAAATTGATGCAATATCAACAGTTAGATACATATATTAGGACTAATTTACAACCCTCTCTACTTAATAGACAATTGATTATTTTTGAACAACTATTAACAAAAGAACAAAGACCAACTCATAATTTATCTATTAGATATAAGGTCCTACTTCCCACGGAATCTCTTAATGAATTAGGATATATGAAGAAATAGGAGAAGGAAATGGGGATTTTGATCTCAGTAGAAGAATGGAATGGAGCATTCTCTTTGACACATAAAACTTCAATAGCGATTAGAAATCAAGAAAGGAACTATAAAATGATCATGAGATGGTATAGGACCCCAGTGGAATTACATAAAATAAACTGAAGTAATTCAGAAATATGTTGGAGATGTCTGAAGGAGAGAGCGACTATGACACATATATGGCATGATTGCTCTATGGTGAAGGATCTCTGGGATAATATATTTAAAATTTATCAGAAAATATCAAGCCACGTGGTGCACTCAACGGTAAACATCTCAATACTAAATGTCATCCCAGGAGCTAGAAAAACAATTAAGACAGACATCCTTCACGATATGATAACAGCCAAGACCATAGTAGCCCAAAAGTGGAGACAAGCAAACAGTCCCACAATAGCAGAATGGATTTGTGAGATGAGCCAAATACAGCGAACAGAGACAATGATAATGACTGAAGAGAAAATGAATACCCAAAAATCAAAAATATGGGAAAAATGGGAAGAAGTTAGGTTCTCGGCAAATACTGTATATATAGCATTAGCATCTATTCATCTGTTATCATTAGGGTTGCACCGATACCACTTTTATGAGACCGAGTACAAGTACCGATACTTTTTTTTAAGTGCTCGCCGATACTGATTACCAATAGAAATTTTTTTTGATGTCATTTGACAGTAGCACTAATATGCAGCACTGATGACGCATAGACTGTGTCAGTGTGTTTTTTATTTTATTTTTTATTATTTTTACAATTGAGCCTCATTTCAATATTTTTTTTATTGCAGGTCTTTTTTTATAATTTTTTTTTTTAGTCCTGTTGGGGGGGTGGCTTTGCTGAGATGAATGAACGAACAGAGTCAGTGTACATTCAGAAAAGGAAGGAGCCAGGAAAAATTGGGGGACTGAAGAGCACAGAGAGGGACCGGAGAAAGGAAGGGGACCGGATCATGGAGGGGGACCTGAGCATGAAGGGGGACCGGAGCACATAGGGGGACCGGAGCATGGAGGGGGACTGGAGCATGGAGGGGGACCGAGGAGCACGGAGGGGGACTGGAACATGGAGGGGGACCGAGAAGCACAGAGGGGGACCGGAGCACAAAGTGGGACAGAGGAGCACGGAGGGAGACCGGAGCATGGAGGTGAACCGAGGAGCACAGAGGGGGACCCAGAGCATGGGGGAGGACCGGAGCACAAAGGGGGGGCTGGAGCATGAAGGGGGAACAGAGCACAGAGGGGGACTGGAGCACGGAGGGGGTCCAGGGCACGGAGGGGGACCGGAGCTCAGCGGGGGAATGAGGAGCATGGAGGGGGAATGAGGAGCATGGAGGGGGACCGGAGCATGGCGGGGGACTGAAGGAGCATATTGGGGACAGTCAGGGATGATTGGTGCGGCGGTGGGGGAGTTACAATCACTATTGATCTCCCTGTATAGATTTCAATAAAGCAGCTGAAAGCCGCAGGGGGTAGAGGAGGAGAAGCAGCTGTCAGATGCTTTATTGAAATGTATACAGGGCGATCTGTGAGTGTTACCCCCCCCCAGCGCCCTGCATCGATCGTCCCTGACTGTCCAGGTATCGGATTAAGCATCAGAGCATTTGCCTACTAGTATCGGTGCAACCCTAGTTCTAATGTATGGGAAAGTAGCAAAAATGTAAAGAAGGAAGCACAGAGACCAGGGAAAGCAGTTATTTTAAAAATAGATCAAAATCATACCGTGAGTTTAAGCCTATGGGCATCCTGGTTAGTAAAATGAAAATCCACCAAACTTCTCTTTCTAGAAGCTTATGGTGGAGATCCCCTCCTCTTGGCGATTTTTTTCTGGACACCAAGAGAAAAATGGTGACGGGGAGAGAGATCCAGCTGATTGACAGCCTCAGCTCTGTTCCTGAGTGCTGTGTGAAGGGGGTGTGTCCCTTCCCTCTAATCAGCTCTCCTCAGCAATGTAACTTCAGCTCTTCACCCCCTGCTTTTCAGAGCTGAGAAATCCAGTGTAAATTCTGCACTTTGAATAGATGTAGTGAAGAGAAGGCTGCACATAGACAGGCTCAACCTATGTAGGAGGATTTGTTTCATCTCTGTGTATCACCAGAGGTCAGTCACTTCACTAGGTATACAGTATGTGAGGGTTTACAACTACTTTAAGACAAGTCGTAAAAAAAAACTTATAAAAACCAACAAAAAAAAAATTCAAATCTGTGAGAGAAAAATCGAATGTCATCCTAATACACAAGGCCAAAGCACAACTAGTATGATGCTGGAGAGCATTCTATGAATTTAGTAACAAACACAGTAGAATGCTGGCAAGAGCTCCCAGAGGCAGGAATTACATCTCTCAAATTAAAGAGGACAAAGGAGAGATTGTTTGTAGCTTCGCAGAGATATTATGAGTTTTCAAATCATACTACTCTTCTCTGTATATATCTCTCTTCCAGCTATATAATTCCAATTTGACACCAAGGTAAATTACAATCTCACATTACCTACACGCCAACTTTCCCAAGCTCTCCAGGGAGGGTAAACTCACCTTAGATTCTCCTATGACAGCAGAGGAATTACTGAAAGTAATCCAGAATATGAAACAAAGGAAAAGCTCCCAGACTGGCTGGATATACCCAATGTATTATAAAATCTTCTGAGAAACTTCAGCATAGATTTGTTGATTCCTTTAACTTCCTTTAAGCCATTTTGAACAACACAATCCTCTCAAAGCACACAACGATAATACTTAACAAAGGGAAAGACCCACAGGCTTGCCAGAGTTGCTGTCCAATTTTCCTTCTGAATGTGAACCTGAAAATATTCACTAGAATCCTGGCCTCTAGTCTTTTACCTTTTAGTCTCCACTTAATCCATTCTGACCGACAACATCACACATCTAAACAACAACAAGAAAGTAATTAGGACCCTTTTCCAAAAAACATCTCTCTCTCAAATGCCAACTCTATGATTTTAGTTATAGGATCCTCAAACTTGGCCATGGACCTTCAAATCAATAATTTCAAAACTTGATAAGACTGGGTTCACGCCTATGCGAATTTGATGTGAAAGTAGCCAGGAGCTGGCTATTATACCTACAATCCAGGGATAGTGTACAGTGTTAATTAATATGGGGTTGTCTCCCTCTAGTGTTGACTTGGACTCTAATGCCCCGTACACACGGTCGGATTTTGTCCGATCGGAGCGTGTTGTCGGAAATTCCGACCGTGTGTGGGCGCCATCGGACATTTTCCGACACACAAAGTTGGACAGCAGGAGATAAAATTTTCCGACAACAAAATCCGATCGCGTCAATTCCGACCGTGTGTGGCCTGTTCCGACGCACAAAGTGCCACGCATGCTCAGAAGAAATTCCGAGACGGGACAGCTCGTTCTGGTAAACTTAGCGTTCGCAATGGATACAGCACTTTCGTCACGCTGCAATGTTAACAATGGTTTAATACAGCACACTCTCTTCTTCTTTATAATGTGACAAGAATTAAGTAGTTTTGCTGCTCATATGCACACACACTTCTCACAAACTTCTTTCGTTACTATTTATCGGGATTCCCTCAATATATTTTGATTTCTCACATCTGACAACATATTTTTGTATATATATTTTTTTTTTTGCCTTTAATGTAGAATCTTTTTTTGTGTTTCTCTTTTTTTTTTTTTTTTGGTGATTTTGATTTGTACTCCCGAAAATGTTTGTGTGTTTTTTGTGACAAGTTCCCACAACACCACTAATATGTTGTTCTATTTAATCTGTAGGAGATTGTTTGGTGTTGTTGTCCCTTGTTAATTTCACATTTTATGTTAGAAATGTACCTGAATCGTCACCAACAAACTGTCCTTTTTGGATGAAAACACACACAGGAGAGTAGAATTTACCTAAAAAAATTTTATCAAGGGGTCACAACTATAAAAAAACAAAGAGGGAGGCAACGCTGGAGAAACTGCAGAAGTGGGCGAAGCCTTGGACCCCCAGGGCAGACATCAATTATTTAAAAGCAAAATTGGTGGCCTGAGGAGTCCATATCTAAGGGAGGGCAGTCTGGTCCAGAAGTCCCAGAGATCCGGAAAGCAGCAGATGACATCTGTGTCTCCAGGCTGTGGTCATACGAGAGACTGCAGCTTTTGTCAGACCAGACTGAACCCAGGCCATCACTCTTTGGTCTTCCTTCCACGCTTCCTTACAGGCTTTGGCTGTGGTGGTGGAGTTGTGGCAGCAGGAGGAGGAGGAGGATCGTCGATCTCAATGACATCCGTCTTGGGTGTCAGTTCCCCACTCTCCTCCTTACGTAGGACTTTATAAATCAGGTCCTCAGAGAGCTTGTGTTGGCCCTCCTGCATGCCCTGCAATTTGGTGGCAGCCATGCAGGCAAAGGCCTCTGCAGGACTGGGGAAGGCTCTGAGGGACGCAGAAGCCTCCTGGATCAGCCTGTATGCTGAATCCTGCACAGGACTGGGAGTGGCCTTCCTGGCCCTTTTGTATGGCAGGTGGAGGGGAGGAACCTGAGACTCAGTCAGGCTGCGACTTGTCCCAGGCTTCTCTTGGCTGACACTTAGCCCCGCCTCCTCCTGGCTGACACTAATCCCCGCCTCCTCCTGACTGCCACATTCCACAGCCTCCTCCTGGCTGAGGTCTTCCTGTGTATGAAAAAGGGACATAGTTTTAGTATTTTTTTTTTCTTCACACACAATTTTTTCACCTCCTGACTGCTGCAAATTGAATGTTAACAAATATAACAGACTATCATTCTGAGCCCAGCATTTTGCATTCTTGTCCCAATTTTGGGTGCCCACTACTGTCTATTGATATGTAAAACACGTTTTTTAATCAGCAATTAATGATCAATAATAACATCTAGTAAACATCATTTATTTATTGCCCAGAAATCTGTAGAACAATGCTATACCTGACTCCAGCTGGGCTCCTCCACTTCTTCCTGGCTGGAAGGCCCAGGTTGGACATCAGAAGCCTCAGCTGGTATGGAAGGAAGCGTGGAAGGAAGAGTGGAAAGGGATTCCCTGACTTCAGTGTGGTCTGACAGAAATCGCAGTCTCTCATAGTACCACAGCCTGGGGGACATAAATGTCATCTGCTGCAGCTCCGGACCTCTGGGAATCTGTGACCTTCTTGCGCTCCCTAAGATACGTGCTCCTCAGGCCACCAATTTTAGCTTTTAAATAAGGGATGGTTGCTGTGGGGACCACCGGCCTCTTCAACTCCAGCAGTTTCTCCAGCGCTGCCTGCCTCTTTTGTTTATGGTTATAGTGGGGGTGTCTCACTTGCCACAGACAGGGCAGCTCCCTGTACTTGTCAATAAACAGGGGCAGGAAATTGTGGTCGTTGAACCCATCCATTTTCTCTGCAAGACACAACACAAGACAAACCCTAATGTCAGGCCAAACTCCCCTAATCTTGTTACAATATAGGCTTCCATTTCGAAGCAGTATAGGCCCAAGATTAGATCCTACCTTCGTTAGCACGATCGGCGTCTCCGATGCTCCTTCCTCCGCTCACAGATCGTACGTAAGACGCGCGCGTGTTACGATTTATACACACTGCGCATGCGTATAACTCCGCCCGCCCCTGACGTTCTTTCTAGTCTATTCCCCGCCCCTTTTCGTTCGGCGCAGTGGGGGAAGAGCACATGGTGGATAGACAGCAGGATCGTGCTAATTGTAGCAACGAGGAGGAGGAGGAGGAGGAAAGGCCGGATCCGGACACGTCCCGATCCAGAAGAGATTAAAGGACTCAAAAATGTCCTTTGGGGAGATGTTGGAGATGGTGGACATCCTGAAGAAGGCCGACTATGATGGAAAGTATGGGCCTTACCCCAACCCCAACATCAGAAAGGCCAAGATCATGGCGAAAGTGGTCAGGAGTCTGCACCGGAAATTCGGGGTACGACGATCGAAAGATCAACTCAGGAAGCGGTGGTCGGACCTGAAATTACGAGAACATGAGCAGTACAGAAAGATCCGGAGAGTGCTGCAAAAAAGTAAGTAGTTGTGCTGTGTTCTTATTGTTCTTGTGTTTATTACGTTCGTGCTGCTCCATGTGCTTTTAGGAACTGTTGTACAGTTTAAAATTGCAACTTTCATGTTCATGGGCACATTATTCGTTCGAATCACACATTTTTATTTCGGACTATAAAATACCATTGTTTAGCCCATATGCATTTGGCCACCATTTTGACGCCCTATACTTGGCTTCAAAGAATTGGGTTGTGTAGATGGCTTTGTTACTAGAATGAAATGCCAACTAGATTGTGTGTAAGGAGAGGACACTGAGCAGCTGTTTTCACATCTGGACACTGGAGCACTAGTGTGGGACACAAGAACACCATTTTTATTAGGGGGGGCACACAGGTGCTCCAGTGTATACTATAGGGGGGGGCTACATCTGTGAAGCTTGTACTAAACAGGTAAAGTATTGCAGCTTGACAAAGGACACTAAAAAATATACATCTTGGAACTCGGCTAAAATAGATAATTGTACCCCACTTCCAAGCAATGTTTCATCTTTATAGTTATGACATTAAATATCTGTGTGCTAATTATACCATTTTTGTTTTACATAGGGGAGAAAAGACTCGGAGGACACCCCTCATCCGAGGAGACCAGAGCCCCCCCCCCCCCCCTCTGGAAGAAGGGGAAATCCCCCCAACACAAGATGAGCAGGAGGAAGAAGACGTGGTGGAACTAGTCACCACAACAGGTGAGTGTCTGCAACCACAGGCTCAGATAAGAGATGGATGGCGGCATTTTTTTGGAAACCTAATTTATTTTGGGGTTCCTCTCTTTTTAGGTGATCGTGAGGTTGTGGATGAAGATCCTTTCACATCCGAAAGTGCCCAGATCCTGATCGGGGAGATCATGGGGTATAATTTACAATTGGAAATCATCAAGCAAAACATCAATGATGTTATTCCAAAATATAAAAACATCATTGATGTTTTGGGGCGAGTTTAAAACCCCTCCAAATCACTTTCTTCTTTTGTGTGCTACAATGTGCGAAATGTTTTTGTGATTTTTCCCAAAGCCAAATTTGGAGGATGCACACAGTGTGCCAACATGTGCTATCTGCCATCACAGGAGATCAATGGATGCGTTTTGGGGGTGCAACCCCTTCCTCAATAATAAAGTAGCGGTGAGGAAGGGCTTTCTCCCCCAAAACACATCCCTTGATCCCCCCTGATGGCAGATAGCACATGTTGACATTGTGAAATTTGTGTGCATCTTCCAAATTTGGCTTTTCCAGGGGTGATTTCACCCCATCTGAACGCAATATCAAACACAGTTCCTAAATACTCATGTCTGATATTGCCTTCAAGTTCTACCAAATGGGAACTTTGTAAGATCAAGATTTGGGTCTTTCTTGTTGGTTTTACACAGGCCTGTTTTCTATAACATGGACATTTTGATTTTGGATAATGACACCACAAAAATTGATATACAACAAACATGTTGGTTTGTCAGAAAAACCTTTGGTAAATGCACATGTGATTGTGCTGGTATTAAAAAGATTGTTCATCAAGAATGTGTGGATTATTGTCTCAACGCTACAACACTTTTGGGGTGATGTAATTGTTGTTTTATGAGAAAATGGGGGTAATTTCCTAAGGGCAAATCCACTTTGCACTACAAGTGCTGTTTCAGTGCAGTTGCAAGTGCACTTGTAGTGAAAAGTGTCTTTGCATTTAGTAAATAACAGCCAACAGTGCTTTGTATAAGGTTACACAATCACGACATTTTCTGGACTCCACACATTTCTTTCAGGGTCAGCTCAAACAAACACAAGCAGTAAATGTCCACAAAGAAGAGCCTGGGGGGAGATGCCTGTCGAGAACTTGAGGTCCTGCAGGCTTCTCCCTGTGGCCAAATACCGCAAGGTAGCGACCAACCTCTGCTCCGGAGTGATGGCTTGCCTCATGCAGGTATCCTGCCTGCTGATATAGGGGGTCAGCAAAGCCAACAGACGGTGAAACACGGGGTCCGTCATCCTGAGAAAGTTCCTGAAATCATCAGGATTATTCTCACGGATCTCACAGAGCAAAGGCATATGACAGAACTGGTCACGCTGAAGCAACCAATTCTTGGTCCATGAACTCCTCCCCACCCTGTTCATGGACTGGACTTGTGTCAAGGTCAGGACCCCAACACCAAGCCCCCGCACAGCACGAACTGTACGAGGAGTACGCATACGAAACATGGCTAGAAAACGGTCGGCTGCTCAGAACGAAGTAACAGAACGCACTGAAGAACAGCAAGGCCTGTGAAGAGCGACCTGAAAACCAGTAACGAATGAACAAGAATACAATGACTACCTAAAGTCACGCGGAACTTGCTGCACGCACTGAAGAGCAGATACAAACCCACAAGCACAAACTGAACGGCAGAAAACGATCTGAAAGCCACGAGTCTGAAAAAGCGCGAATCGTCTTTCACCAAACTTTTACTAACACGAGATTAGCAAAAGGAGCACAAAGGGTGCCACGCTTGGTTCTGAACCGGCCTTTTCTAGTCTCGTCGTACGTGGTGTATGTGACCGCGTGGTTGTCGATCGGAAATTCCGACAACTTTGTGCGACCGTGTGTAGGCAAAACAAGTTTGAGCCAACATCCGTCGGAAAAAATCCTAGGATTTTGTTGTCGGAATGTCCGAACAAAGTCCGACCGTGTGTACGCCCTATAAGTGTCATTTCCTTTCAGACTAAACTTAGAGCAGAGCAAAGCTCGTGGCATGTGTAGTTTAGAATGCTGAGGTTTCAATTCCAGCGGGACTGGCCTGAACTACCACTACCAAAATGCTGAGGAGATCGAACAGACTTCTGGGAGAGGATATAAAAGGGCTGGCCGTGGCTTACGTCACTCTCTTGGGACGCCGCCTTGGATTCTGGCAGCAGGAGCTTTGTGCCAGTGTGAGTTGCTGCTAATTTGTAATTTGTGGCCTGCACAGTGAGGAGTCGCACAGCTGCATCCAGAGGGATCTCTGCGGATAGCATTGCTTCTCCATTACAGCGGACCAGAGACTGTTCCAGATCTTCCAGCGATGCTTGCACTTCAGATCCGAGTAGGCCGCTGCAAGTTGTGACAGAGTCAGATGCCATTCCCAGAGCCAGAAATCAGGGGGAGTTCCTGAAAGAGCTTTCTTTACCAGCACCAGATTGTATGCAGACATCTAAATCCTATTCACATCTTTATTAAAAGTAATCCTATTGGATACAACATTATCAAAGCCATATGGGAAAAGTTTGAAGTGAAATACAGATAACTCACAGATCAGACAATTTTGTTATATCTTACTATCCAGGATCACTTTATTCATAACACTGTAAAGCTAGCTGAAGACTGCCGGATTCCAAGGAGTAACATTTCAACCTTTATACCCTCTCCTTATTAGCTCAAGTGACTAAAGTTATTTAGCACAAAAAGGTCTACTTTCTGTCAGAAACTATGAATCAGACCGGGACAGAAGTACAGTAAAAATCACACTTGTTTAATAATGATAATAGTAAAAGGTAAACAGTGTAAAAGTAGTCACAACATAGCCAGAGTTCGGTAACCAGAATGGATAATCAGACAAGCCAGGACGTCAGGGAGCCAGGGATCAGCGTACTTCAGGACAAGCCAGGAAATCAGGTAAATGGAGAATCAGCGTAGTGGAACAGCAAGCAGGATCAGGAACCAGAAGGGATGTCAGCCAAGCAAGTCTTTAAAGTGTGACTGCTGTGCCATGTTCCTACGTTAACAGGCACTTACACTTCTCTCAGCCAGGCTTGTGGAACTATTATCTGCCACCATTGTTACCATGCCCTTTACTGTTTGTATTATGTGTTTCTTGCATGAAGACCGGGGGCAGGGAGGAGAGGGGAGGGGGGAATTCCTCCAACAGCCTCCCTGCTGATAAGGTGGTCTATTGGTGAAATGTTCGAATAACTGTGTGTCTCTTATTGCTGATTGGACAGTTTACCCCGCCCTGAATCATTGTGCAAAGGGAGGGGGGATTGTCCCTGAGTGTTGCCTCTCTGTAAATGTGAATAATCAGTCTGATGTTTTACCCTACACTGATGCTACCTACAACCTACAACCTTTGGATATTTTTCACTCCATTGAGGTACAACTTTTTTACTTTCTTGACACCTATTGAGTTTGTTACATTGTCCTTATACACATGTAATACTATCATTTCTATATTGCTTCGTAGTCTCCTTGCCAATACTAGCTTTATAACCATGTTGGTCTGCATTCATGTATTTACCATATTCCATATCTCAGTTAGTCCTTCATACCAACATACTCTATTAAGCTTAATTCATTTATTTACATCTTTATATATAAATTAAATTTTACCTATTAGAACCTTATACATTAAGCTCATTTTGCAGTGAAAAATACCCCTATCCAGACCTTGCTGATCCTCCGGATGTTCCCCTGTTGTGGCTTTTGTTAGCTCCGGCTCCTCAGCTCCCGAACTGGATGCACTACACGGCCGCCATCTTGATATCCAGCGTTTGGCGATTTACCTCAGCCCTTCGGTAGGTATGAGGTCTCTGCTTCAGACCTCTCTTGCCAATCATCCTGCCTGCCCCCATTTATCAACAACATACATCTATTGATCTTATCATTTACATTGCAGATACAACATTCATGCATCGGCCCCTGAAGAAGCGAGCAGGGTCTTGCAAAACGCGTAGGGATTTATTGATGCTTATTTTATGCCAGTACATGCTGGGTATAATTGATGTCTGCATTATGTTTACATACTTCCCTGTCCATATGTATGTACATTTTCTTTTCTTATTGTGTATGTGTATTTACTGACCCAGCAACTTTCAAGTTTTATTGTTACTCATTGATGTATAACATTCGTAATAAATTTTTATATATTTACTTTCATCTGTGTTCTGTACATTGGCTATTATGCCAGGTAACTCAAATCATTGTTGTTGCCGCTCCGTTACATAACATTTTGAAAAAAATAAATTGATTTTGTCTCATTGGCTAAACCTCTCTCACCTCATCTAAAGTCCCAGGCCTATTTCTCTTGGGTTTTTTTTGTACACTGATGCTTCGACAAAGTGACTGGGTGGGCTAAGGGTCTTGTATTGTGCTGGTACCGGACATAAGAAGCATTTATGGCTGACAGACTTAGCTTGAGTATGGGGGTCCGTGACACCCTGGCCTGTTCAAAAACTGATTTTGAATTAACTAAAGGTGTCAGGGCTGGGCTCAGCCCTTCCTTCTCTGAGCTGGCCGCTCAGCTGTCGGCTACTTGCCAGCTCCCATCTCTCTCCACAGTTACCCAGCTGTTGTTGATTCTGCTCGTCAGTCCGGCCTACTTAAAGTCGTCCAGCTCACTAGATCTCCGCCTTCGCCTTTGTCAACACCACAGAGACTTTATCCTGCGTTCTTGTTGAAGACTTGCTTGGCTGACGTTCCTTCTGGCTCCTGATCCTGCTTGCTGTACTACGTTTATCTCTGGCTCTTTGACATTTGCTTGGCTGACTACCCGATCCGGTTACTGAACTCTGGCTTGTTTTGACTATGCTTACTCTGTTTACCTTATTATTATTATTATTAAACAAGTGTGATTTAACTTTACTTCTGTCCCAGTCTGAGTCATGGTTCCTGATAGTATATAATTGGTTTCAGCAAAATCCAGATGTGTGTCAATATTTGCTGAGTTCAGATTGTGGTCAATGTCATTATAGACCTGTTAATAATGTTTTCCTTCCATAAAGTTGAATAAGTTTAATGTATCCGCCTCTTTGGGGACCAAAACACTTAAGTGGGGGGAGAACGTAGCCAGGAGCTGGCTATTATGCCTGCAATTCAGGGACAGTGTACAGTGTTAATTAATGTGGGGTTGTCTCCCTATAGTGTTGGCTTGGACTCTACGTGTCATTTCCTTTCAGACTAAACTTAGAGCAGAGCAATACTGTCATGAAAAGGTTCACCCGTTGATGGCGCTGGTGGTCTCTTGGATCGCAGTACCAGTGTCCACCAGCAGGTGTCTTCCATCACCCAGGACCTGTAATAAGAGGACTGCTCTGATGTGCCTGCCGTCTGCTCTGATGTGCCTGCTGTCTGCTCTGATGTGCCCGCTGTCCGGTTTGACGTATCTGCTACCCAGTCTAAAGTACCCGATGCCCAGCCGGACGTACCCTCATCTGTTGTTTGGTGTGAGGCCAATAACTTTGGACAATTTTATTTAGTTTGAGCGTCCAGAGGCCGCTCCTTTGGGGGGTACTGTCATGAAAGGGTTCACCCGGTGATGGTTCTGTTGGTCTCTTGGATCGCAGTACCAGTGTCCACCAGCGGGTGTCTTCCATCACCCAGGACCTGTAATAAGAGGACTCACCTGCTGGTGGCACTGTTGCATCCTTGGGCTGTAGTACCAGTGTCCACCAACGGGTGTATTCCGGCAGTATGGAGCAGACAGCACCTTCTGCGCTCAGGTGTAACGTGAGGGCAATTACTGCAGGCTGATAAATACCCGGCAAGCCCTCACATGCTTGCCTTGGTGTCTCTCTCCCTGCGTTCTGACCTTGCTGCCTGTTATTTTGACCTTGAGCCTGCATCTGCCCTGTCCTGACCAGACCTGACCTGATCTGATCCAATCCCTATCCCGAGCCCTTCCTGGTCCTGTCCCTTCTGTTCCTGGTTACCTTGGATCCCTGCCCTGCATTCCATCCATCCATCCTCCTCTCCCTGTCCTGTTGGTTTCCCATCCATACCATCTACTGATCTCCCGGTGTATGACCTTGGCCTGGCTACAGTTCCGGTATCTCCCATTTTATTGTATATACTGTTTTGTTGTTTGTGGGTCTTGTGGTTGGTTGTGCACTGTTATATTCACTTACTTGTCACTTATGTAAATAAACACCATTTTTATTCACTTATATACATTTCTGGTTTTCTCTGTGCAGTCCACACAGTCTGGTTTACTAATTCTTATACAAAGTCATCATTGGATGTGTAGTTCAGCATGCTGAGGTTTCAATTCCAGTGGGACTGGCCTGAACTACCACTACCAGAATGTTAAGGAGATCGAACAGACTGCCCCGGAGAGGATATAAAAGGGCTGGCTGCGAACTATGTCGCTCTCATTGGACGCTGGCTTGGATTCTGCCAGCAGGAGCTCTGTGTCTGTGTGAGCTGCTGCTAATTTGTGGCCTGCACAGCTAAGAGTCACACAGCTGCATCCAGAGGGATCTCTGCAGACAGCATTTCTTCTCCACCACAGTGGACGGAGACTGTTCCAGATCTTCCAGTGACACCTGCACTTCAGATCCGAGTAGGCCGCAACGAGTTGTGACGGAGTCAGATGCCATTCTCAGGGCCAGGAATCAGGGGGAGTTCCTGAAAGAGCTTTCTTCACCATCACCTGCATTGCTGCCAAAGGCTTCCATATCCAGTGTGGTAAGCGGGCATTTGCCCATATAGATTCATTAAAACATTGCATATAGACATCATCTACTTAATCCAGCTTTCTGGTACTTGTGGTGCCATTGAAGTCAGTCTTTACACTCTATGAACACTGTATGCAGACATCTATATCCTATTAACATCTTTATTACCAGCAATCCTATTGGATACAACATTATCAAAGCCATATGGGAAAAGTTTGAAGTGAAATACAGATACCTCCCAGATCAAAAAAGTGAAAGGTCTGCAGTCACCAGTGATATACCTCCATCCCTATATACATATACAAAAAAGATAGAGTCGCCCTGGGACTTTAAATGAGGTGGTCACAGTTAGCCACTGAGTAACAAGAGTAATAGCAGTATAAATGTTTATTAAAACTAATGTACATACATGGATAATGTAGCATATTAGCTCAACCAATGAATTTGCACATAATAAAGAGAATAAATAAAGTTGATACAAACATTATACAATGCAGTATATACAAATGCACGCATCAGAAAACCCAACACGCGTTTCGCAAAATCATTGCTTGCTCATCAGGGGTGGATGCGGATAAGATGTATCAAAATAGACAAAAAGATGTGTCACAGTGGTAAATGTAAGAACAATGGTAGAATGGGCCAGAGTAAAATGGCCCAATACTTACCAAAGAACGAAACCAGAGTATCCATCGCTGAACCTCCAAATGGACGGCAGCAGCCAGAGTATGGCACAGGAGCTGAGGGGGAGAAGACAGACACGGGTACCCCCAGGGGGTGATGCCAGGCGGCAGACATGGCGTAGGTGAAAGTGAATGGTCCTAATTGTCTCAGTATGTAGCTTGATAGATATCAGCTGTAAACATAGATGTATATGTCTCAATGATTTGCCAAATTTTGTAAAATGAACATCAAGTTATATAATGTAATAGTATTTTTGTATGAGAGCGTGTGTACTCTAGCATAAGTATATGTATCAAGCCTTACTAAAAAAGCAGAGTAGACAAAAGTTTTACAATTATTTGTATAAAAACATATGTGGACTAACCTGATCCAATAATGGAGCAGACATAGAGACCATGGGTAAGAAAGTAAATCCTGAAAAATGTGTTTGTCTGGGAAAGAAAAGAGGAAAAGGTTGTGTGAAAGCAGTGTTATAAATGAAACAAAAAAGTGCAGGGAATGCAGATGAAGCACATATACATCTATGTTTACAGCTGATATCTATCAAGCTACATACTGAGACAATTAGGACCATTCACTTTCACCTACGCCATGTCTGCCGCCTGGCACCACCTCTGGGGGTACCCGTGTCTGTTTTCTCCCCCTCAGCTCCCGTGCCATACTCTGGCTGCTGCCGTCCATTTGGGGGTTCAGCGATAGATACTCTGGTTTTGTTCATTGGTAAGTATTGGGCTGTTTTGCTCTGGCCCATTCTGCCATTGTTCTTACATTTACCACTGTGACACATCTTTTTGTCTATTTAGATACATCTTATCCGCATCCACCCCTGATGTTTGTATCAACTTTATTTATTCTCTTTATTATGTGCAAATTCATTCTTTGAGCTAATATGCTACATTATCCATGTATGTACATTAATTTTAATAAACATTTATACTGCTATTACTCTTGTTACTCAGTGGCTAACTGTGACCACCTCATTTAAAGTCCCAGGGCGACTCTCTCTTTTTTGATACCTGACAGATCTGCCAATTTTGTTATATCTTACTATCCAGGATCACTTTATTCATAACACTGTAAAACTAGCTGAAGACTGCTGGATTCCAAGGAGTAACATTTCAACCTTTATTATACTTGCCAACTGTTCCGAATTTGCCGGGAGATTCCCGGGATTTAGATCTTTTTCCAGATTTTATTGTGTCTCGGGAAATCTGTTTTTTTTTTTTTTTCCCCGCCGCCGCCGCTAGAGGTCCGCAGCCGGCGGAGACAATGTCTCTGCCAGCCGCAATGTTTAAGAAGACCAGAAGAAGAACACGGGTGGCTACAATAGAAATTAAGCTGTGGCACCACCATTCCGTCTCTGACCTGTTATGGAAAGGGGCGGGGGGAGGGCGGCGCCACAGTTTAATTTCTCTTGTAGCCACGTGGCCAGCTCTGCCTCTATTTTGTTCCCCCTGGGGGAACGGGGAAACCATAATGGCGGGGGAGACATGGCTATAACTGATGTAAGGGGGCTCCAATGGGGGGGGGACTGATGTAAGGGGGGCTCCAATGGGGGGGGACTGATGTAAGGGAGGCTCCAATGGGGAGAAGCCTGATTAAGGGGGGCTCCAATGGGGGGGGACCTGATGTAAGGGGGCTCCAATGGAGGGACGCCTGATGTAAGTGGGGCTCCAATGGGGGGACGCCTGATTTAAGGGGGGCTCCAATAGGGGGACCTCTGATTAAGGAGGTTCCAATGGCGGGACACCTGATGTAAGGAGGGACTCCGCTGGGGGCACCTGATGTAAGGATGGACTCTGCTGGGGGCACCTGATGTAAGGATGGACTCTGCTGGGGGCACCTGATGTAAGGATGGACTCTGCTGGGGGCACCTGATGTAAGGATGGACTCTGCTGGGGGCACCTGATGTAAGGATGGACTCTGCTGGGGGCACCTGATGCAAGGATGGACTCTGCTGGGGGCACCTGATGCAAGGATGGACTCTGCTGGGGGCACCTGATGCAAGGACGGACTCTGTTGGGGGCACCTGATGCAAGGACGGACTCTGCTGGGGGCACCTGATGCAAGGACGGACTCTGCTTGGGGCACCTGATGCAAGGACGGACTCTGCTGGGGGCACCTGATGCAAGGACGGACTCTGCTGGGGGCACCTGATGCAAGGACGGACTCTGCTGGGGGCACCTGATGCAAGGACGGACTCTGCTGGGGGCACCTGATGCAAGGACGGACTCTGCTGGGGGCACCTGATGCAAAGACGGACTCTGTTGGGGGCACTTGATGCAAGGACGGACTCTGCTGGGGGCACCTGATGGCATCTGGTGGCAGGTGACATGCTCAGGGGTCCCACTGATTATGCAATATGGTGAGTTGAATGATTTCATTTTATATTACAATGTAATAATGGAAATAATGTGCTTCAATCATCCTGACACCATAACAACCATGGTGCCGGGATGATTGAAGCCACCGGGTGTTTGGAGTATCTTTATCTGCTGATTTGTTAAACTCTGAAATACACATTTCCATTGTGGTGTAGGAGTCTCTCTCTCTCTCTCTCTCTCTGTCTCTCTCTGTCTCTCTCTCTCTCTGTCTCTCTCTGTCTCTCTCTCCCCCATCTGTCCCCCTTTCTTTCTCCCTCCATTCCTCATTCATCTCAGACTCTAGCCACGCCCATTAAGCCACACCCACTATTTCACATAACCACGCCCTTTTTTCGCAGTGGCGTGTCACATTTTTATTTTTTACTATGCCACTCTACAAACGCATGCCCCACCCCCTAATTATAATAAGTGTCTGTCAGGAAATGTTCCATCCGCTGGTAATATCTGTCATTTGGCATGCAGTACTGAGGTCCACCAGCAGGTGTCTCCTGGCAGTTTGGAACTGTCAGGAGAGCTTTTCCCTGCTGAAGTTATGTTATGTCATCTTTGGGCCGCAGTACTGGCGTCCACCAGCTGATGGATCCTGGCAGTATGGAGCAGACAGTACCTCCTACAATCAGGTGTCACTTGAGGCCAATCCCAGGCCTATAAATACCCGGCAAGCAATCACATGTTTGCCTTGGTTTCTTCCTTGTGCCCTGACCTGCTAGCTTGTGATCTGATCCTGAACCTGTTGCTGTGCCCTGAACCTGTGACCCGTGTTGTATCTGATCCTGTCTCCCTGTCCCGATCCCTAGTATACAAGTATAGGCGCAATAAACTGGAGACGGCAATGAAGACAAACCCCCCGGCCTCCAAAGTGATAGATGAATGGTCAGAGAAAATGTATCTCTAAAAAAACAACACGTAGGAAACTGTAGAGATATAAAAACATTAAAACTAGGGAATGTAATGAATAGGTGTGTGGAAAGGGACCACATTAGTGGATATATAAATATTTATATTTATATCACAGTCATAAATATGCAAGAGGAGAGTCCAGGGATCCAAAGGACCAAGAAAATAAGTCCACAAGTAGGGCTGCCTTCACCGAGAACTGAAACCAGATTCCAAATCCTGGGAAGAAAACAAAAGAGAGAGGCGCCTCTGGGTGTAGACTTAAAACAATTTATTCATAAAAAACTAGTAGCAGTCACACTCACATTTGAGAAGTCATCAGAGGGCATGTGAATGTGAACAATCCTGATGAAGGGGCGCGGCTGTCACGTCACCGCAGCCCGTACGCCCTGCAAACGTGTCGCTCAACCAGTGACGTCATCTCTCCTCGCCGGCTATCCACTTGCGCTCCGAGCCTCGTTTTGGTTCCTGTCACCGCTGCGGCCGGCTTCACATCACAGCGGTGTCTCTCCACACACAGGCAGAGCCTCTAGCCAGCTAATAGGAGTCCATGACTGATCTGATGTACTCCCCATGATGGATGACATTCCCTATGACGGATTGTTCACATTCACATGCCCTCTGATGACTTCTCAAATGTGAGTGTGACTGCTACTAGTTTTTTATGAATAAATTGTTTTAAGTCTACACCCAGAGGCGCCTCTCTCTTTTGTTTTCTGTCCCGATCCCTATCCTGTCCCACCTGTTACCTTGCATCCCTGCCTGCAGTCTGATCCATCCATCCTCTCCCTGTCCTGTGTTCCTAACCCCATCTGATGATCTCCCTGTGTATGACCTTGGCCTGGCTTAAGTTTATGTCTCTGGAACATCCCCTGTCTATCTGCTGATCTGCTGTGTATGACCCTGGCCTGGCTATTGTTTATGATCCTGGTATTTGCAATTTATTGTACTTATCTGTCTGTTGTTATTTGTGGGTCTCTGTCTGTTGGTTGGTTATTGCACTGTGTCATATTGGAGGTGGTTGTACTATATTATTCACTTACTTTTATAAATGATTATATTTTCACTTATATACGTTTTGGTGTCCTCTGTTGTAGATCACATGGTTCTGGTCACACCTGTTCATGACAGTGTCCCTATAATTTTTTTTTTTACAATGTTGGCAACTATGCTTTATATTCCCTCCTTATTTGCTCAAGTGACTAAAGTTATTTAGCACAAAAAGGTCTACTTTCATCCTCTGAACTCTACTTAAAGGAGCCAGACAATTTAGATACATTATTTTGCATAGTGTTTGGTTATGTTGTATTGTTTTTATGGCCCGTGGGTTGAGGAGACAGAAGTGAGTGAATCCGACATAGAAAATAAAGTGTCAGTTCCCTACACTTCTGCTGACCTGTTCACATAGGTCTCTGTGAACGTATAAGGGTTTGACTAAATTTGGATCATACTGTGTATTTTGTACTTCCTTTATTACCGCAAGATTCTTAAAGTTTTATATTGTTCAGATAATAATACCTATATAATCTACAGTGTTAAGTTTTATACTTCTAGGTGTCCCTTTTTCTACAGTAAACAAACTTAAACTGTTTCATTGATATTCTGCAAGTCTCTTATTCAGGGCTTTTTTTCTCAGAAAATAGGTGCAGAAACTCAACCACGACCCCCCCCCCCCCCCCCCCAAAAAAAAACAAAACTCTCCCCATATTTACACCTTTCAATGTGGGAGGGTCTTAAAGGAGCATTAAATATCAAGAGTGCAGAGTTCTGGGGGGGGGGGGGGTTACACAGAGAGTGCCAAGTTCAGGGGTGCGCTATGTACTTTGTGCAGAGTTCAGGGGTGCACTGAATATATAGTGCAGAGTTCAGGGGTGCACTACACACACAGTGCAGAGTTCAGTCTTCTTCCACAGCTGCTTACCTCTGCATCCCCATCTCACTTTTACTGCTCTTCTGCTGACCTTGGCGTGCAATCCCCCCACTGCCCCCATCCCATCTTCTCCCCCACCTTAAACGCTCCACCATCTTCCACATATCTTACTTTTGTTGCTGTATTCAGCTGGTGTGTTGGCATTTGCTTTGCACCCCAGGCACCTGCTTCTCCCTTGTCCCCATCCTGCACTCAGTGGGAGCCGCTCAGGAGATCAGATCTGTGGGAGCCATTGGGAGGCAAGCGGTCACTTGTAAACACAGAAGCTGAACTTCTGTGTTTACAAGTGACAATGGTGAGCAGGGAGCGGAGGGCCTGAGCCAGAGGTGGTGGAACTGAGTTCCACCAAGTTCCAGCTGAAAAAAGCCCTGCTCTTATTATTGATAACAGTTGGTAAGAATGACTGAACCCAGGGTGTCAGAGGTGATGGAGGATTTGCAGAGTCAGGGCAACCAGTGAGGTACAGATTCTATCAGTGGCCATTACGAGGGTAGCGCTACACGGGTTTCCCCGCATCCAATTTGCATGACAGGAGATTGTGACTGGCTCTTATGGAGCCAGTTCACATACCTCTGTTGTGGCTGTGGAGTAGCTTCCACAGGAACGCTGTGCGTCTTTGGCTCCGTTTCAGGGCCGAATTCAGGCAAAAATTCGTCCCTGATTTGTCCCTGAAATGGAGAACAGTGACGCACCGGACCCCTGCTGCGAGACGCATCTGTTGGAGGTGTGAACCCAGCCTTAGGAAGGGGATGCTCAGACTAATATATTTTTCACAACAGGGCAGACCCATAGAAAAAAATAGAACTGGACTTTTCACTTCAGATCTGGACTTCAAGAGATGAATTCAGCTTTGCTCTAACCTCGGATCTCCACCTGCTGAATACAAAACAATCTGCTCTGATAATTCATTTGAAAATCTATGTCTAGACCCCATTACGCGACATTTCAGATGGGAATAATCAGGACCCTGTTTCCAGGGCCAGATTAAGAACATCATGGGCCTGGTGCTGAGGATTTTGGTGGGGCTTTTTATTAAAAAAATAAATAAATAAATAAAAATGCAAACAATTTTTTGTTATAACAAATTAAATAAAGAAGGAGAATGAGAGAGAGAAAGGGCATGGGACAGGGATGAGGGGTAAGGGAGGGAGGATAAGAGAGAGAGGGGGGATGAGAGAGAGAATGCGCATGAGCATGCGTGGGAGTGACATCAACGCAGTCCGGCCAAGGCAAGTGACCGAAGGTACAGAACCCAGAAGGAGGACCGGGTGAAGGTGGAAGCGCCCGGGACCCGCCGGATTGATCACAGCGCATCGCTGGAGGGCTCAGTCAAAGAGGTAAGTGTACCCTAATGTGCTAATATGCTGTGCATACTTGTATATTAGGGCATAACCTAATTCAGGGCCTCTAAAAAGTAGTAATGTTAGTGAAGTTCACTACCTCTTTAATATCACAGGATCCCAGGAGCCTCTCATGGGGCCCCTCCAGTGCCAACATTTCGAAAATATTTTCAGGGATACTTTTTTTACCAGTGGTATATTTAGAGTAGCTGACATACCCTATGTTCCTCTATACATCACAATAGTAATCACAAAATTAAAGTGGTTGTAAACTCTTCCGACAACTTTGTCCCATGTAAATCAGCATAAAAAACCCTAATGAACACTGCTTGTAGATATCTCCTTACTTTCTTTTCTATTGTAATCCTTTTTGTTCTTTAGAATCACTTCACTGGGGGGCGTGTCCGGGATGGCAAAGGGAGCAGGTGTGTGAGGCCTGAGCTCCCACAGATCGGGACTTAATCCTGCAATTTTGGGGTGCAGACACAGGACAAAAGACCCTCCTGTGCCCCCTCTCACCTCTGGGACACCTCTGGGGTACATATCAGTGGTAACCCCCATCAAAAAAAAGCTCCGGAATAGGCCGCGCCGCTGAGAACCGCGGACTAGGCCGAAGCCGCGGCCTCGCCTGAATTTCCGGCCCGCTTGGGGAACCAGGCCGGCGCGGACGAAAAAAACTCCCCTTCCCGGGGGAATAAACGCCGGGAGAGTGACCATCCTGTCCCCCCATCATCCCTGGGGCACCTCTGGAGTACACATCAGCGGAATCCACAATTAAAAAAGCTCCGAAATAGGCCTGCTTGCCGAGAACCGCGGACTAGGCCGAGGCCGCGGCCTCGCCTGAATTTCCGGCCCGCTTAGGGAACCAGGCCGGCGCGGACGAAAAAAACTCCCCTTCCCGGGGGAACAAACGCCGGGAAAGTGACCATCCTGTCCCCCCATCATCCCTGGGGCACCTCTGGAGTACACATCAGCGGAATCCACCATTAAAAAAGCTCAGAAATAGGCCTGCCTGCCGAGAACCGCGGACTAGGCCGAGGCCGCGGCCTCGCCTGAATTTCCGGCCCGCTTAGGGAACCAGGCCGGCGCGGACCGAAGAAACTCCCCTTCCCTGGGGTATAAATGCCGGGAAAGTGACCATCCTGTCCCCCCATCATCCCTGAGGCACCTCTGGGGTATGTATAGGAGGAATTCCCAGCAAAAAGCCCGAAAAAAGGCCGCCCCGCTGAGCAACGTGGACAAGGCCAAAGCCGTGGTCTCGCCTAAACTTCCTGCCCACATGGAGAACCAGGCCGGTCGACTGAACCGGAGCGGCTCCCAGACTCGGCGGCGGACTTTAAAGCTGTCATGCAGGCCATAACCTCCCTAACGGAAAAAGTGGATCATATACAGACTCATGTGGAATTTATTAGGAAGGACTTTGACACTCTGAGAGGCCGCATGCATGAGGTGGAACAGAGGGTCTCACAAAATGAAGACACGGTACGTGACCATGGGGCTGATTTACACGCGTTAAAAACCAAAGTTAAAGTGCTAGAGGCAAGAGCGGAAGATGCCGAGAACCGCAACCGAAGGAACAACTTGCGAATTTTGGGGCTTCCGGAGGGAGCAGAGGGAACGGATCCCACCGCGTTTGCTGAACGTCTCTTGCAACAATTGCTCCCCTCGGCACGATTTTCGCCATTCTTCACAGTGGAGAGAGCGCATCGCATACCCTTCACCAAGGGCCCACAAGGTGCGCCACCTCGCACCTTCATCTTTAAATTACTTCATTTTCGTGACCGTGACCTGGTGATGAAGGAGGCGAGGGCACAGGGTGAACTCCGCTTTGAAAATGCCAAACTCCTGATTTTTCCAGATTATTCGCTGGAAACACAGAAACAACGGAAATCCTTCGACGCAGTGAGAGCCAGACTTCGAGCCAAGCATATCAAGTACAGTATGCTGTTCCCGGCAAGATTGAGAGTCGAAGACGGCGAATCGGTGCGGTTCTTCAATTCTCCTGAGGATGCCTCCACGTGGATCGACACGCTACCTCTCAGATAAGTTTTACCACAAAAGAAAATCTGTTTATTTCTAGCTATGTGTGCCACGACCGACCGATGATCTAGAGACGTGCCTCCTTTACTTATTGGCCTGATCATCATTCCTGCCCAAGTCAGTTCCCTATGTGATCTGCACCAATGTGCCTTACGGTAGAAGGGAACCCGGGGGACCACCGGTTTCCTAAATGTCTATTGATTCCCTGAGATGTTTTGATTGGAGGATTGGGAGTCATTGGTCTCTTTGCACATCCACCTTTTTCCCCCCCTCCCTCATCCTCCCCGATAATGTCGGTCGTGGCCAAGAAAGCATAACTGTTCCTGCAACGTTGAGGTTTAAGTTCGTACCCCCGGCTGATGCCGGGAGACTGCACCCACCTATTATTATGATCCGATCTCCAGCAGAGGACTGGATGTTTTTCATCACCTGACTGCTGCTTGTGGTTGCTGTTCTGCTCACGGTACCCCGTTACAGGCGTGTTCGCCTTGGTTCTGAGTTGGGATCCTGAGCCTCCCCGAGGTTTGGGTCGGGGCTGGCGGGGTGGGGGGTGGGGGGCTTGGTTGGGAATGTTTTGTTATACTTTGTTGATTTGTTGTTTTTTCACAGGCGATGCAAATTTTCTTGTCACAAGATGCTCCAGGTGCCATGTCCTGACCTTGTCAAGGGTCCGGGCCTTGCAACTGCTTATATATGGTGATATATGGATGATAAATGTGTTCTTGAGCGTAGATGGCTGATTGTACCATAATTTCATGGAACACCAGGGGCCTGAATTCCTCTGTTAAAAGATCGCTGGTGTTCCAGTTCCTTAAAGCACACCACCCCCATATCTGCATATTACAAGAGACCCATTTGATGGGAAGCAAACTTTTGAGTTTGAGACGACCCTGGGTGGGACACCAGTACCACTCCACATATACTAATTACTCCAGGGGGGTTAGCATTTTAGTGCACAAGTCCACGCCATTTAGACTGCTGGCGCTGGAGCTTGACCCTGCCGGTCGGTTTGTAATTTTACATGCCATTGTGGACAGACTGGAGTTGGTAGTGGTGGGATTGTACCTACCCCCCCCCGGCCTCTATAAGGGTGCTTAACCAAATTATCTCTAAAATAGCTGCCTTTGGTACAGATAATGTGGTAATACTGGGAGACTTTAACTTGGTCCCGGACCCTGCAATGGACAGACTCACATCGGGGACAGGCTCGCATTCAGAGCTGTCCTCTTGGGCGGAGGCGTCTAACTTGACTGACGTGTGGAGGTGGCGTCATCCTTCTCGGCGTGCCTACACTTGTCACTCAGCCTCCCATAAGACCCTGTCACGGATAGATCTTGCCTATGTGGGGGGTTCTGTCCTGCCCATGGTTCGGGACATCAATATACTCCCCCGTGGCATATCCGACCACGCTCCGCTCGCCTTAAAACTTTCTGTATCTAACGCCCCAGGGGAAAATCTTTGGAGGTTATCCAGATTTTGGTTGACTGACAGTAGGGTGTCCGAACCCTATAGATCCGAGGCGATACAATATTGGAGAGACCTAGACCAATCAGAGGCCCTGACCACATCCTGGGATGCATTTAAGGCCTTCACTAGGGGCAGTTTTCAAACACATATCCGAAAGATCCGGAAGGATCTGAGGAGAGAAACACAGACAGCCGAGAGAAGGGTAGCAACATTGGAGGAGGCATACTCCACAACAGGATCCTCTGAGATTTACTTGAATTTCCAGGCAGCGTTGAGAGACGTTCTTTTACTACGCACAGCGGCCACAAAGACCAAATTTTTACACCAGTCACAAAGAATCTTTGAACATGGAGAAAAAACAGGCAGTATGCTGGCATGGCTGGCGAGGGAAAGCTCCTCCCCGGTGACCATTTCATCTATTGGTGATTCGGACGGGACGATCTTGACTGATCCCGCGGACATCAATAATAAATTTGCTTCATTCTACCGGGACCTCTACGGTTCTCGGATGGGATGTTCGGATGAGGAACTGACCGGTTACCTTGACGGGGTGGAGCTCCCTTGCCTGACATCCACGTTTAGGGAGGCGTTAGATGGTCCGATACAATTAGAAGAAATACAGCGAGCAGTAGCCTCCTTGCAAAACGGTAAGACACCAGGCCCAGACGGAATTCCAGCAGAATTCTATAAAACATATGCTGAAGAAATTCTCCCATCGTTTAGATGAATGCTCCAGAAAGCCACGGAAAGGGGCTCATTACCCCCGACTATGGCTGAAGCGGTCATAGTGGTCATTCTTAAGCCTGGCAAACCCCCTGATCAGTGTGCCTCGTATCGGCCAATATCACTCCTTAATGTCGATGCAAAGTTACTGGCCAAAGTACTGGCCAGACGGTTGAATACTGTGATCACGGCACTGGTCCATCCAGATCAGTCTGGATTCATGCCAGGAAGGGGAACCGATATAAACGTCAGGCGCCTCCTTACACACCTCTCTAGGGCAGGTGAGGATGGCTCGGAGGTAGTGGCCTCTCTAGACGCCGAGAAAGCTTTTGACTCGGTGGAGTGGCGCTACCTCTGGGCTGTCCTGCGCAAATTTGGATTTGGCCCTCGCTTCATTGGCTGGGTGCGGATGCTATATAATAACCCATCAGCACGCATACGAACAAACAACTCATTGTCATCTTCCTTTCCTCTATCTAGGGGTACTAGGCAGGGTTGTCCGCTTTCTCCTGGGCTGTTTGCCCTAGCAATAGAACCCATGGCTGCCCGCATTAGAGCCTCCCCTCTGGTACAGGGCATCCAGGTGGGAGTAGTGGTAGACAAAATATCCCTTTATGCTGATGATACCCTACTTTTTCTCAAAGACATATCCTCCCTTTCACCAGCACTTCGAATAATTGATGAGTTTGGCATCTACTCGGGCATTAGGGTAAATTGGGGAAAATCGATAATCTTCTCATTAAGTGCATCTGGTCAAAACCCACCGACAGGTACCCCCCTAAACTGGACACCTGAATTTAAATATTTGGGAGTACGGATTAGAGCTCCACTGTCCACATATTTTGAATTGAATCTTCAGCCACTTTTAAAAAATCTCTCGCAAAAATGTACAACATGGAAAACTCTCCCCCTTTCTCCAGTGGGGAGAGTAAATTTAATTAAAATGATATATTTGCCCAAATTTTTGTACTTTTTTCGAAATTCACCTCTGATCCCCCCGACTTAGTTTTTTACCAAATTAAAAGGTATATTGTCTTCCTTTATCTGGAATGGTAGGCCCCCGAGACTGGCCATGGCTACCCTTCAGCTGCCCATTACCCAGGGGGGTTTGTCCCTACCGGATTTCCAGGTATACTTCTGGGCGGCCGTCCTAGTGACAGTTAGATGGTGGTTCTCTCAACCACGTGATAACCCGGCAGTGACCCTGGAAGCCGCCATCATGGGGTCCTACTCCTCTCTCAGTAATGTGGTGTTCAGAGGAGTGAAATCCCACCCTGGTATTACAGATCTGATGAGCACTACTATCATAGTTTGGAACAAGGCTAGAAATAGTTTCAACAACCCAGAGAGGTTTTCCCCGCACATCCCTCTTTGGGGCAACCCTAGACTGCCGCATTTGAAATCTGTCCCAGACCCTCAAGTCTGGGCAAGAAAGGGAATTACTAAACTAAAGCACATTGTGCAGGGTGGCAAATTGAGAACATTTTCAGATCTCAAAAATGCTTACTCACTACCGGGCTGGATGCTGTTTAGATATTATCAACTCCGACACGCCTATAGGAAGCAGTTTCCATCTATTATCCAGTTAGAATCAGACCCTGTGGAGGGACTGCTTACATCAAAAATCATAGATAGACCACTGTCTACTCTATATTTTCATCTGTCCATACCCCCTGCAAAGAAACTTGAAAAAACTTTTGTCAAGTGGAAGGCAGACATTCCTGATTTATCAGAGGATGAATGGGAAACATGTGTATCCTCTTTTGTGATTAACACAATATCAGCCAGAGAGCGATTTATGCAGGTCAAGTTCCTCCACAGGGCCTATTATACCCCAAAACGTCTGACAATTATGACACCTGGCAGTCCGGTGGCCTGCGCCAGATGTGGTCTAGAGTCCGCCTCCTTTATTCATATGGTATGGTCTTGTCCACGCCTCGGAGACTATTGGACGGAAATATCTAACATTCTCAACCGGGTTACCTCCTTAGATGTGGGTGCTCATCCCAAGGCAATGCTATTGAACATTTTCAGTCCAGACGTTAGAGGTAAATATACCAAACTATTTTTGGGTTATGCTACGTTCTATGCCCGAAAAGAAATATTTCTCCATTGGAAGGATGTGTTACCCCCTAGAGTATCTTCATGGCGCCTAGCAATGAACTCTGTACTCCCACTATACAAACTTACGTATCTTAATCGTAATTGCCCCAAGAAATTTGATAAGATATGGTCGGGCTGGATAGATGCATGGGGTGCTGAGGTGGTGAATGATGTTCAAGTTGACGCAGAGATGCCAGCTGTTATATGACAAGATTGAATTATCTTTAAATATCATTTAGTGTATGTGTTTAATTAAGCTATTGCGGTACTTATGGTTCCTTCCTTGCCTCCCCCCTCTCACCCCTCCCCCCCTCCTCTTTTGAGTATCCTTAAGCCGCCCCCCCTTCCCCCCTCCCTTTCCTTTTCCCTCCCCTCCCTATCCCCTTCCAGCAGACCCTCTAGATTGACTACTTTAATATACTACCTCTACACCACTGTTTTGCTGCAATGCCATATACTGCTCTCATGCTTCTTTATGTTGTCTATATGGAAAATTGATCATCCATCTTGTGACTATGTACATATATTGTTATTATATCTAAATGTGCCTATGCATCGCTTGTAATGTTTAAATCTTGAATAAAATTTTTTTTCTATTGTGAAAAAAAAGAATCACTTCACTGAGCATGCCCAGATCTCCCCGGATTTACGGCACACTCTGTGTACTTGTCTGTCTATTGTTTAGATCTTCCTACGGCACAACTCTGAAATCCCACGAGACTGCATAATCACTCAGAGCTTCCTACTACACCCCATGTGACCATGTGACATCAATGCAGTGTAAACCCGGCCATCGGAAAGCATTACTGCAGCCTTATCAGCTTAAGCTGATAAGACTGACAAAGGCAAGCACTAGATAATCAGCACAAGTAAATGCTATGAGCAGTAAAGCAGGGTTGCCATAGAAACATTGGATTGAGAAGGAGTCTTGGTTAACAGTACAGGAAGTGCTCAATGTAAGGGCGGAAAACACTCTACTGTGGACTCACAGTAATACTTAAGATGGCGCTGCCTAACCCCTGGAAACAAGTTTTTTAAGTTTCTTTAAACAGTAAGTAATATGCGATTTGGGCTGGATTACAGTGGCTATAGTTTGATAATTATTTATTATAATGGACTAAATGAAAAGCAGCATCAGAGTGAGAGAGTTTACTTCCTCTTTAAAGTGGAGTTCCACCCAAGAATGCAACTTCCACTTTTTGGATTCCTGCCCCCCCCCTCCGGTGTCACATTTGGCACCTTTCAGGGGGGAGGAGGGAGCAGATACCTGTCTAATACAGGTATTTGCTCCCACTTCCTGGCATAGATCACTGCAGTGATTGTGGTGACCTACGCCACTTCTGCCGCCTACTCTGTCCTCTGTGTGAGACACAGAATACAGCAGGTACCTGAGAGGACGCGCAGCGTGACTCGCGCATGCACAGTAGGGAACCAGGAAGTGAAGCCGCACAACTTCATTTCCTTATTCCCTTACTGAGGATGGCGGCGGCAGCAGCCGAGAGCCGAAGGACGGATCAGCTTCGGCTGCCGACACCGCGGGCTCCCTGGACAGGTAAGTGTCCATATATTAAAAGTCAGCAGCTGCAGTATTTGTAGCTGCTGGCTTTTAATATATTTTTTTCAGCGGACCTCCGCTTTAAATAAGTTCTAATAATGGGCGGAACAAATATAAAGACTGAGAAGATTTCCTTTAGTTGAATAACAAAAGTGTGCCCATTCTAGAGCTGATAACACAGCAGAGGAGTGTGAAGGGTTGACAGTGGGCACTATGTACAGCATAGGAGTTTGGAGGATATGCCAGTGGACAGTATGTACAGGAGAGGAGTGTGGAGGGTATGATGAGGGCAGTATGTACATGAGAGGAGTGTGGAGGGTATAACAGTGAGCAGTATGTACAGGAGGGGAGTGTGGAAGGTGTTATGGGGCAGTATGTACAGGAGGGGAGTGTGGAGGGTATGATGGGGGCAGTATGTACAGGAGAGGAGTGTGGAGGGTATGACAGTGGGCAGTATGTACAGGAAAGGAGTGTGGTGTCAGAAACCATGAATCAGACTGAGACAGAAGTACAGTTAAATCACACTTGTTTAATAATAAAAGTAAAAAGAACAAACCTAGTCAAAACATAGCCAAAGTTCGGTAACCGGAACGGATAGTGAGCCAAGCCAGAAAGTCCGGGATCAGTGTAGTGGTACAGCAAACAGGATCTGGAGCCAGAAGGGATGTCAGCCAAGCAACTCTTTAACAGGAACACAGGAGATAGTCTCTGTGATGTTGACCAAGTCGAAGGCAGAGATCCTCTGGGCTGGACTGCTTAACCACTTCAGCCCCGGAAGGTTTTTCCCCCTTCCTGACCAGAGCACTTTTTACAATTCGGCACTGCGTCGTTTTAACTGCTAATTGCGCGGTCATGCAATGCTGTACCCAAACGAAATTTGCGTCCTTTTCTTCCCACAAATAGAGCTTTCTTTTGATGGTATTTGATCACCTCTGCCATTTTTTTTTTTTGCGCTATACACGGAAAAAGACCGATAATTTTGAAAAAAAATGATATTTTCTACTTTTTGTTCTAAAAAAAATCCAATAAACTCAATTTTAGTCATACATTTAGGCCAAAATGTATTCGGCCACATATCTTTGGTAAAAAAAATGTCAATAAGTGTATATTTATTGGTTTGCGCAAAAGTTATAGCGCCTACAAACTAGGGTACATTTTCTGGAATTTACACAGCCTTTAATTTATGACTGCCTATGTCGTTTCTTGAGGTGCTAAAATGGCAGGGCAGTACAAAACCCCCACAAATGACCCAATTTTGGAAAGTAGACACCCCAAGGAAATTGCTGAGAGGCATGTTGAGCCCATTGAATATTCTTTTTTTTTTGTCCCAAGTAATTGAATAATGACAAAAAAAAAAAAATTACAAAAAGTTGTCACTAAATGATATATTGCTCACACAGGCCATGGGCATATATGGAATTGCACCCCAAAATACATTTAGCTGCTTCTCCTGAGTATGGGGATACCACATGTGTGGGACTTTTTGGGAGCCTAGCCGCGTACGGGGCCCCGAAAACCAATCACTGCCTTCAGGATTTTTAAGGGCGTACATTTTTTATTTTACTCCTCACTACCTATCACAGTTTTGAAGGCCATAAAATTCCCAGATGGCATAAAACCCCCCCAAATGACCCCATTTTGGAAAGTAGACACCCGAAGCTATTTGCTTTGAGGCATGTTGAGTCCATGGAATGTTTTATATTTTGACACAAGTTGCGGGAAAGTGACAATTTTTTTTTTTTTTTTGCACAAAGTTGTCACTAAATGATATATTGCTCACACAGGCCATGGGCATATGTGGAATTGCACCCCAAAATACATTTAGCTACTTCTCCTGAGTACGGGGATACCACATGTGTGGGACTTTTTGGCAGCCTAGCCGCGTACGGGGCCCCGAAAACCAATCACCGCCTTCAGGATTTCTAAAGGGTGTAAATTTTTGATTTCACTCTTCACTGCCTATCACAGTTTCGGAGGCCATGGAATGCCCAGGTAGCACAAACCCCCCCAAAATGACCCCATTTTGGAAAGTAGACACCCCAAGCTATTTGCTGAGAGGCATGGTGAGTATTTTGCAGCTCTCATTTGTTTTTGAAAATAAAGAAAGACGAGAAAAAAACTTTTTTTTTTTCTTTTTTCAATTTTCAAAACTTTGTGACAAAAAGTGAGGTCTGCAAAATACTCACTATACCTCTCATCAAATAGCTTGGGGTGTCTACTTTCCAAAATGGGGTCATTTGGGGGGGGTTTTGCCACCTGGGCATTCCATGGCCTCCGAAACTGTGATAGGCAGTGAAGAGTGAAATCAAAAATTTACGGCCTTAGAAAGCCTGAAGGCGGTGCTTGGTTTTCGGGGTCCCGTACGCGGCTAGGCTCCCAAAAAGTCCCACACATGTGGTATCCCCATACTCAGGAGAAGCAACAGAATGTATTTTGGGGTGTAATTTCACATATTCCCATAGCATGTTTGAGCAATATATCATTTAGTGACAACTTTGCGCAAAAATAAATAAAAAAAAATAAAAAATTGTCTCTTTCCCGCAACTTGTGTCACAATATAAAATATTCCATGGACTCGACATGCCTCTCAGCAAATAGCTTGGGGTGTCTACTTTCCAAAATGGGGTCATTTGAGGGGGTTTTGAACTGTCCTGGCATTTTATGCACAACATTTAGAAGCTTATGTCACACATCACCCACTCTTCTAACCACTTGAAGACAAAGCCCTTTCTGACACTTTTTGATATAAAAAAATAATTTTTTTTTGCAAGAAAATTACTTTGAACCCCCAAACATTATATATTTTTTTTAAAGCAAATGCCCTACAGATTAAAATGGTGGGTGTTTCATTTTTTTTTTTCACACAGTATTTGCGCAGCGATTTTTCAAACGCATTTTTTGGGGAAAAAACACACTTTTTTAAATTTTAATGCACTAAAACACACTATATTGCCCAAATGTTTGATGAAATAAAAAAGATGATCTTAGGCCGAGTACATGGATACCAATCATGACATGCTTTAAAATTGCGTACAAACGTGCAGTGGCGACAAACTAAATACATTTTTAAAAGCCTTTAAAAGCCTTTACAGGTTACCACTTTAGATTTACAGAGGAGGTCTACTGCTAAAATTACTGCCCTCGATCTGACGTTCGCGGTGATACCTCACATGCATGGTGCAATTGCTGTTTTTTTTTTCACAATAGAATGCAATTGCTGTTTACATTTGACGCCAGACCGACGCTTGCGTTCGCCTTAGTGCGAGAGCAGGGGGGACAGGGGTGCTTTTTTTTTTTTTTTTTTTCCATTATTATTATTATTATTATTATTATTATTTTTTTTATCTTATTTTAAACTGTTCCTTTCATTTTTTTTTTTAAATCATTTTTATTGTTATCTCAGGGAATGTAAATATCCCCTATCATAGCAATAGGTAGTGACAGGTACTCTTTTTTTGGAAAAAATTGGGGTCTATTAGACCCTAGATTTCTCCTCTGCCCTCAAAGCATCTGACCACACCAAGATCGGTGTGATAAAATGCTTTCCCAATTTCCCAATGGCGCTGTTTACATCCGGCGAAATCTAAGTCATAAAATGCTCGTAGCTTCCGGTTTCTTAGGCCATAGAGATGTTTGGAGCCATTCTGGTCTCTGATCAGCTCTATGGTCAGCTGGCTGAATCACCGGCTGCATTTTCAGGTTCCCTGTTGAGACAGGAGAGCCAGAGAAAAACACGGAAGACGTGGGGGGGGGGGCATTCCCTCCCACTGCTTGTAAAAGCAGTCTAGAGGCTAATTAGCCGCTAGGATTGCTTTTACATGAAAGCCGACCGCTGGCTGAAAAGAATGATACCAAGATGATACCTAAACCTGCAGGCATCATTCTGGTATAACCACTCAAAGTCGTGAATGGCGTACCTGAAGACAAAAAAATGGTTAACAATAAAGCACAGTAAACGGTAAAGTATAAAAAATTGCATACCTGAAAAGCAAACATGATAAAACATAATAACAATAAAACATTGCAGAATAGAATACAGTAAAAAAGAGCAGAACAATAGAGAGAGAGAGAACAATAAAACGACAACTATTTTTTTTTTATTTTATATTTTTGTATGTGTTTTTTTTTTTTTTTTTTTTTTTTTTTACACTTTTTTTTGTAACTAACTTTTATAACGGTAACCGTTTCCAGGTTCGGGTCTCTCAAAATGCGATGGCATCTTGGGAGACCCTGTGAAAGTGTGCCTAGTCTGTGCAATGCTGTACCCTACGCTAATACTCAACTAGTGAATGGTAGCGTTCAAAACATTCACCAATGCAAAGACCAGGATTGTCAGGACAGGAGGGACAATAATAACGGGTGTCACGCTATATCCGCGCTTGCTGCAGACACGACATCTTTTTTGGGGGGGTTCGCTGGGTAGGGGTACTCGGGAGGACATAAAGAAAATGCCTCTCATGCAGCCGACTGCATTTGGTTGGGGGTGTGAATGGGGGAAGTACGGGCGCTGCAGAAGTGGTGGGTTCCCAATTAGGATTGGCGAATGCAGCAGGAAGGGCACTATGGGCACGACGGGCCTGTGTTTGTCTTTTTGGTGGCAGCGGGACACTACTTGTGCTTGCCACCTCACCAGCTTGAACTGCACTTATGGGACTCGCCACGTCACCAAGTGTTACTGCAGTGCTGGTTTGACTACGACCGGGGTGTACTAGGCCGCTGGCGCTTGCCAGTTTACCAAAACTCTACCAAAAAAACTGTTAGCGATCGCAGGGATCAGGCCTGACTCTGCGAATGCTGCAGTTATGCGTGTAGTGTTTTGTAAGTGTCATTGATCGATCGATACTGCACTTGGGTGGGCTGGGCTGGGCTGGGCGGAGGGGCAAAACGCAGGTGCTAACAGGTATCTGGGCTGATCCCGCTAACACTGCGTGTTTGGGAACCCTAAACTGCTGGGGACGCTAGTATAGATCTGATCGGATCAGATATTGATCCGTTCAGATACTATACCACTAAGGGAGGTGTACGGTGCGTGCCTGGGTGTTAGCGGTACTGGCGCTAACCTGACGCTGCTTGGGGCTGGTGCTTGCCAGTTCACCAAAATGCTACCAAAAAAACTGTTAGCGATCGCAGGGATCAGGCCTGACTCTGCGAACGCTGCAGTTATGCGTTTAGTGTTTTGTAAGTGACAGTGATCGATCGATACTGCACTTGGGTGGGCTGGGCCGGGCGGAGAGGAAAAACGCAGGTGCTAGCGTGTATCTGGGCTGATCCCGCTAACACTGCGTTTTTGGGAACCCTAAACTGCTGGGGGACGCTAGTATAGATCTGATCGGATCAGATATTGATCCGTACAGATACTATACCACTAAGGGAGGCGTATGCTGCGTGCGTGGGTGTTAGCGGTACTGGCGCTAATCTGACGCTGCCTGGGGCGACGCATATCACCGCCGGGCGATCAGGGAGCTAAACCTTTATTCGGTAATAAACGGCGGGTGCCCTAACACTATAAAAAATAAACGAACTAACCAGCGTCACCCGTAACGGTTATACGGTGATCAGTGGTGAAAGGGTTAACTAGGGGGCAATCAAGGGGTTAAAACATTTATTAGATAGTATATGGGGGTCCCTGACGCTATAAAACGCTGACGGCGAACCTAAATATTTACCTCCCTAACTAGCGTCACCAGCGACACTAATACAGCGATCAGAAAAATGATCGCTTAGTGACACTGGTGACAGGGGGTGATCAAGGGGTTAAAACTTTATTAGGGGGGGTTAGGGGGGTACCCTAGACCTACAGGGGGCTAACACTCACTGCCCTAACACTGTAACTGTCACAAACTGACACCAATCAGTAATCAGAAAAAAAAAAAAAAATACTGCTTGGTGTCAATTTGTGACAAGGGGGGGGGGGTGATTGGGGGGGGATCGGGGGGCGATCGGGGGTGTTTTATGTGCCTGGCATGTTCTACTGTGTGTGTTTGTGTTTTGTGCACTTACATGTCTTCTCTCCTCGGCGCTGGAACGGAAACTGCCAAGCCGAGGAGAGATGACATCACATCCTCTGCCTGTGTGAAACTACACACAGGCAGGGGAGGATTCCGATTGGCTGGGAGCGATCGCGAGGGGGGGGCCACGATCGGATGGTCTCCCCCTCGCCTCCCAACGCTCCCAGTGAAATGCCGACCGCCGCTGGCACCGGGGGGGGGGTCCGATCGGACCCCCCGCCCGCGGGAGGCAGATCACGTACGGGTACGTGATTTTGCCTGTCCGTGCCATTCTGCCGCAGTATATCTGCGTTAGGCGGTCGGCAAGTGGTTAAGTAGGCAGGACTGACGAGCAGGATATTATCAACAGATGAGTAACTGTGGAGAGATAGGAGCTGGCAATTAGCCGACAGCTGAGTGGCCAGCTCAGAGAAAAAAGGGCTGCTCCCAGCCCTGACAGTACCCCCTCCTCAACGACCCCTCCCCCCTGGAGGACCACCAGGCTTGAGGGGAAAATGTCTATGGAAATCACGGAGGAGGACATGGGCATGTACATCCGAGGATGAGACCCAAGAGTGTTCCTCCGGACCGTAGCCCTTCCAATTCAGTAGGTACTGTATGCGCCCACGGAACCTACTGGAGTCGACAATGGACTGTACTTCATACTCCTCATGGTTCTCATCCTGTACAGGGTGAGGACATGGCACCAAGGTGGTAAAGAGGTTGCAGACAAAAGGTTTTAATAAGAAGACAAGAAAAGAGCCCATTGCGCCCTTCTGGGAGAGAGGCGTTTAGCCGCAGACAAGAGTGTGAGATTCTTATGGTCAATAAGAATGAGAACCGTCACAGTGGTACCTTCAAGGAGATGTCTCCATTCTTTCAGGACTAAAATATATCGCTAACAGCTCTCTGTCACCAATCTCGTAGTTGCACTCCGCAGGTGACAATTTCTTGGAAAAATAGCCACATAGGATGCATAGTGCTCTCAGAGGTAGGACGTTGAGACAGAAGAGCGCCAACACCAGTCTCAGAAGCATCGAGTACAAGGATAAAAGGTAATGTAGGATCAGGATGTGCCAACACAGGAGCAGAAACAAAGGCAGCCTTGAGACTCTCAAAGGCCTTAATGGACCCCGGAGAACAACTCTGTGGGTTACCATCCTTTCTGGTCATATCAGTCAGGGGCTTGACCAGAGACGAGTAGATACGAATAAACTTCCGATAATAGTTGGCAAAGCCCAGAAAATGCTACAGAGGACGTAAACCCACGGGTCAGCTGAAAGTTTCTCTGGGTCCATCGAAAAACCAGCAGTGGAAATGACATAACCCAGGTATTTAATCTGTTCACCATCGAATTCGCACTTCTCCAATTTACAATAGAGCTTGTTCTCTCTTAATTTCTGAAGCACACGACAGATATCTGTGTGGTGGCTCTCCAGGGACTTGGAAAATATGAGCATATCGTCAAGATAAACCACCACGCACAACTGCCACAAATATCGGAGGACATCGTTAATAAATTCCTGGAAAACTGCCGGGGCGTTACAAAGGCCAAAAGGCATTACTTGGTACTCATAATGGCCTGTTCTGGTATTAAACTCATTTTTCCACTCGTCGCCCTCCTTAATCCTCACGAGATTGTATGCCCCTCTCAAATCAAGCTTTGTGAAAACTGTTGCTCCTTTGAGGCGGTCAAATAACTTCGTAATCAACGGAATCGGATAGGCATTCTTAATCGTGAAACGATTGAGACCCCTATAAGCAATACAAGGTCTCAGTTCACCACTTTTCTTCACAAAGAAGAAACCAGCACCAGCAGGAGACGAGGATTTGCGGGTGAAACCTCGAGAAAGTGCGTCTGCATGGCCTTATCCTCCAAGACTGACAAGGGGAAAACCCGGCCACGAGGGGGTATGGCACCAGGTTGAAGGTAAATTGCGCAATCATACGACCGGTGTGGAGGCAAACTACCAGCTTGATCTTTGTCAATGACATTGCTAAAATCGCAGTACTCCTCCGGCAGGAAGGAGAGTGAAGAGGTGCACAGGACCTTGGCTACCTTCTGGAAGCATGTCTTACTGCATAGTGGCGGCTAGGAGAGAACCTCAGCACGGAGACAATCAAAAGAGGGGTTGTGCCTCTGTAACCAAGGATAACCAATAACCAGTGGAAACTTAGGAGAGGAAATAACTTGGAATTGGATTATCTCATGGTGAAGAGCCCCTATGGCCATGGACAATGGAACCGTCTCATGAGTCACATGGGCAGGCTGTAGAGGTCTCCCATCAAGAGCCTCAATGGCAAGTGGGGTGTCACGCAGCTGCAGTGAAATCGAGTGCTTCGATACAAAGGCAGCATCAATGAACAGGCCTGCAGCCCCAGAGTCGATTAGAGCCTGTATCTCGACAGATAACTTAGCCCAAGAAAGGGTAACCGGAACCAGGGGCTTATCCTTCTGGATAACTGGGGACGAAACAACGCCACCTAAGGTCTGTCCGTGACAGGACCTCAAGGTTCGGGCGTTCCCTGTACGGGTAGAACAAGACTTCAAAAGGTGACCTGCCTGGCCACAATAAAGGCACAATCCCTGCCTCCTTCTAAAGGTTCTCTCATCCACAGAGAGACGCCTGAAGCCCAAGTGCATGGGTTCACCTTCACTGACCGACTCGGTACCAGGAGGCATGGGAGGTGAGAGAGGCACGGGTGGGACTGCAAAGGTGGTGATGCAGAGGTGAAGTGTGGATGGAGATACAGAGGGGATCTGTGGGTGGGGGTACAGAGGTGAGCTGTAGGTGGGGGGTACAGAGGTGAGCTGTAGGTGGGGGGTACAGAGGTGAGCTGTGGGTGGGGGGTACAGAGGTGAGATGTGTATGGGGGGTAAAGAGGTGAGGTGCGGATGGGGGGGTACAGACGTGAGGTGTGGATGGGGAAGGTAGAGAGGTGAGCTGTGGGTGGGGATACAGAGGTGAGCTGTGGATGGGGATACAGAGGTGAGGTGTGGATGGGGAAGGTACAGAGGTGAGGTGTGGATGGGGAAGGTACAGAGATGAGCTGTAGATGGGGATACATCGGTGAGGTGTGGATGGAGGGTACAGAGGTGACGTGTGGATGGGGAAGGTACACAGGTGAGGTGTGGATAGGGGGTACAGAGGTGAGGTGTGGATGGGGAAGGTACAGAGGTGAGCTGTGGATGGGGGGTACAGAGGTGAGCTGTGGATGGGGGTACAGAGGTGAGCTGTGGATGGGGGGTACAGAGGTGAGGTGTGGATAGGGAAGGTACAGTGGTGAGCTGTGGATGGCGATACAGAGGTGAGGTGTGGATGAGGGGTACAGAGGTGAGGTGTAAATGGGGAAGGTACAGAGGTAAGCTGTGGATGGGGTGTACAGAGATAATGTGTGGATGGGGAATGTACAGAGGTGAACTGTGGATTGGGGGGGGACAGAGGTGAGCTGTGGATGGGGGTGCAGAGGTAAGCAAAGAGGTGTGCAAAGATGAGCAATAGATGGTTACTTTGGGAAGTGATATGTCTGCCCCTTGTGCTGAGTTGTCTCGCTGTCTCTCCCCTCTCGGCTGCAGAAAGACCAAAAGGGCATGATGGGACATGTAGTCCCAGCCAGAGGGTGGACAGTGCATTGATGTCAATGGGACATGGACTACAGCCCTCACCCAGCTTTGCAGCAGTCCTGTATGACATCTCAATGCCTGGCCAGTCCTTCTACTGTAGGCGGCATAACTAGTCATTTATTCATGGCAGCCCATGCTTGAGGATGTTGCGCACATTGGGCTCTGTTCCTACCTGCTCTGCTCTGCTCATTGCTAATAACAAGTTCTAGGAGTTTCCTGTCTACTAGTAGGTCCCCTCAGCTACCCAGTCTTTGGCCTTTGGGCAGTGAGGAGTTGATATGCTGTAAACTTTAGTAACCAATCAGTGAGCCGTAATGATGTGCTATAACCTCAAGCAAAAAGTCAAAGTGCTGTAATGGTGTGCTGCAACCTCTAGCAACCAATAAGTAGTAATGATGCACAGTAACTTCTACCAACCATTCAGTGAGCAGTAATAATGTGCAGTAAGCTCTAGCAACCAATCAGTGAGCGGTAATTAAGTGCAGCAACCTCTAGCGACCAATCAGTGAGCGGTAAAGATCTGCAATAACCTCTAGAAACCAATCAGTGAGTGATAAGGATGTGCAGTAACCTCTAGTAACCAATCAGTTAGTGGTAAAAAATGTGCACTAACCTCCTAGGAGCCAATCAGTAAGTGGTAATGATGTGCTGTAACCTCTAGCAACCAATCAGTGAGTGGTAAAAATGTGCAGTAACCTCTAGGAGCCAATCAGTAAGTGGTAATGATGTGCTGTAACCTCTAGCAACCAATCAGTGAGTGGTAAGGATGTGCAGTAACCTTTAGCAACCAGTGAGTGGTAATGATGTACAGTAACCTCTAGCAACCAGTGAGCTGTAAGGATGTGCAGTAACCTCTAGCAACCAATCAGTGAGGGGTAAGGATGTGCAGTAACCTTTAGCAACCAATCCGTGAGCGGTAAGGATGTACAGTAAAATTTAGAAACCAATCAGCGAGTGGTAAGGATGTGCAGTAACCCCTAGCAAACAATCAGTGAGCAGTAATGATGTGCAGTAACCTCTAGCAACCAGTGAGCTGTAAGGAGGTGCAGTAACCTCTAGAAACCAGTGAGCGGTAAGGAGGTGCAGTAACCTTTAGCAACCAATCGGTGAGGCTGGGCCAATCAGTGAGTGTGGACCAGTTCATTTTGTTTACATTATTAACGTTTTTTGAGCTTATTATACAGGATTTATATAGTATCAATAGTATGCACAGTGCTTTACAACATGAGGACAAAGAGTATAGTTATCAATCAATAAGTCTATGTGTGTGCAAATATACACGGGGGGCAAAAGAATGTTTGCCCAGGGTCCAATCAATATTAAGGATGGTCCCTCTTCATAATTCTATCCTCAGCCTTCCTTTATATCACCCCTCTTTATATTCCTAACACCCCCTCTTCATATTTCTGTCTGAGCAGCTCTACCCCCCCCCCCCCACCCCCCCACCATCCTTCACAGCAGTGACATAGCCCTCTTCCCTGTCCTACCTTACACAGGGTTAGAGTCAGAAAGCCAAGGCAGACCTAGAGCTGACATGGGGGGGGGGGGGCTGAAGGTATGGTCAGAGCTTCGCAACTTTTTCTGTTAACCAACTTGTGATTGGTTGCCAGGACCGTGCTGCATCCTAGCAACCAATCAATTGCTGGTTGATTAGAAAAGTGAACTGGGGCAACTCCCAGAACTGCCCTGCCCCCTGATGTCCATAGGTGGAAGTTTAGTTGTATAGAAATAGGAGGTATACAGTACAATGTGTATTGTGCTGGGTTAGCATGGAATCGGCACTGCAGTCTGTATGAGGTTCCATGTATTCCAGGTTACCTTGTTCCCAGTACAATGCTGTCACCGCTGTCTCCTCCCTCTCTCCACCCGCCTTTCTTCTTATAGGCTTCTCCCCATAGAGGCGGCCCTTTAACTCCATCCTACACAAAGAATAGCGCTTTCTCTTCCTCCTTGGCTTTCTTCTATCGATCTGCAGCCAGTTCAGGGTGTCGGAGCTTCCTGTTACTGAAACCACCTATAGATCACAGGAGCAAACTTACTGGGTGAGTGCAAGTCCCCATAGATACATAGGGATCAGTGAAGGTGGGATCAGGTATGTATCTGGGCAGGAGGGACGGTGAGTCCATGTCATCGGTATGTACACGATAGCCCAAGATATGTCTATATATGGAGCGATCAGTGACAGATCATTCCCCTAAAACATGGCTGCATCTGCATGGCTGTCTTTGCCTAATATACATTGATTAAAAAAAGGGGGAAATTGTGTCTGTCTTACTATAGGAGGGAAGACAATTAAATAGTGGATGGAGATTTATGTATCTCGTAGAATTAATCACATTTATTCTTTAACTCTCACAATTAAAATTTTACATCTGCTTTGCTGAGTGTGACTTGAATGGAGCAGGCTTTAAAACATAAATAAATAATATATATATATATATATATATATATATATATATATATATATATATATATATATATATATATATAAAATTGCAAGAAAAGTATACTGTGATCAGATTCTAAAAGATATAGGTGACATTGGTGGGGACTCCTGGGACTTGTAGTTCTTCAGAGAAAGGAGAGAGCCTGTTGGTACATGTTGCTCTAAAATGTTCCACAGTCTGGTTTGTAATTGTAATCTTCTTCTTTATGGTGGCCATACATGTAACAATACCATCAAAATTGTGATCGGTCTGGAGGGTAAAAATTTGGAAAATTGACCATTACAATCGCAATTTTTTTCCAACAGACAATAGGGGTTTTACATGGCAATTTCTGTGTGCAGTTCGGCATATGCATTTGTAATGTGTTGCTTTTTTGGCATTTATTTTTTGCCAAGTTGCAGTGCATTCATGTGTGTTTTCATGCGTTCTTGTACACCGACATTTTATTTAAAAAAAAAATGTAGCATGCAGTACTTTTTTAGGGGCTCATGTACACCACAATCCCTGCGTTTTTTTTTCTTTTGAAATAAATTGTGTGTATAATAAAAATAAATATATATATATATATATATATATATATATATATATATATATATATATTAATAATAATTTTTTTTTTTTTTTATTTATTGGCGTATAACACTCACTTTTTCAACATGAAAATCGGGTGCAAATAGCGTGTGCGTGTTATACGCCAATACTTCAATTTTAGCTGCCTCGGAGGGGACAGGGAGGGGGGCGTGACAAGAGCCGTCAGAATACATACAGTTTGAATCTCCTGTTTACTTGGCGGCCTCTGTAATAGGAAGTCCCATCTCCTGGGCCACCATTGGACCACTGTTCTGTCTATCATAGGAGATTCTCACTGTATCTGTATGTAATCTGTCGGCGCTCATCCCGTCCCCCTCCCTGTCCCCTCTAGGCTGCAGATGGGCATCGATCAGGCTGCACTGATGGCAATGGCGAGGCTGCATTGATGTGGACTAATGAGGCTGCATTGATGGCACTTGTGAGGCTGCAGATGGGCACTGACCCTTATTTTGCTTCAAAGTTCCCTATTTAAAATGTAAGTTTTTTTCCTGAAACTTCCCTCTTAAAATGAATGTGTGTATTATACGCCGATAAATACGGGTATATAATTTTTTTTTTATTTATTTATAATTAATAATAATTTTGAAATACATTTAATTTTAATTTTTCTTGCATGTGCATCCTATTCTATTATTGCATGTATGGCCACCATTCTATCTACCAACATCTATGTATAAGGTTCATTAGATCTACCAAGAACTATGTAGTAGAATGGCCTGCCTGATTGGATAGTTTAGGTAGGTGTTCCTATTTACATCAATTTGGCAAAACTTTTTTACTTTAGTTTTGGATTAGGTAGAGAGAGATTAGAATGCTTGTCAGTTTTTATTGCTGTCTGTGTCCCCGTTAATGAGATTCACCCTCTCTATTTGTTTTGTTTACCATTATCATTAAAAGTAAAATTTTAAAATCCTAAATTTTGAGTTGTCCCCAGAAAAGTAATAGAGGGGAAATCTTCTAATGGGGACACTAATTCTGGTGACAGAGAGAGTGTTTTGCCTGTAGTTCTACTTTAATTGTAACCAGTATGGTGACCCTTTCTAGGGCCAGTATCAATGGACCCAGCTGAGTTTTTGTAGTTTTAAGCCGGCCATAGATGAAGTGATTTTCTTTCCTGCAGAATCGCACATTTCCCCCCATCAATATAGTCAGTGTCAGCCATTGTGTTCGCCCAAGGGGGGGGGGGGGGCATGGAAGCTGCTTCCACCAGGTGAGCACAGTAATTACTGCTAGCGGCTATAATAGCTGCTAGCAATAATCGCATGTAGAATCTGACAGGCTGGTTGTACCCAAGTTGTTCGCTCAACTTGGGTACATTCAGCCTACCGTACATGGTTCAATCCTCGGATGGTCCCTGCTGAACCAGCCAAGATTCAAACGGTCTATGGCCAGCTTTACAGAGTTAAAACTACAACTGAAAAATGCATCTAATGTGCTGGGATTTGTAGAGCTCTAGAGACTGGGAAATGCAATTCTAGTGTCCTGGGAATTTTATTTCTTGTTGGAACAGGAATGGAGGTAGCTGCAATGTCAAGGTTACAAGTCCAAGAGAACTGGAGGTATAAACAGCTGCAATAGAGGCAGGGGACATGCTAGTGAGGCCATTTGGGATCTAGAGCACTACAACGATAAGACAAATGCATGCACAGTATGCTGGGACTTGTAGGTTTGCAGTCGCAGGAGAAACGCGGGTATAATATACCGGGACTGGTCGTTCTACAAGGCCAGGCAAAATATTAGTGAGGCTAGCTGGGACTTGTCTGTAGATGCCAGTAGGGTATGCTGTGCTGGATACTGTACACACTGCATTCCATTTATTTGGTTGGGCAGCGTTTCTGTATATTGGGTATACAATGTGTAGGTGACGTGTACTATGCCATCAAATGGGTTGCTTCTGTTTCCAACACGTCTCGTCTGCAGAGTTCTGCTTCACCAAGGGCACCCTGGATAGTGGGCTGGCAGTGGATGGGACATAGCTCTGCCATGTTTTAGGATGTTGGAAATGTATAATCAACAAGATATCTAGAGCCGAGGCTGCAAAGATGGAAAGGGAAGAAAAATCTCATATGTTTATACCATCCTCTTCTAGCAGATCGATGAAAACATGGCTATCGCCTACAGCCCAGATTTTGTACAAAGACATTTCTGATCTCTTCAATAATCGCTCTGTTTATTAATCCGTCTGCACTGATCACAAGGCTCCATAAAAACTCTTGGGCTGCCAACAGAGCCTTAGGTCTGCATGACTTCAGTGCATCTGAAGCATGATGGGAAGTTTAACAAAACCGTAAAATTATGTTCCTTCTGTGCCTGCGTGAGTTTCCTCTGGGTACTCAGTTTTCCTGTAGAGTGCACAAGACACACAGCAGCTCTGGATTATTAGCAGGATTTATTGCATTAAGGCCCCCTTCACATTGCCGTGACTTGAAAGTCGCGCGATTTTACTTGCGATTTCACGGCCGCAATTTTGTCACGATTTCAGGAAATGCCTTTTGTAAACTTGAGGTCTATGGATCTCAATTCGCATCAAAGTCGGACCAAAGTAGTACACGGACTACTTTTGAAGCTGCACAGATATGAATGGTACTCATTGGAAAACATGGAGTACAACTTGTCATGTGACTTTGCAGTCCCGAATCGCAGGACAAGTCGCACAAGTGTGAAAGGGGCCTTATCGAACAGATAATTCAAAACACTTATGTTTGTCTAGCAGACAAAAAAAAGTTGCAAATATTGCTATATACACTTTACCCCGGAAAAACAATGCAGCACATGCATGCTTGTTCCAGGTCTGTTAAGCTAACCATACACACATAGATTTTATGTCAGTGGGAGGAATAGTGCCACATCATTGGTGTCAGTGGGAGGAATAGTGCCACATCATTGGTGTCAGTGGGAGGAATAGTGCCACATCATTGGTGTCAGTGGGAGGAATCGCCTGCTGACTGAACAAATTAAATCCAACAGGTTTCTCAATCTACACTTAAGCTGCTCACAGCTGGAACGAAATTCGGCTGGTTCAGTAGGGACCAGACGAATTTTCAATGCATAAGCTGTTAGTGCCGGTTCACACTAGACGCGGCACGACTTGCAGGTCGCCTCACCGAGGCGACCTGCACACGACTGCGGGGCGACTTGCAAGACGACTTCTGTATAGAAGTCTATGCAAGTCGCCCCCAAAGTAGTACAGGAACCTTTCTTCCAAGTCGGAGCGACTTGCGTCGCTCCGATTAGAACAGTTCCATTGTACAGAACGGGAGGCAACTTGTCAGGCGGCTAGGTCGCCTGACAAGTCGCCCCCGTGTGAACCGAGCCTATACTGTTCAGCAGAATGTGTGGGGTTTTTTTTTTTTGATGAGGAATGTTGGAGAAATGTTTGACGATCAGTGACTGCAGCTGCTGATCAATGTATTTTGACAGTAAAGAGTCCTGCTGTCAGAATACAGCGTCCCTGTGGATGGAGGAACCTTTTCTCTCCTCCTCCTTTTTCTTTAAATTTTTATTTTTTTTTCATTTTTTTTATTCTTTCATTCAACAAAGAAAAACCAAATCAGCTATGGACCACTTTAGCGGCATGTATGGATGAATCTTCACTGTGGCTATTGAATTAACTGGCAGTTTAAATACCCAGACAGTGCCTGCATCTGATTGGATGCAGGCGCTGTGCAGTAAAAAAAAAATTTCCAGCCTGGCTCCGCCCCCCCGACAGACAGGACAACCCACTAGGCAAATTTTTTCTGGTTCATCAGGAACCGGCTGAAATTCACTCTGTGTATGGCCAGCTTTGCCCATTAGACTGACAGTACAGCTTATTATTCTAAATGGGGAAACCTTCATTTTGTTTGCAAATATTAAAGATTCTAACTACTAGCAAGAATAATTCCTTATATTTAAAGAGCACTTGTCATTTCAAATCTATCATGGCAGCGCCTGTTAGCGGGCATCCACTCATCTGCTGTCGCATCACTAGTCATCTCATTAAAGTGAATGGGACTGTCGGTGAGTCAACAGCGGGACAGAGATGACAGTTTCCCCTTAAAAATTATGATTTAAATCAAGCCTTTTTACTAGTGATTTAATGATTGAAATCAAATCCACCCTGTTGACCGCTTATTCAGTTTTGGGGATACCGATGAAGTGTGCCCCACAACAAGACAGTGACACATATATGTGGTGGCTGGGTGTTGAGGCCTACCCAGATCTGCCCGCTCCGCAGGGGATCTCTCCCCTGATCTTCCGCTAAGCAGGTGGATGATAGGTCCGTGTCCGCTCCGCTGATGCGGAGCCGAAATGCAGCTTGTAAACGCAGTGCGTTTGCCCTCACTGGATCGCATAGTGCAATAGTTTCCAAAAGTACTGCACTGCACAGAACTGCATGTGAAACTAAATTTGAAGTGCGCTGTGCGATCCTGTACAGTTCCCGATGTGAACCTGCCCTTAGATCTACCATCAACTATGTAGTGCAGGGGGCTGCCTGATTTGATACAATTTGAATGGATTGTTTCAGGGTCGATTTTTTTAAATCGCGACTTAAATCGCTAGTAAAAAGGCTCAATTAAATCGACTCAATTTTAAAGCATAATTTTTAAAGAGCAACTGTCATTTCTGTCCCGCAGTAGATTCTCCTCCGACCTGCTGTTGACTCACCGACAGTCTCATTCACTTGAATGGGATGGCTGGTGATGCGGCAGTGACGCAACAAGGTGAGGGACGTGGTGGCAGCAGATGAGTGGATGCTAACAGGCGCTGCCATGATGGATCTGAAATGGCAGGTGCTCTTTAAATTTATGGATTTATTGTTTCTGGTAGTTAGAATCTTTAATATTTGCAAACAAAATGAAGGTTTCCTATTTAGAATAATAAGCTGTCAGGTTCGTAAAACAGCGATGTCAGAACCAATTCAATCATACAGTTTGTAGTGTACATACTGTAGGTTTGCAAAACAATGGGGTAAAACAATATTCCTGAACTTTGTTTTATCTCATGGGTACTGTGAAATTGTGTAAATGCATCAATGCAGTGCATGTTATCTCAGCTTGCAGAGCTTGGATTCATTGAATGAGTTTACCAAAAATGTAAATATTGCAGAATATACAGCCTAATGCTACATAACCAAGCTCAATTTCATGCTGAATAAAGTAAATTATTAATGTATCTTAAATATAAAACTTTCTTTAGATAGATTTTTTACTCCAAAAGCATTTTATAAAAATCACACAAAAAAAAAAAATTCACAGAAACCAAAGCCTGCAATTTTAGAGTAAGTATCTTTTGCTTATGTCTTTTCGTAGTGTATTTTTTTTATGTCTACTTTTTTGTTACTATTTGGTTCGCGTAAAGGTCCACTTTAAAGTAGCCTGGTTATATAAACAGCGGTTACGTCCCCAGCTAGTGAATTGGAATGTTTCTGTTAAGAAGCCCTGATAATTAACAGGAAGGAGTGGGTGAAAGGAAAAGGCTTTTCAAAACTTCCGCAAATGCGGCTTCCTGCGTTTCATACCACAGTGTATAAGTTTCTTCATGGATATACCATGACTGCATGTTGGGGAAATTGCTAATGTAACGTTTTTACACTATAGTTTGTGATTTTGTTAGTAAACTCTGAATTTTTTTGTTATCATACCCCCCTTCAGGTTAATGCCATAATGTTCTAGTATGCACAGCCCTCCAGTGCTGCAGTGTCACCCATCCTGTGGGTCATGGGGGCTTCCATCTTCACCTGGTCTTTCTTTCAGGGTTCCAGTTCCAGCTCTTCGGCCACTTGAATGCCCAGGCCAAGATGATGTCGCTCCTGCACATATGCATGGGAGGATCATCACAGCACAGATCAGGTGGCAATAATGCACGCTGAGCTGCGCATGCATGGCTCAGTGTACAATACAGCAGACAGGGAAGAAAAGCACTTATGACCGGGTCCCTCCTGTCATAACGCTACTTATCTGCATGTAACACCCTGGAGTTTAGTCAGGGTTGCTCCTCAAAATTTACTTGGCAGGAATAGTCATCTTGGATAATTGTTAGAGATCCATTGATTTCTCCCTAAGTTTGGCCTTGTTGCACTTTTCCTTATCTACCATTAGGTGGCCGGGTACCTGGTGGTACTAGGTACGAGAAGGGCAATGCAAGGTCCGATTATGGGTATATGGGGTATCTCTTCCAATGGGCAGGAGTTTTCTTGGATCCCTTGGCCTGCTGGGAGAGCCTATATCTTTTAGGTGGAGTCAGGTGTTCTGTACCACCTGGACAGCTGTCTGAGTGGAAGTGTGTTGTACTGCCTGGGCTGCTAGGCCGGAGATTGGGCCTATCCTGGGCACATCTGGCTGCTAGGCTGTCTGAGGGCCTATTCGGAACCAAGAGAGAGCAGCGCAGGGTTGGGACTGCAGCTTGCAGTCCAACCAAAAGTGACGGTTTTGCCAGCCGGAGAACCTGTTGTGGTCAGAGGTAGATTAGAAGGGAAGCTGTCGCCACTAAGAGGCAAACTGCCTTTTTACCAGGGACCACTGTGCGTAACTGAAGCAAGTACCGGAGCAAACTTCAGCAGGTATCAAGCCAGGGACCCAGCCAGTGGAGGTGACGCTTGCAGAGCAGCCTTGTGTGTTGAGCCAGGGACTGAGCAGGCCAGTGGGGTGAAGCTTGAGAGGTATATAGAGTGCCAAGCTACGGACCCAGCAGAGAGGCGGGGGTGATGCTTGAGGAAGATACCACCGTCAAGATAGGAGAAGCTCAAGGGATACAGTGGCAGTGAATCAGAGGGTCTATTGAGAGACTGAGAGCTCAGTGGGCTGAAGAACTACAAGAAGTGATTGTAGTGGAAGTGAAAGAACTTTTTTTTTTTTTTTTTTTTTTACGCTTTGTGTTAGGAACTGTTAGATTGTTGCCATTAGAGACAGCATCCCTGCACGTGCAGATGTGGCATCTTGCTGGATGCCTTTCCCTGCCTGGCTGTCCTATTGAATTTGGAGTCTGACAATTGAATTTGCAACTACTTAAGGGTGTCCTGGCCCTAACCCTCTTTCCCCCAAAAGTTTAAGAGAAATAAAAGACTCTCTTGCATTTAAGGCGTGTCTGGCACCCAATGACTAACCACCTTGCACCTGCCATATACAGAAGGATGTCGGCTATCTCTGGTCCTGGAGGTTTTCATTAGACCTAAGGAAGCCTGGGACCTTGCTACACGCAACTTTAAAAGTTAGTTTAATACCACTTTAACAAACTTTTTTTTTTTTTAAACCACAAGCGTTCCAAATGCATTGTCTGAGAAAATGTTTACCATGAAATGCTTATAAGTTCAAGTGCAAAACGGCACAACAATATGATTATTCTCCAAAAAATTTCCATACACATCCACTACTTAATGACCCCGTAATGTATTTTTCATAAAATTATTTCCTTCTGTGTTTTTCTGCCTCCTTGTAACATCCTCGGTGGGCTCCTGAACATCTCCTCTTTTCCCCCTCACTTCCATTTGTTTGGAAATGGGCCATGCATGTTAGTTGTGGCCACATGTACTGCTCTATTCTCACTACACATCCCATAATTTATAGTTCATCTCATGAGCCAGCAAGAGAGGGTGGCTATGTTCCTACATACTGTGAGACCATGAAGAACGACCGTAGCCATCCTCTATCAGGAAGTTGGACCGCAGTAGCAAAAAAAGGGGATTTGGAGGAGGCTTAGAGCAATGGAAGGCACTTTTTTTGGGTTGAGAATGCATACTTGAATGGAATAGTTTTGTGTTTAGCATTACTTTAATCCATGTTTTCTGTGTTCATCCTCGCTGGCTCCAGTTGTCATAACTGGTCTCCTGAAACAATGATTCTTGTTGCCACCGCTCTCACTGACAGCTCCGTGGGGCTGCCGTTGTTGACCACCTTCTGAAAAATCTAGTTTCCTGGCTCTTATGCTGACCAGCAGGATCTGATCCTTTTTTTTTCAAAATAGTTTTTATTAAATTTTCCATATACAGGGAAAGAAACACATTGTTGAAAAGTAAGTAACATGTGAACATACAATACTAAACAGTAGGTTACAGTCCGTCAGTCCAAACCGGGTAAAATTCAGAAGAAGGGGAAAAAAATTATGTAATACTATATTTCTATATTTAATCACACTTGTGTTTCCAGTCAATACTTCCAGGCGTTGGTAAATTTTGCAAGAGTATCGTTCTGTAAGGCAGAGGTGTATTCATGTTCTTTTATTAAGTTTATTTGATGTTTAACATCAGAAATGTTTGGGACCAAGGAGCTTCTCCATTTGCGCATAATGAGTGACCTAGCTGCAAATAGAATATGCATTGTTATGGTTCTGAATTCTTGTGGAAGGGAATTTAGACCAATACTAAGAATGGCTAGGGATGAAGTGGGTTTAGGTATAACACCAATGATGTCTGGGATTAAGGAGAATACTCTTCTCCAGAAGGGGTGAATGTGCGGACATTCCCATAGAAAGTGAATAAGGGAACCCTTGTAGGGGCAATCCCTCCAACAGGAGTCGTTGTCGAGGTTTGCAATTTAATTTTTTGTGACAGTTCCCAATAGTTATTACAGTTGGAGACTTTGCGGTTGTATTGTATGGCTGAACGCCATTGGGAATCCGAGAAAGAGGCCTGAAGATCCCTCTCCCATCTACCACATAGTGTAAATAAGAGTAGGCAAAGGAATTAGAAGTGGCTGATTAGGCCCCTATCAGTTTTTCAGGCAGACTCTATTGGGACCTCCATTCTCTTCTATTGAGCGGCAGGTATAAACAGACTTGTTTCCTTTTACACCCGGCTACATCTAATCCAACCCATTAACAGACAGATGGGGATGTCCATTTCCATCCAACCACCAAAAGAGACCGGGCTGTGCCTGCTTTACATAAGCGGAGCAGACACGGACCTGTCATCTGTCTGCTGATCCCCGCTGAGCAGGTGGATTTTTCACCCCGGCTGAACAAGGGGATCACAGCCGGAGTCTGGCCCGTGTCAAATGGGTATACACCTTATTCCAAATTTGGAACATAGCTGTAACCAGTGAAGCCTGAAAAGTCTACATGCCTAATATCCTACATCCTTTTTTTCAAGGTAGGAAATGGTAACGGATGAGGGTAAAAGCTCTGGAACCTGCACCTTTTTAAAAACAAGTCGGGTATGGCAGCTCCTATGTTATCTTCATAGGTTCTTTAAAGAAAATGATTTGAGAAAAAAAAAAATACTGTAGCTGCTATCTTTTAAAAATCAGGTACCTTACCAGTGCCTGTGGTCCACTGTTGTCTTCCTGTAGTTTAGTGTTCTCCAAACTGCAGCCTCGGGGTCATATATAGCCCATTTATTGCCTTTTATCTGGCCCTTGGGCACCATTCCCCCTACCAATCCCATCACTGGGGCACTATTCCTCCCATTAGAACCAATGATGGGGCACTGATGCTGGCACACTTTCTACCCTCATTGGCCACAGTCCAGCCCCCCTAAAGCCTGAAAGACAGTAAACTGGCCCCTTGCTTAGAATGTTTGGAGTCCCTGCTGTTGTTTGGTTCTTCTTGATGCTGTGGGTTTCTGGTGCTGCTATCTTGGATACGGGAGCCACCTGTGGCTTCCTCAGGAACCACAGCTAGCTTTCCACTGCACATGCGCGATCTTGCGAAGCGCTTTGTCACATGTCTGAAGAGGCTGCAGGACCAATGACAAATAAATATAAATTGGTACTCCTTCTCCCCAGCAAAGAAAAAAAAAAAACCTCTGTTACAGGCTGGAGGAGGGAGCAAACCAGCGGGAATTCACTTTTTGAGTGAAATACCACTTTAAATGAATGTTTGAGTATAGATCTGCCCTTTTTCCTACATTCCTCATACAGCCTTCAGGTTGCATACTAAATGCAACTGGAATAGCCGATGCACCAGCTGCATGCCTAAAATGTAAACCAAAGCCACCAATGTGAGGACTGCCTAAATTTACCTGCACACTGGCTCTTAAATGTGGGGTCCTATTGTGATACGAGGCAGGGTCTGCTACCCTGACCTTACAGCTATGGATTTTTGAAGAACTTGATGAATGTTAAAGGCAAACTCCACCTTAACAGGTTACACTTATACTTTAGATGTAGCAATGAGGGCCAAGCTGCTCCAACCACCACCACACTTCTAGAATATTCACGCTCCATGCAGTCCTGTACCCGAAGCTCTGTACTTTGTTATGTTTCAGTGGCTGCAGAAAATCTTCAGGAACTTGTGTATTGCACCCGCAATGTACGGATAACGGTTGCAGTGCTTTGCAGGCTACTATGCAAACAATACATTTTTTTTTTTTCCTGTAAATGAGTGTATAAGTTAGAAATGACATTTAAAAGAAAGAAGTATCACAATGAATGTAAGTTTCTTTACAATTCATGTTCATTAAATTTGATGGTTGTAAATGCAAAACCGCCTCTTCACATCTTTTGCGATGAAAATCTGAGCTGTGGGGTGCATGTAATGTCGAGTACTGGACGTTTCAGTGCCATTTAGAATTATTGGCACTGCAGAGCACACACGTTGCATGTCTTACTATGCATTGTGGTTACATATGGTAAAGCATATGTTATTACCATGCAATAATGAAGGAGCAATGTTTTAATGCTATACTCTGGACTTGTCTGTGGCCGCAGCTAGGGTCCTCTATATGTACTCAGTTGAACACCACTGCCTTTCATAACTGTACCACAACCTGCATTGTAGCTTGTTGTACTTTGACTGTTTGGGCACTTTAATCACACCAGGGAAAGGAGGGCAAGTATAAACTATTGGTCTTATTCCTATCAGTCATAAAATGCTGGGTATGAGCCATTTGCTCAGATGAAATTTATTTTGACCATGTCTTGTCTTGTAAACATTGAGGGCTGTCAGACAGGGAACACAAGAGGGCTTAGCCTAGGGGAGAGAATGAGTCTTGACTTGAGAAAAAGTTGACGCAACGTGCACTCTGGCTTTATGTCTTTAAACACAATCAATAGAAAAATACGAAACAGGACAAGTAGTGACTTTGTAGAGTTACATTTCTAAGTTCATCAGTATAAAAACGGGTTTAGTAATCAGTTCACTTGAAATCAGATGTTCTCTTGGGGCCTGTTTACACAATCGCCCTGCGGTTGTTATTGCATTACATGGTAATATGTGCTATGCACGTTGATATGGTGCCTTTAATTCTGAAGAGAACCCTAATGCACCTTCTCCGCACACACTCAGCCAGCCAAAGGCAGTTTGAATCTTGGTTCAGCAGGGACTGGCCAAGATTCAAACCCAAGTATGAACATGCTGATTGTACCCAAGTCGATCCATTGATCAACTTGGGCACAACCAGCATGGGATTTTTAGGATGCGGTTATTGCCAGCAGCTATAGCCACTAGCAATAATCCATTTGCTTTTGGCTCCCCACGCCTCAGCCCCTCTACGGGAGAATACAATGGCTCTATGGGAGACATTCCCCCATCAACATGATCTTCAGGTATGTATTTGGGGGGGGGGGGGGGGGCTGCACATAAGATTTTTTTTTTTTTTTTTGCCTTTTAGCCTAGGTTCACATATATGCGATGTGGGAATCGGCGCCAGTTCCTGCATCGCATCTCTCCCGCAGGCAGTTCACAGTGCCCTCTGCAAACCGCTGCGGGTGTCAATGCAATGTTAATGACACCCACAGATCAGTTTACAGATCGCAGTGCGAACTGTGAACTCGCACAGGAATTGGATCGCATGGGTGTTCTCACCCATGCGATCCAATTCCAGTGCGGGAGAAAGTCCCTGCACTATTTTCCTGCAAGTCCAGTGTGAGTTCAGCCATACAACTGTAGTGCGGGTGCGACTCGCATACGATATCTGTTCTCAAGTGTGAACCTGGGCTTAATGCAGAGAATGCATTAGGATGAAAAACCTTTTAGCCTTTACAACCACTTTCATTTTTCCCACTAAAAACACACCTACACCCAACACAATGATTCTGTAGCAATTACAAATTTGCTTGTGTGATGTGACCATAATTGCAATTGTAAAAAGTACCATATTGCTCTGTAGAGAGTACATTCTTCCTTGGCATTTCTCAATGTACACTTCTTGGGGATATGGGAATTAAATTAAATTTTAGCTTTAACCTTGCTTATGTAATTGATTATTAAATCTAATGAAGGTATTCCATTTAAATTGAAAGATTACTTTTTTTTTTATTTATTTTGTCTTTATTGCAGATTTGATAATGAATGTGGAGCATGAAATTAGTCTCCTGGTGGAGCAGATCCATCGTCTTGGCACAAGAGGTGAATATATATTATGAAAATCTGTTTGTACACAAAATAAATCCTAAAGGAATGGGAGATAGTTGAAGAACACTGCCCATATCTCAAAAGATGCTCCAATTGGTGACCTATTTTTATCAAAACATGCTAAAAGTCCATCAAAATGAAATTTATTGTGTTTTATTTTCTATGGTCAGGACTAAAAAAGAGAAAATAGCTTGGTGAACATGAAATCTTGTAAAGAAATCGCAAGTAGACCTTTATCCAGACAACAAGCTCTTTCATCTGTTTCCACTTGTCGCCTTTTGTTCACAAAGTTTCATGGAGGTTAGGTTCACACTGTGACGACATGATTTTTTATTTTATTTATTTATTTATTTTGTGTGGTTATGTAGTGCAACGTTGATGGGGTCTGCCTATCCTGTTGGGGCAAAATCGCACTTGACTTGTACCAAGTAGTACAGGAACTTTTTCCAAAATCGCACTGTGCTGAGTTGCATTAATATGAACAGGCACCATTGAAAACTATGTGATTTCCATTATCATGCGACTGTGTGACATCTGAAATTGCACTAGTGTGTCTGGAGCCTAGACAAAGTGATCCTCCAGTCAGGCTTTCACTTTTAGCTATCTTGGTGCTCTGAGAATCCCGATTTTCATGTTTAAATTGTTTATTTGCCGAACAAAGATTTTGTGAATGTAGTGTGAAAACTTTTTGAAGAACCCTCATATAAAGGCTTGGTTGCTTATTATAGATATGCAATTAAGTGTGTGACAATCAGTGCCACCCTAATTATTAATAAAGTGCAAAGAAAAAAATATATTTTAAAATTGACCCCGTGTGTATATATAATGCAGCTGCTGTACTCTCTAAGTGGATTCACTTCGCAAATTAGTATTGAATATAATTATATATACATACGTGTGTGTATATATTATCTATATCTCTCATATATACATACATATAAATACAATATTTATAGATATGTGGTTTTGAACCAGGGTAACAAATAACCAATGAGTGTTTAAATTTTCATATACAATATTGCAGTATGCATGCACATATAGTGCTACCATTACTCATTAACTATATAGCCATAGGTTAGAACAGTCCATATGTGATGAAACCTAAAAACATGGCAAGTTGCTAGAAAGTCCCAATCGCCACTGTGTCCACCATGCGTGACTAATTACAATACCTACCTCTTCCTAATGCAATGGTAAGTGCTCTTTCCACACCCCAGGTGAAGTGTGTGCTTGCCAGATAGACGTGGCTGACAAAGCAGCCTGCACGCTGTGTGTCAGAAATCCTCTGTGATGATCCACTACACTCCTCTTGGTCTGCCCCACTGAAGAGCTTTTATGGTGTTTACTTCTTAAGCCATTGTACCTGAAGTAAAACAATCATAGCAATAGATCATTGTGCAGTATGTTTATTAAAAAACTCTTAAAATATACAATAAAAATGTAATTGCATTGTGCAGGTGCCTGAGAAACCAACACATACAGCTCTGCTCAATCAGCTTCCCTTTTTTTTTTTTTTTTTTCACGGGTAACGTGCGATTGCCACTGATTGAGCAGAGCTGTATGTGTTGGTGTCTCACAGACACACTACTTTACCGAGACTGATGCAGCTAGAATTTGGAGCAATCTGTTACTAGCGTTCATTTTCAAAGCTTAAAGCAGAATTAAGGTCTTCACGTGTACCTAAATGCAGACTTTTTTTTTTATCTTTTTGGATAGTGGAGATGGATTTAGAACCCCTGTCAGGTTTTATTGCTGTCTGTGTTCCAGATAGCGATTCACACTCTCTCTATTTGTCCTGTTTACCATTCGATTACTGAATGTAAAAGAAGATCCCAAACATTTGGTTTGAAGCCAGAACCGTACTAGATCAGCACAAATCCAATGGGGACACTCATTCTGGTTACACCCCAGGATTCCTTCACTTTGGAGTGATTTCTTCACTTCCTTTTTTTGGCTATGTTTTATTCGTATAAATAACAAACATGTTTATACCTACCTGCTCTGTTGCAGTGGATTTGCACAGAGCAGCCTGTATCCTCCTCTTCTCGGGTCCCTCTTCTGTGATCGTGCCCCCACAGCCAGCAGCTTGCTATGGGGGCACCCGAGCTGAGTCACTGCTCAGTGTGTCCATTGATACTAAGCCCGACCCGGCCCTGCCTCCTCTCTCCCCTGATTGGCTAGCTGACTTTGACAGCCTCGGGAGCCAATGGTGCTTCTGCTGTGTCTCAGCCAATCAGGAAGGAGAATCTCGGACAGCTGAGACTCATGGACATCACTGGACAAAGAGGGACCTTAGGTAAGTATTAGTGGGGCTGCTGCACACAGAAGGCTTTTTATCTTAATGCATAGAATGCATTAAGATAAAAAAGACCACCTGACTTTACAACCCCTTTAACCCTCCCTTACTCTATCCAAATGGGGGAGAAAAAAAGATTTGCCTTTTTTGTTGCACGGGCATGCAGTGTCTCCTCTGCCATGCAATAAACTTGCCTGCTTGCAGTCTTCTTTAGCGTGTACACTGAGCTATCCCTGTACAGCTCAGTTTACAAAATCCTGTGTGCCGGGATGACTGCACTCCTGCACAAGCCATTGAACATGGACACATCCCGTCACCTGGAAGACGGCGAGTAGAAAACAGGTGCTGGCGAGGGACCTCAGACTGCTGAAGAGGTAAGCATTGTGGACTTTTAGTTCCTCTTGAACTGAGGAAGCTGAAGCTAGAAGCTGATCTTTGCTGAACTGAAAAAAAACAGTGCCTCTTTCATTGTGATGCTAATTGATGTAACTGTTTTATTTGTAGACTCGGATGGAAAACTGAAAGTAAAGTTCGGTGTATTATTTCATGATGACCAGTGTGCCAATCTATTTGAAGCCATGGTTGGAACCTTAAAAGCTGCCAAACGCAAGAAGATTTTAACATATGCTACAGAACTGCTTTTACAAGGGGCACATGACGACATAGATATTGTGCTTCTTCAGGAGTAATCTGGATTACAGATGTCACTTTGGCTGAACTAAAGAGGAACATCTTTTTAGTCGAAAGAGAAAACTATTTTCTTCAGGAAAACCTGTGCACAATCAAGATGATAAATGTGGTATTTTTATATCGGACATTCATGATAACTTTTTTTTTGTTACATTAAATGTTTTGTTAGAAAATACATTCCCTTTGGCACCTTTAATGTGTACCAGCAATAAAGTGTATTCGCAATTTAGAATCCTGAAAGAGTATCTGTGTATGATGTAAATCCTCCAAATATTACAAAAAAACATACTGAATACATTGGCGCTGGCTCATGTTTGTAGTATAATCACATCTGGATATATTTGTATTGTCATCCAAAGTGTTTGTTTATTTAAAGTGTTATTAATCCCAGGACCCTACATTCACTGTATCTGGTCTCTTACAGTACACAGAACATGAAGGATTCAATTTTTAGTAAATATAAACTGCTAAATACCTTTTCTCATCAGCAGTATAAAGAAGTCTTGTGACTTCTATCAGTGTCCAGCAGAGCACTAGTTAATGCTTGTAGGAGGAGTTTTCATTCTCCCCTGATTGTCCTATGAGGCTGCAGAACCCCTGACACTGTCTGGACAGTGCTGATTGGCCCTGTGCGGATCACATGCACTCTCTAGCAATGCCTACAAACTGAGCATGTGCAGCTTGCCTCCAAGGAGATGGATTGGGTACAGTGGAAGAAGGAGTATCAGAAGACAAGATCAAACAGCCTTTTTACACAATGCAGAGGATTAACCCCTTAGGTTCCACAGTGAGTATAATGAGCTTGCTTTACTGCATATACAGACTAATTTTTACTATTGTGGGTTTAGTAACACCAAGTCTAGCCTATATAGACACGGATCTTTGCTTTCCAGTTTTGTTAGGCCAGTGTTTTGAGAAAACCGCGGACAAATCTTATTGGAAATGCACTTTAAAAAAAACAAAACTATAAAACCCAAATTATGTTCTCTAACCCCCTTATCTCTTATACCACAAAACCACTTAATACTTTACTTTAAGGGATGCTAAACTTTGGTTTAAAAAATATTTGTTAAAATATCTATGTATTCTTAAAGCGGAATTTTCACTCAAAAGGAATCCTGCTGGTTCACCTCCTCCCCCTACCTATAACTGCTGCACAGGTGTGGGTGTGTTTTTTGTTTTTTTTGTTTTTTTTTGTTTTTTTGTTTTTTGTGGTTTGGGGGGGGGGGGGGAGTAGTGGGTACCAACATTTTTTATTTTTTAAATCGATACCTGCTCCCACTTCTGCATTCCTCACCTAGGCGAGGATGACATCACTTGCCCCATCACCTTCACTCCCGCAGCCTCCTGGGACATGTGACATGTCCCAGGAGGCTGCAGGACCATTAACAAAAAGCGCTGCACAAATACAATGGTGAGCTTGGCTGTGGTTCCTCGGAGCCACAGCCAGCTTCGGTATCCAAGATGCCGGCGACCTGCAGCAGTAAGAAGCACTGGCTGTAGGAAGACAGGTCTGGACCCCAGGCATTGGTAAATATCTGCTATTGTATATAAAAAAAAAAACAAACAAAAAAAACTTTCATTTAACAATTAATTGAAAAGAAAAAAAATGATAGATAGATATATATATATAGATATACATACATATACTTTTTTTTTTTTTTTTCTCTTTTCAATTAATTGTTATTGAAAGTCCCCGACCCCCCCCCAAGAAGCGTACAATCCTAAGTATAGAACATGTGTCTTGGACATCACCCGTAGGGGGTTGGAATGCAGGCCGAGTACAAAAATGCCAAAATATACAAAGTGCCTCACGAGAGCACTGTATACCAGGATACATTCTATAATAAAGGACCATGCCAAAGTTCTGGGCTATCTGAAGCCTAACGTTTGCGCAGAGACCAAAAAAATTCTCTCTGTTCCCAAGTGCAAATTGTGAAGAATATGAGGTATGAACAAAAATAGAGAAGTCAAAAAGTGCAAGAAAAAAAAAATGTAAACAGGAAACCCAACAAGCCCCCTCAGGCACACCAACCAGCGATTTTATGAAGATGTGACTGTAAGTACCTAAGCCAAGCATCCCAAACTCTCTCAAATTTTGCCTTGTTTGTCCTGCAGTATACTGACGTTTATAATCCAAGTAAGCTTAGGTTTTATAATGGGTATGTCTACAACTGGAGTCTTCCAGGCAGTCACGATGGATAGTTTAGCTGCCAGGAACATGTAAAATATTATTATTATTATTATTATTAATTCGCAATTTATATAGCGCCAACAGTTTACGCTGTGCTTTACAATGTAAAGGGGACAACACAATTACAGTACAGTTCAATACAAAAGGTACAGGAGGGCCCTGTTTGTATACATTGTCAATCGGTGCCTTTAAAAGAGCTGAGAAGTACCCGATTTTTGAAAGGTCACCAGCTACAGGTATTGAGAAAAGGGGCAGTACTTCCAGTAAGTATTTAAAACCAACTGTGTTGGAACATAATTATTCTGCTTACCAATGCATGTAACAAATCTATTTCAGTAATAAAACAATATATAAAAGTCTAATCTGTGCAAAAAATAAAATTCATTATGAATCTAAAATGTGAATTCATAAAAAAAGTGACAAACACTATTTCTTGTGCTATGGCAAATTAATATATTGGTGCAAAATAAAGCAACAATGTCACATAATGCAAACACGATAAGTCCTTCAATCTTCAAAGTGCAGTGCCAGACCTTCTTGGTGAATTAATAATCTGCCAAATCTTCAACGTGATCCCACATACGCTGCAGTACCTTTTTGTAAAAAGTGCCTACTTACCACGTTAAAAGGACCCCCTCTTTTTTTTCATAAGAAAGGTTTGAATGCACTTTATATAACAATCTCATTGGGTATATTATATCTCCTGTTTACCACAAGTTACTACTCCTCTCCTTGTCAAGCCATAGGTACCTCCACAGCCCTTTTTAAAATGCTTAGTAGTACTCCAGATCGGGGAAGAGACAAATCAGAGAAAAGTAACTTGTCGCATATCGCCTTTTTATTAAAATGGATGAAAAGTTCCCACCCTGGCCAGCGATTTTGTTTTGACTTTTTAAAGACACAACCCCCTCCCCCCTGCTATTCATCTCTGTACAGTCTGATATGCACTTATCTTGTTTGACTACTTGTTCGCTGTTCAGAATTTGATGCGATTTGTTGGTTACATTTGTACCCAAAATAATTTGGGGGGACCATGAAAAGTTTAGGAGCTAGCAGGCATTCCAGTGATGATAGAAATGAGGTCACTGGCTGCAAGCTCCTCCCTACGCATTTCTTCACATCCAGACATTGTCAGGGAGCGGTGTGTTAGTGTACATTCCCCTCAGTAAATACTCTGTACAGTTAACTTTTTATATGCCAAAAATAAACAGGCCTGTTACATTAATGCATATAATCTGAACAATACCAAGAGTGTTGTGCCCCAAAACCAATGAAATAGATGCATAATAGACCGCAACAAACAAAAATCAATAATATGATCTTATGAAAATATAATACTGATGATAAAAGCATACTCTAACGCCATCTAGTGGTCCCAATATATATTGCTAGTAACCTTTTTTTCTTCATTCTATCATATCTAATGCCCAAACTCATATTAAAAATATATATGAATGTAAACATAAAAAAAAAAGAGGCGTACTGCCTAAAACAAAAAAACACCCAAACAATTAATACATTGACCCAACCCAATCTAAAATCCTACTTAGCTATTAACCTAAAATGAGAGAGCAGGGGAATATTAAATATTGGTGAGAGTCAATAGTTAGTTACTTTTTTAGCTTTTAGTATCACTTTTTTTTTTTTTTTTTTTTTTTTTTTTTTTTACCTTTAATGCATACCTTGCATAAAGGTAAAAATCATTTTCTGTGTGAAGGGGAACAGCGGGGAGGAAAGATCCAGCGCTGTGCATGGCTGTATCTCATCCCCCCCCCCCCCCTTCATACAGCACTCAAGCTGTCAATCAAATGCAGTGAGAACGAAGTGGGGAGCAGGGCTAATTCCCCCTGTGTAAGTGTATTGAGCAAGGCTCCATAGACGCACAGCTCGTGAGCACGCAGACACTATGTGCCTTCATAGCAAACGGCTTGCTATGGGGGAGGGGGCACAAAGAAGAGAGCCAGGAGTGTTGCCGGAGGACCCAAAAAGAGGAGGATCAGGGCTGCTCTGTGCAATACAATTTCACAGAGCAGATGAGTATAATGTCATTTTAATTAAAACGTGTGTTTGTTTTTTTTCTCCAACACTTTAAGGTCTGTTTTTGTGTTTAGAAACTCTTGATTCACATTTTCTTAATTTGTAGATCCAATGGGTTTAGTTTTGGGGAAATTTTCTTAATGTAATGTTTGTTTCTGAACCCTTTTTTAGTCGCAGCACATTTTTAAAATGATACGCAATCTCAAGAGACTAATAGTTTTACATAATGTAGCAGCACCGACATGTGTAGGACCAACCAAATACACCTTTCACACTGGTATTTACTAGTGATCCAGTGTTTCTCTTGTCCTTCGGTTTCTTGCCCGCAGTAGACTAACATGACCCAGGTGCAGAGGCGTATCTGCCGCGAGGCAAACAAGGCATTTGCCTTGGGCGCCCCCCACCCGTCCGCTCACAGAAGGGACACTAGCGGTCGGACTAGACTGCCGCAGAGATGCAGATTAACCAGACTGACCACCTTGTCACTGTCTCCACCTCTGCCCCCATCTTCACTGCTGACTGAGGCTCTTACTGTTCACTGGTTGCTAGAGCCGCCTAGCAACCAGTGACGTCACGGTCACGACTCCCTGCCCTGTAGAGGGAGCCTGAGGCGGCCCCAGCATTCAAAGCAGAGGAGGATTTTACTTTCTCCTCCTCTGTGCCAAGTGCTATCTATGGTCCACCCACCTCCTCTATGATCTTCTCCAGGCCTCCCCTGCGGTATACTATGAGGGGAAGACACTGAGTGTGAAGCCTGTAAGGTGAGCCTGGGCACAGGCCAGTTTCATACAATGTGTGTCATCATGTGCAGTCTGCAGAGCCAGAGACCCGAACAAAGAGGGGTTCATGCTGGGACTTGCAGCCCTTCACTTTTGGGGGATGTGACCCCCCCCCCAAAGGACTACAGGTCCCAGCATGAACCCCTCAGAGCTTAGGATGTGACACCCCCCGTAACTAGTGAAGGACTACAGGTCCCAGGCCACCACCAGAAACCCCTCACAGCCCACCAGAGACCCTGCATAGCCAATTGAGAGACAACATAGCCCACGAGAGACCCCACACAGCCGCCACCTGAGAGTCCCCACAGTCCACCACCAAAGATCCCGCATAGCCACGAGAGACCCCTGCATAGCAACTTGAGAGAGACTCCACATTTTAGTTAAGTGTTTATAGCTTTATCTATTTGGCTCTGAACCCCTGACATGGTTGTTAGGACACCGGCTGCTGGCCTGCACATAATAAAAACCTGTGTAGCAAAAAAAAGACTTGATCCAGGCAGGCTTTTCGACATTTTTTGGGCAATTTGAACCAATTGTTAGGCATTTTGCCAAGGCACCCCTGAAAAACAGAAATCACCCCATTGGCCTTTGTGGGTCCCTTTTTATCTGCTACGAATGATGGCAGCTTCTGGTAGGGATATTGGTGTTCCTATCCATGTCTTTGAAATAGTTTTATGTACATAATTTCCCAGGATGTTTAAAGACCTCCAAATCCAAGAAATTTTACCTGTTTACAGCACCCACTACCTCTACCTATACATATACGTTAGCTGGTTAGCTCAGATGGTTAGAGCGTGGTGTTAAGGTCATGATCGATTCCCGTAATGACTACAGTGCCTTGAAAAGGTATTCATACTCCTTGAAATTTTCCACATTTTGTCATGTTACAACGAATAACACAAATGTATTTTATTGGGATTTTATGTGATAGACCAACACAAAAGTGGCACATAATTGTTAAAGTGGAAGGAAAATGATAAATGGTTTAAAGTTTATTTTTTATTTTTTATTTTTTTTACAAATAAATATCTGAAAAGTGTGGCGTGCATTTGTTTTCAGCCCCCTTTTCTACCCCAAACTAATCTAGTGGAACCAATTGCCTTCAGAAGTCACCTAATTAGTAAATAGAGTCCACCTGTGTGTAATTTAATCTCAGTATAACTACAGCTGTTCTGTGAAACCCTCAGAGGTTTGTTAGAGAACCTTAGTGAACAAACCGCATCATGGAAGCCAAGGAACACATAAGACAGGTCAAGGATAAAGTTGTGGAGAAGTTTTGAGCAGGGTTAGGTAATATTAAAAAAACAAAAAAAATATCCCAAGCTTTGAACATCTCACGGAGCACTCTTCAATCTTCATCATCCACAAACCTACCAAGACATGACTGTCCACCTAAATTGACAGGCCGGGCAAGGAGAGCATTATTCAGAGAAGCAGCCAAGAGTGGCAGAGATCCACAGCTCAGGTGGGAGAATCTGTCCACAGGACAACTATTAGTCGTGCACTCCACAAATCTGCCCTTTATGGAAGAGTGTGAAGAAGAAAGCCATTGATGAAAGAAAGCCATAAGAAGTCCCGTTTGCAGTTTGCGAGAAGCCGTGTGGGGGGACACAGCAAACATGTGGAAGAAGGTTCTCTGGTCAGATGAGACCAAAATGTAAATTTTTGGCCTAAAAGCAAAATGCTGTCTGGCGGAAAACTAACACTGCACATCACCCTGAACACACCATCCCCACCGTGAAACTTGGGAAGCTGGTCAGAGTTGATGGGAAGATGGATGGAGCAAAATACAGGGCAATCTTAGAAAACCCGTTATGATGTGTACACATGGGCGGACTTTCCGACCGGACCGAATCCGGCGGACAATCCGACCGTGTGTGGTCTGCATCGGACTTCTGACGGACCGTTCCGGTCGGAAATCCGACGGACTTTAGATTTGAAACCTGCTTCAAATCTTTATGTCATAACTCCGCTGGACTCAGTTCCTAACGGAAAGCCCGTTCGTCTGTATGCTGGTCCGACAGACCAGATACGATACAGGGGCAGGGTACTGCATCTCACGCTCGCTGCAATAGGAAAAAATAATTTTCCTATTGCGGCGAGTGCGAGGGGGGGGCAACGATGTCCCTTAGGTCTGGTATGGTTTTTAAGGGGAACCCCCTACGCCGAAAAAATGGCGTGGGGTCCCCCAAAATCCATACCAGACCCCTATCTGAGCACGCAGCCCGGCCGGTCAGGAAAGGGGGTGGGGACGAGCGAGCGCCCCTCCTCCTGAACCGTACTGGGCCGCATGCCCTCAACATGGGGGGGTGGGTGATTTGGGGTAGGGGGGGCGCCCTGCGGCCCCCCCACTTCAAAGCACCTTGTCCCCATGTCGATGAGGACAAGGGCCTCTTCCCAACAACCCTGGCCGTTGGTTGTCGGGGTCTGCGGGCAGGGGGCTTATCGGAATCCGGGAGCCCCCTTTATTAAGGGGGCCCCCAGATCCCGGCCCACCACCCTATGTGAATGAGTATGGGGTACATCATACCCCTACCCATTCACCTAGGGAAAAAGTGTCAATAAAAAAAACACACTAGACAAGTTTTAAAAGTAATTTATTAGACAGCTTCGCCGTTCTTTCTGGCCTTTTCTCCCGGTGTCCGGTTCTTCTGCCGTCTCCTCCGCTATCTTCTGCCGCTCTTTTGCTAGCAGTGGCCCGGACTTCTGCGTTGTCTTCCGATGTTGACACGACGCTCTCTCCCGCTGTAATGCTGTGTGAGCGATGCGTGATGACTTATATAGGCGGTGACCCCGCCCTCTTATAACGTCACAGTCCCTGGGCATGCTGGGACTGTGACGTCATAAGGGGGCGTGGTCAACATCACCCGGTGAGGAAGAGGTTCACCTTCCAGCAGGACAACAACCCTAAAAATACAGCCAGAGCTGCAATGGTTTAGATCAAAGCATATTCATGTGTTATAATAGCCTAGTCAAAGTCCAGACCTAAATCCAATTGAGAGCCTGTGGCAAGACTTGAAAATTACTGTTCACAGAGGCTTTCCATCAACTCTGACAGAGCTTGAGCTATTTTGCAAAAGAATGGGCAAAAATTTCACTCTCAAGCTGTGCAAAGCTGGTAGAGACATCTCCAAAAAGACTTGCAGCTGTAATTGCAGCGAAAGTATTGACTGAATACAAATGCACACCACACTTTTCAGATATTGATATTTGTAAAGCATTTTGAAAACCATTTATCATTTTACTTCCACTTCACAATTATGTGCCACTTTGTGTTGGTCTACCACATAAAATCCCAATAAAATACATTTACGTTTTTGGTTGTAACATGACAAAATGTGAAAATTTTAAAGGGGTATGAATACTTTTTCAAGGCACTCTATATGCTTGATGTTTACGTTTCTGTTGTCTCAGGCATATGTATGAATGTGGCTGGCTTTTTGCTGTCTGATATTCTGCATTAATTGCTTGCGCTGCATGTGTCAGAACTCTCAACCCCAAGTATTTGTCATTTCATTCATTATATTGTGGGTGAGGAAACATCATTTCTGCATGGTGGATTGAATAGCCATTGCCCGTTCAGGCTCTGAAGAAGGGGGTGCTCCCCTGAAACGCGTTAGCCATTGGCCATTTGCACCGGTCTGACCCTCTTGGCAATAGGTCCTGGTGTGTCGATCCACAGAACAGCGTATTTGCGCCCTTTTCAAAGCTGGTTTTGATAGCTCGTTTGTGAGTATAATTTTTGCTGTTTTTATGCTGCAATAAAGTTTATCAGTGGTAATGCACTAGGTTAGTGCGCCCTCCTTCTTTTTCTGTTTTTTCTAGCTTGAATACCCATTGTTCAGAGGAGGGCTGCAAGACGCTAGGCAATACCTTGTTATAGGTGGTTGCACCACATGTTCAGTTCCTGGACACCTGAGCGCAGGAGAGATTTTTTTGTGTTGGATTGAATAATCAATCAGTGTTTTAACCCTAAACCACCTATGCACCACAGTTACATAGTTAGGTTGAAAAAAGACACAAGTCCATCTAGTTCAACCAATAAAAGGGAAACGAGGAGTTGCCAGTGAATCGGTGTGCCCGTGGATGACGGAGAGGGAGCGGTCGGAGCTCCTGAGTCACCTCTCCTATGGGTCCCGGCTGTCTGCTATGTACTGCCTGCTTGTTGTGAACCACGCTTTGTGTTCGGCTGTCGGGGGAGCCGACGGAGAGCGAAGGGCAGGACGGAGGAGAATGAGCAGTACCGAAAGGAGCCAAAAAGAGCCGAACGAGCGGACGGACAGAAGAGAGTGAGGCTGCGGGCTTGAGGGAACAGACGCCGGTGGATGTGCTCTCCTCCCCTCCGCAGATAAGTAAAATTTTACTAAAGCTAAAGAACAAAAAAATGTTTGTGCTGGAAAAGAAAAAAATATAGAAGAGCTTGTGATATTGAAGGAATAAGTCTATAGAGGAAATACTGAGAAGAAGTTACAGTGTATTAAATAAAAACTAGATGCTACAAAGTGATGCAATAGAGAAGTACATATGCTAGTACATATGCTAAAGGTTTGCAGCAGAGTATTTGCAGAGTATTTGCAATTGGTAGCAGAGTATTTCTATGAAGGAACAGAGATTGTCGGATAAACAATAAACGATCGACCAAGGATTGGATGGATAAATAGAGTGATGAATCATAAAATTTTCCTATATACTTGGGGTCCCACGGAGCTGTGTGTATAAGGAAAAATGTACTGTAGTGTGTGATTATTCCTGCGCTACCATGTAAAAGGAGGAGCTAAAAGTTGAACTGCTGCAAGCACCGAATATGGGTCAAACCAAGCCCTTAAAGCAATAGAATAAATATAGAAGTTGGTGCTGCACTGTTCTTGACAGGATGAGAAAATATACTGCTAAAGGTAGCAGTACAAATATAGGTAAAAAAGTGAATAATGTTAATACACAAAATAATCAAAAAAATATAAAAAAATATATAAAACCACTATTAAAAAGCTTCTATAAAACAGTAGGTGCAATGTGGTGTAACACAGTAATCGGTGATAATGACAAAGTGCAGAGTGCAAAGGTAAATCAATGATAACATTGAACCAGATGTGATAACTATCTGACTGAAATGGGTAAGATAAGTATACAGTCTCGACAAACCTCAATAAACTGTGCAAGTAGGCAAAAAAATGTGCATAAACAGCAATAATAAACTTAACTGTGCATAGTGCAATAAATATGTGCAAAAAATGCAAAAACGGTGTATAACAAACATATAACCAAAAGACAGTGTCCACTGTAGAGACTGCTGAAAGTCCAAACAGATCAACGGTGTGCAAGGTATAATAGGACTGGGAGTATAGTCCAATGCAAATAAATCCTCTTTCTGTGGCTGAGTATTAATGTGCAAAATAATGCAATAAAGTGCTGAAAAAAGGGGGGTGGTCTCCTCTTCGTGCACAGGACACACACTGATGAGAAGTGGCCTCTTACCTTGCGGTAAAGAAGTAACCGAATCTAATCGTTGGTAATGGCTGCCTCTCCCTTATGTTCCTGGACTGGATGGAATTCTTAGTAGGTCTTTGTCTCTCAGCGGAAGAAGGGGGGGGGGAGGTAAAGGAAAAAAGGGGCCGGATAGTGAAGTATTTCCAATCAAAAATTGGTGTTTATTAAACAACAGTGAGGGTACTCACATAACTTACATGTCAAAGCAAGCAATACACTTATCTCCTACGAGTGGCGAGCTCGTTTGCATACATCAGTCTGGAGTGCCTATCCCGTCCCTACACGTAAAGTCATGGTCACGTGACTTCATCAGATCCCCTATTATACCTTCCACACCATTGATCTGTTTGGACTTTCACCAGTCTCTACAGTGGACACTGTCTTTTGGTTATATGTTTGTTATACACCATTTTTGCATTTTTTGCACATATTTATTGCACTGTGCACAGTTAAGTTCATTATTGCCTTCTTGCACAGTTTATTGAGGTTTGTAGTGACTGTATACTTATCTTACCCATTCCAGTCAGATATTTATCACATCTGGTTCAATGTTATCATTGATTTACCTTTGCACTCTGCAGTTTGTCATTATCACCAATTACTGTGTTACACCACATTGCACCTACTGTTTTATAGAAGCTTTTTAATAGTGGTTATATATATTTTTTATATTTTTTCGATTTCCATTATTTTGTGTATTAACATTATTCACTTTTTTACCTATATTTGTACTGCTACCTTTAGCAGTATATTTTCTCATCCTGTCAAGAACAACGCAGCACCAACTTCTATATTTATTCTATAAGGAAAAATGGAGATATAAGGGAAAATACATATATCTTAGTGATTTAACTCAGGACATATTTTATGAGGTTGCCCACTTTTTTTTTTCCTTTCTTCCCTCACTAAATGAGGGGTAAAATGGCAAGAGGTGGCGGAGCGGTAGCTAAATCACCGCGGCCTAGCTTAGGCCCCGGCCCTATGAATAGATATTTAACACAAGAAGATGGGGAGGGAGAAAGACAACAGAGTACACAGGGTCGGCAGAAAGATACCAAGGAGAAGAAGGAAAAAAAAGGAGAAAAAGGGTCAGAGCAAGACAACAGTGGAAATCAGTCTACTCTTAGAATCCAGAATGGATCAAGACTTGGAAGTAGATGGAGAAGGAGATATTAGAAGGAAGACCAACATACAGCTCAATTACCAACAAAATCCAATATGGAAAAAATGTTTGCGGCCCTGGAAAACTCTTTGAAGGCAGAAATGACAACAATTCATAAGGAATTGGGCCACATGCTTTCAAGAGTTGAAGAAGTAGAGATAAAAGCGGATTCCCATTTAAGAATGATAAAAGAGCTGAGGGGCAATATAAATATATTAAAAAAGGAACAACAGGAACAAACTTATAAAATAGAAGATCAAGAAAATAGGGAACAAAGGAAAAATGTGAGAATCTGAGGTCTCCCCGAGTCTATGCAAGAAGTAAATCTAATAGAAATAATAAATAAGATTTTTAACCCTATTTTGGGAAAAGAAGAAACCAACATAATAAAAATTGAAAGAGCACACAGAATAAGAAGACCCCAAGGGCTCTCAACGGAAAAACCAAGAGACATAATTGTTCGATTAAAAAACTGGGAAGAAAAAAAATCAATACTTCCTATTATTTCCAAGAGCCCAAATGCGACCCCTGTGAAACAATATAAGTGGCGCTAAATGACAGTGATTAGACCATTCAAAGCTCAAAGGTGATCTAGTGCATCTATCTAAAAAAGGAAAATAAATAGATACGTAAGGCAATCTATATCAGAGAAAACCTATTCAATATAAAAACTAACAGTGAAAAATAAACCAATGTATGTGAAGGTATGCCATACACAGGGCAATATAAATGACAAATGAAATCAAAAGTGGGATCAGGTAGTATAGTCCATAAAAAGTCCATAGACAGACCACCGTGCAGAAAATGTGATGAATCTGGAAACGGTCCACCAATTCACTTAGTGTCAGTGACTCCACTCCCCTTGAATTCAACACTCACCGACTCAAAATGCCTCACACTCTCGTGTTTTGGCAACAAAGCATGGGTGTAAAGTTGGTCAGCTGAGGGTGTAAGCTCCGAATTCCTTGTTTATCCCAGTGTCACCTTTACAACCCCTTTAAGGGTGCTTTCACACTTGCAAATGCAAGCTGCAAGTGGCAGCCCCATTAAAAGCAATTGGAGACTGGTACTACATGGCCAGTCTCCAATTGCTTTTAATGGGGCTGCCACTTGCAGCTTGCATTTGCAAGTGTGAAAGCACCCTTAAAGGGGTTGTAAAGGTGACACTGGGATAAACAAGGAATTCGGAGCTTACACCCTCAGCTGACCAACTTTACACCCATGCTTTGTTGCCAAAACACGAGAGTGTGAGGCATTTTGAGTCGGTGACACTGGGATAAACCAGGAATTCGGAGCTTACACCCTCAGCTGACCAACTTTACACCCATGCTTTGTTGCCAAAACACGAGAGTGTGAGGCATTTTGAGTCGGTGAGTGTTGAATTCAAGGGGAGTGGAGTCACTGACACTAAGTGAATTGGTGGACCGTTTCCAGATTCATCACATTTTCTGCACGGTGGTCTGTCTATGGACTTTTTATGGACTATACTACCTGATCCCACTTTTGATTTCATTTGTCATTTATATTGCCCTGTGTATGGCATACCTTCACATACATTGGTTTATTTTTCACTGTTAGTTTTTATATTGAATAGGTTTTCTCTGATATAGATTGCCTTACGTATCTATTTATTTTCCTTTTTTAGATAGATGTACTAGATCACCTTTGAGCTTTGAATGGTCTAATCACTGTCATTTAGCGCCACTTATATTGTTTCACAGGGGTCGCATTTGGGCTCTTGGAAATAATAGGAAGTATTGCACTGTTTATATAATAAGTGGCAGCTTTGGATTCACTCCATTAAGTTTTTTACACATTTGTTTTACACACATTGTGTTCACATTTTTCTTACATCTTTCATAGGGGGTTAACAACCCTCTATCTGGCATTGAGCGCAGTGGTGAGAACTCAGGAAGGGCGCGTTGGTTTGAGTTTTCATTTTTTGAAGAAAAAAAATCAAACTTGGAGGAATTTGAAGAGAAAACCACCAATCGAATATGAAGAAAAAACTATACAAATTTTCCAAGATTTATCGCAAGAAACCTTGAGAAGAAGAAGGATGCTGAAACCTTTATTGAAAATCCTTCAAGAACAGGAAATACAATGTAATTGGGGTTTCCCTGCATGCTTGATCGCTAAGAGAAATGGAAGAAGATTAAGATTTATAGAAGAGATTCCGGATTTTTGTAAAAAGCTAGAAATTCTAATACCAGAAAATCCTAGAGACTTAACTCCTAGACAAGAACAAACAATGACACAAGATGAAGCACAATGGCAACTAAGCTCAAGAAACAGAGTACAAGAGATAAAGTCATAAGCTGAAGCTGAATGGAACTTGAGCTCAAGAAAATAGAGTAACAGATTAAAAATGATAAGATTTTCTAATACTTAGGGGGGGTGGAGGTGGGAGGGGGTTACAGGGGGAAAAAGGAAAAAAACATAGTGGAGGCAGGGAGGTGGTGTTGGGACTTACGGCGTGTCCAGGGGGCCACCCTTATTTAAATACAAGAGGGGCGGGCCCAGTGCGCCTAATAGATTTCCACCTTGGTCAAAGGAGAGCAGAGGGGGCAAGGGAGTGCCCCACAAAACAAAATTGTTTTCTGCTCTAGAGATCATGAGGTCAAAACATCAACAAAGGGGGGGTGGGGGAGTAGAAAGGATGGACAATATGGGGTAGGGGGAAGGGAAAGGGAGGGAGGAGGTCTGTTTGCATAAGAGGATATAGAGACCCTTCGGCCTGGAATAAAGTTAAAGTGCCCCCACGTGTCGGCCCGTGGGCCCCCCCCCTGGTCCTTTGTTCGGGCCGGGGGGAGGCCTGGGGGGACGCATGGGGGATTAGAAAGGAATGGAAGATACAAATAGTGTATAAATTCTGTCATATAATGTCCGAGGATTAAACTCACCAGGGAAGAGACGCATAATGCTACGAGAATTGGAAAGAAGTAAGGCTGAAATAATATTTCTTCAGGAGACACACATTACTCAAGATTCAAATATTAAAATATACTCAAGAAATATACCAACATGGTTCTATGGAGATTCGCCAATTAAAAGGGCAAAAGGAGTGGCTATTGGATTGGGGAAAAATATTCGTTTTATAATAGAACAGAGAAAAGTTGACCCAGAAGGACATTTCCTCTTCCTTAAAGGATCCATACAAGGTATAAAGTACACGCTTGCTAATGTATACTGCCCCAATACAAACCCTAAAAAATATCTGGTGGGAATATTGAAAGATCTAATGGAATTCAAACAAGGTAAACTAATACTGGCAGGAGACTTCAATTTTTCCATGGATGACAGATTAGACAGCACTTTAAATGCAATAGATAGAGAAATAAGACAACTTACGAAGTTAAAAAAAAACTATATGAACATCAACTAGTAGATCCATGGCGAATACAACATCCAAGTACAAAAGATTACACATTTTTTTCATCAGTACATGGAACGTATTCCAGGTTAGATTATATTATGGTAGAACACAGAAGCCTGGAGGAAATAACAGAAACAAAAAAAGGAATAATAACAGCTTCAGACCATTCCCCAGTAATGCTGAAGATGAAATTACAGGGGGAATCTTTTGGGAAAGGTACATGGAGAATAAATGAAGACTTAATTGAAGATAGGGAAACGAAAAAAATTATAACAGAAGAGATCGAAAAATATTTCCAGGAAAACAATATTCCAGAACTGTCAAAAGTAACCATCTGGGAGGCACATAAGACAATCAGGGGTAAATTAATATCTATTGGAGCAGGAAAAAAGAAGGAAAAAATATGATGAGAACTATAAAGGAAATACATGAACTGGAACAAAGACATAAAAAGCAAGTAGAAAAGAAAACATATCGGACCCTAATCTTAAAAAGAGAACAATTAAAGGAGTGGATGGAACAAGAAGAGAGGAGGGAGTTCAACAGGGTATCACAGGAGAGATTTAAATGGGGTAATAAGCCAGGAAAATATCTTGCAAATATGGTAAGAAAAAAGAAGTCTCTAAATTATATTGAGAAGATCAAAAATGAGAAAGGAGAACTAGTAAATAAGACATCGCATATAGCAATAGCCTTTCAACAATATTCCAGCTCATTATATGCGATAAAAAAACAGGAGTCACAACTAGAAGAAGAAATAAGAAAAAAGAAGATACAAGTCTATCTAAAAAAAAGCTAAACTACCAAAAATTCAACCTGAGCAATTAAAAGAGCTGGAAAAAAAGATAACACAAGAGGAGATCAAACTGGCTATAAAAGAAACCCCAGTAGGAAAAAGCCCAGGACCAGACGGGTTCACGATCAAATATTATAAAATATTTCAAGAACAACTGATCACAAAGCTACATGAATATTTGAATAACATAGGAGAAGAAGAAGTAAGACGAGAATATTATTAGCCTACATCACAATTATACCCAAAGAGGGAAAAGATAAAACCAATTATTCAAGTTATAGGCCTATTGCCTTACTAAATGCTGATACAAAACTCATACATAAAAACAATTTTGATGTTACATAGGGGGAAATCAAGCGGATCCCCAGTCCTACTCCTGTCAATAGATGCAGAGAAAGCATTTGACGGGGTAGACTGAGGATTCATGATGGACACGCTGCTGGCCCAACAGCAATGGTAAAGGTCAATGGGAGACTCTCACCTGTGTTTGAGATGTTCAACGGAACACGACAAGGATGTCCGCTTTCCCCACTGTTATATGTAATGGCAATGGAACCTTTCTTGGCGACACTCCGAAATAATCAAGATGTAGGAGGGAAGAAAGTTGGAGAAAAAGAGCATAAAATTGTGGCATACGGATGATATTTTGATGTTTGTAACGAACCCAAGAGTGACTTTGCCAAAAATAATCAAAGAGGTGAAAGAATATGGGGAACTCTCAAATTTTAAAATAAATCCAATAAAAACAGAAATATTAAATATTGGATTAGGAAAAAGTGAAGCCCAATATCATGGATTGGAAAAATGTTTAAAATGATGATATTACCAAAAATAATATACAAATTTTAGATGTTGCCAATTGGGATTCCACAGAATTTAATAGATTTAAAAGATAATAAAAACAATATTGATAAAATACATTTGGCAAAACAAAAAGCCGAGAATTAAATTTGCACAAATCACGAGGAAAAGGGAACACAGAGGATTAGCAACACCAGACATAAATCGGTATTATAAAGCAATAGTTTTGTCACGAATGATCGAGTGGACAAACTGGAACAGTAAAAAAAAGTGGGTGGAGATGGAAAACACAATAAGTGGGACCACATTGCACAAAAATATAAGGATACCATGAAAGTTTAGAGTCATTGACTTGGAAACTCACGAATTGACTAAAAATATCTTTAAAATTTGGGACATAGTACACTGGAAAAATGAATGGATATATAACTCACCGTTAATGGCCTTCACGGGAACATATTTTTTTATACCGGGGAATGAGATATTCACCGGTCGCGAGATAAGGAATCCACAATTGAAAGATATTACCACAAAAGGAAGGAATACACGATTAGAATTAGAAGAACCCAGTGGGTGGAAGATAAGTGAATGGAAATTTTATCAGTTAAGACACTTAGCAAACACACTCCCACATCCAAATAGAGATGAAGGGGAATTAAGCCCACTGGAAAAACTCTGCTTTACCCAAATGCCATTAAAAATTGGAATATCGAAAATTTACAGAATATTGACAGACCTAGAAGGACAAGGAAGACCTGCCTACATCGAACAATGGGAAAAAGAACTGGATTTAAAGTTAGAAGATCACCAAGTGGAAAAGATGATAGGAATGGGATATAATAATGCCTGGGATATGAATACCATTGAAATTAATTATACATTTTTAGTAAGATGGTACTTGACCCCAGAGAGAACCCATAGATATCAACCAGAGAGATCACCATTGTGCTGGGGAAACTGCAAACAAAGGGCAACGATGGTGCATATATGGTGGGAGTGTCCAAAAATAAGAGTATTGGCAAGAAATAGTGAGTAATATAAAGGAGATAACTGGTGAGAAAATAGAACAAAATATATGGACTTGCTTATTTCATGATTCCAAAACCCCAAAGAGAGCAATAACCCCAAAACTCCTGAATGCCACAAAGGGTTTGATCCCAAAAAATGGTTAAATAGAGAAAAACCAGGTATAAGAGAGTGGTTTGAACTAATAGATTATTATAATAAAATGGACCTATTGAGTAGTAGGGATAGAGGACACTATAGGAAATATACTAGCACCTGGGAGAGTTGGAAAATTTGTAAAGCCTCGGATACATATTTGGAAAAGATGAAAGAAGGTGAAGGGCTGTGAGTCAAAAATTGAAGGGACCTAGAAAGAAAGAAAACAAATAAGGGGGGAGGGGAGGGGAGGGATAATGGAAAGAGGGAAAGAGAGATAAGGAATAGGTAATGTAGAAGGAGTAGTTCTATTTCTTTTTATGTAAAATAAATTAAATAATTAAATAACTAATAAAGATATTGTTGAATAAGCCACTATGATGTGAAAACAAGATGGAACAAAATTGAACTGCAAAGTTGAAATAAGTCTCTCAGAAAATTTCGCTGAGGTGGGGAAAAAAAAATAAATAAATATATGAAAAAGTGAGGGTCCCAACACTGAACCTTTGGGGAAAAACCACTGATAACCTTAGACCATTCAGAGTAAGAATCATTAACCACTACTCTCTGAATTCTGTCTTTTAGCCAGTTTTCTATCCATTTACAAACTGATCTTTCCAAGCCTGTAGACTTTACCTTACACATGAGCCGTATGTGGGGAACTGTGTCAAACGCTTTTGAAAAATCCAATTATACCAAGTCCACAGCCTCCCCTCTGTCCAAGGTTTTACATATCTACTCATAAATAGAAATCTGATTTGTCTGACAACTTCTGTCTTTCATGAACCCATGCTGTCTGTTGCTTAAAATACTTTATTTCCCAGCAAGAATTTGTCTATGTGTTTTTTTATTAACCGCTTCAGCCCCGGAAGATTTTACCCCCTTCCTGAACAGAGCACTTTTTGCGATTCGGCACTGCATTGCTTTAACTGACAATTACGCGGTCGTGCGACATTACACCCAAACAAAATTTGACGTCTTTTTTTTTTCCCCACAAATAGAGCTTTTAGGTTGTATTTGATCACCTCTGCGGTTTTTATTTTTTGCGCTATAAACAAAAAAAGATCGACATTTTTTAAAAAAAACGCAATATTTTTTACTTTTTGCTATAATAAATATCCCCAAAAATATATAAAGAAAGATATTTTTTTTCCTCAGTTTAGACCGATATGTATTCTTCTACATATTTTTGGTAAAAATAAAAATCGCAATAAGCATATATTGATTGGTTTGCGCAAAAGTTATAGCATCTACAAAATAGGGGATAGTTTTATGGCATTTTTATTATTAATTTTCTTTTACTAGTAATGGCAGCGATGTGCAATTTTTATCGGGACTGCGACATTATGGTGGACACGTCGGACAATTTTGACACATTTTTGGGACTATTGGCATTTTTACAGTTATCAGTGCTATAAAAATGCATTGATTACTGTAAAAATGTCACTGGCAGGGAAGGGGTTAACACTAGGGGGCGATCAAGGGGTTAACTGTGTTCCCTTTTGTGTGTTCTAACTAAAGGGGGAGGGGACTATGTAGGGGAGATGACAGATCGCTGTTCATACTCTGCATGAACAGACGATTTGTCACTTCTCCCCTCAGAGAACCGGAAACTGTGTGTTTACACTCACAGATCCCGGTTCTCAGTGTGCCCCGAGCGATTGCGGGAGCCTGGCGGTGATCACGACCGCCGGGCACTCGCATTGGCTCCGTGGGTGAGCAGGGGGCGCGCGCACGCCCCTAGTGGCCACAGGGGGAAGCGACGTTACATAACGTCGTTTCGCCCAGCCATGCCATTCTGCCGCAGCCATTCTGCCGCAGTTAAACTGTCCAGTATCTTCCCAACTATAGAAGTTAAAACTAACTAGGTCTATAGTTACTTGGTAAAGACTTTGATCCCTTTTTAAATATAGGCACCACATTGGCCTTACGCCAATCCAGTGGTACTATGCTAGTAATTAAAGAGTCCCGAAAAACAATGAAAGAAAGAAAGAAAGAATGGCTTTGAAATGACAGAGCTTAGATCATGCTTTATCCACCTTCATTCTGTCTAAATATTTCTGGACCATATCACTTTTGAGTCATTGTGGATCATTTGGGGCTGTGTCACTACCACTCCCATTATGGACATGAGCTCCCCCATGCTTTGTATACACAGAGCTGGGGAAATTATTTAATAAATTTGCTTTCTCTTTGTCACCAGTCACCCACTCTAGATTATTTTTTAAAGGGACTACACACTCAGACCTGACCTTTTTTACAATCAAAATACTTGAATATTTTTTGGGGGTTTGTCCCAATATCTTTTGTGTCGTTCGTTTGGAATTTTTGCGTCCTTGATGTTCTATTATATTCTTTGTAACATTTAAATGATGATCGTGTTCGGTCATGAGTGAGCCACATAGGTTTTATTTTTAACCTTTTAAACTTATTGTCAGGGCGTGGCCTGGCTCGGGATGTGAGCGGACGTGTTCCTGTGTAGCTCCGGTCTCTCCCTATACAATCCTGCTCCATCCTGATCATCCATCGTCGGCACCTGACTCCTTTCTTGCCTAATCCCTTCAGGTGTGTCTTGTGCATCACTGGGGGGCATTTTGGTTGATGGGAAAGCGGCGTACGAAGAAACAGCCTCCGGTAAAGATGAGCATCGCTACACGCTCCTGCCAAGATGGCCGCCGCCATACTGTACACGGGCCCAGCTCATCCCCAGCCTCCACTCCGGATCTCTTCGGCCTGGACGGATCCCCACCACCCTCCCCAGAGATTCCGGACCCTGCAGCCACCCCTTCAATACCGACCCCGGGCTCGGCGGTCGCGGATGGCGCTAAAGAACCTACCCTGGCAGATGTCCTGGCTACTATCAAGGTAAACCATGCAGATCTGGTGGGGAAGGTGGATGGGCTCAAGATAGACTTAACTATTATGCGGCAAGATGTACACAAGCTGCGTGGCCGGGTTACCGAGACTGAACAACGTATCAGTGATTTGTAAGATACTATTACTCCCATCCTACCTAGACTCAATACATATGGGGGAAAGATTTCAACTTTGGAGGATAAACCGCCTACGCAGGAACAACCTGCGCCTGGTTGGACTTCCGGAGCGGGTGGAGGGATCTGACCCTGTAGCCTTCCTAGAGAGCTGGCTTGAGCAAGAGTTTGGTCGAGAACAGTTATCCCCCTGTTTTGTGATTGAGAGGGCCCACCGAGTCCCCGGGCGCCCCCTACCAGAGGGACACCCCCCACGTACGATGGTGATTCGTCTCCTTAATTACAGGGACCGCGACTCCATCTTGGGGGATGCCAGGCGGAAGGGAAGTCTCCGCATTAATAATGCAGTGGTGTCACTTTTTCCAGACTACTCAGCGACAGTCCGCAACCGTAGAGCCAGCTATCAACGGATCAAGCAGAAGCTTCGGGAACAAGATATTCAGTATTCCATGCTTTTTCCTGCCACCCTTCGGGTCACTTATCAAGGGAAAGCTCATTTCTTCCAATCCCCACAAGATGCCATGTCTTGGTGGGAAGCATTACCCCACCCTCCCAAGCCTCCTGCCTGAAGCGGATCCCCACTTTATGATGGCTCCACAGTTTACACACAAGTTTCCTCTCCTCTCTGGGATCCCCTTGCCTGCATTATAATTTTTTCTTTCCCCCTGTCCCCCCCCTTCTTTTTGCTATATTGGTTATGATGGTCAATCTTTCCCTGTTTCAGTACGGTCATGTGCTGACCTTGGAGGATCCTATTTGTCTCCGGAGGGAGAGTACCAAGTCCCGGTTTATAACCGGACCCGAGCTGCTTTGGGACTCAGTCCCCTTATTCTATTTTGAAACATTATAATTGACTAATGACTTTTTCTGTTGCCTTTGAGCTTATAATTTTTTCCTGCCTTTTGTTCCGGGCCATGCGCCCCAGGCACGATACAAGTTTTGGGTATAGGCCCACTCCTCTTTTTTGGAGCTGGGCAGGGGAATTGATACCCCTGTTGGGTATTGAATATGACAATGTCTGTTGTTGTATGGTTGTATGTATGAAGTATGTATGGTTGAATGAAAGTCTGGCACTGCGACCCTTAACTGTATACGTGGCCGTGACCAGGGGAGGGGTTCTGCTTCAGACCCCTTCTGCTCCGTATGCACCCATGCTATCAACTCCATGTCTAACGTAATTGTTTGCTCGTGGAATGTCCGCGGGTTAAATTCCAAATTTAAAAGAGCGTCCATCTTTGCGGCCCTGAAACTTAGTAAACCCCATATCCTGTGTCTTCAGGAGACTCATTTAATGGGGGCCAAGGTGATGGCGCTCAAAAAACACTGGGTAGCCAGCCATTTCCACTCTACCTATTCAAATTATGCCCGGGGCGTAGCCATATTAATTCGTAAGGGATTACCCTTCGTGTGTCACCAAGTTATCCTAGACCCCAAGGGGCAGTATGTTATTTTACATGTGTCGATACATGGCACACCCTTTATTCTAGTGGCAGTGTATTTCCCCCCTCCGGTCGCGGCTGCGATGTTTTCTGATCTTGATATTCAGTTTGCAAATTTGCCTAGCTGTCCTATGCTTATCCTTGGGGATTTCAACTCGGTCCTACAACCTGACCTAGATAGATTAAAACCTTTGAAGTCCGAGTCCGGGTTGCTCCGCGCGTGGTGTAATACCTATGGATATGTGGATCTGTGGCGCTGGAAATTTCCAGAGGCCAAAGTGTACTCCTGCCAGTCTAGGTCCTATGCAACCCTCTCCAGAATTGACTTTGCTCTCGCCACAAAAGATTTCTTACCGGTTGTTCAATCCATAGCGTATCTTCCCCAGACGGAATCTGACCATTCTATGATACGGGTGGATTTGACTTTGGGTCATAGGCCGGGGTTTCGAACTTGGAGACTCAGCCCTCTCTGGATCTCTACTCCAGAGATAGCTGAGGGCATTCCGATTGACATGACTATTTATTGGTCCCTTAACACTGACTCTGCTCCTGTGGGTCCTGTTTGGGATGCCTTCAAGGCTGTGGTGAGGGGTTCCTATATTTCTAGAATTAAGAGCTACAGATCTGCCGGAAGGAGGACACAGGATGAGCTTCGGAAGGTTTTGGAGGAGGCTCGTGCCCGCCATGCGGGCGCCCCCTCCTCTGAAACCAGAGGCGTGCTGACTGAGGCCCACCGGGCGCTGCAGTTGCACTTGGTGGACTTGACCAGGAAGCAACAGCTGTACCTGTCAGCTCGTATACATGAACATGGTGGGAAGAATGGCAGGCGCCTGGCATATCTTGCTCACGCGGACTGTCAGGGAACCACGATTGCTGAAATTCACATACCTGACGGATCGATTACATCCAACGCACTGACTATTAATAAAACCTTTGCGGACTTCTATGCCACATTATATAAGGGCACGGAAAAACCTCCAGAGACAGACTTTATGGGCTTCTTTGAATCCCTTGACCTCCCGGTACTCAACACCTCCCAGCAGTCCCTCCTAGACAAGCCCATCACGTTGGAAGAGGTCACCAAAGCCATAAGCCTCCTTCCCTCTAATAAAGCTCCGGGCCTGGATGGGCTTCCCTCGGAATGGTACCAGGCGCATGCAGAGGTACTGGCTCCTAGGCTCCTCAAATTGTTTCAAGACTCCCTTAAGTTAGGGAAGCTCCCTGAGTCCTTAAATGAAGCACTTATTGTGGTTATACCCAAACCCGGTAAGGATAGCAAACACTGCGGATCCTACAGGCCTATTTCACTCCTGAATGGTGACGTAAAGATCTTAGCAAAAATTCTCGCCCTTAGACTCCAGTCTGTCATCCTCGCCCTTATACCACCAGATCAATCTGGTTTCATGCCTGGCAGGAGCACATTTGATAATATCCGGAGGTTGTACCTACATGTCCATGAGGCGGCGCGTGCGGGGCGATCCGGCTTAGTTCTGTCCCTAGATATACTAAAAGCTTTTGATACTGTGAGTTGGCCTTTTTTATGGGAGGCTATGGCACGGATGGGTATTGGCCCAACTTTTATTCACTGGGTCCGCTTACTGTATGCAGACCCAAGAGCTAGGGTTCGTACAAACATAGATATTTCTGCATCATTTTCCTTGGGTCGGGGTACCCGGCAGGGGTGCCCTCTCTCTCCCCTGCTGTTCGCAATAGCCATTGAGCCACTGGCTCTGGCTGTGCGGCAGACGGCCGGGATTGGGGGCATCCGCTCGGGCCCGCTTGAGGAAAAAATCTCCTTATACACAGATGATGCCCTGATATAGTTAGATGGACGGGAAAGCTCTTTTGCAAAATTAATGCAGGTGGTGGAGGAGTTTGGTGTGGTCTCAGGACTCAGAGTGGGCTGGGAAAAATCGCAGGCCTTGGCTATCGGTCCCCCTTCCCCTTACAACTATCTACAGAGGTCATGCATCCAATTGACGCCCTCCCTTAAATACCTTGGTATCCAGATACATACTGATCTCTCTAGGTACGAGGAACTTAATGTCACCCCTATAGTACAACAGATGATGGAGAAATTCCGTACCTGGTCGTCCTTGCCCCTTAATTTAATTGGTTGCATAAACATATTTAAAATGATCTTTCTGCCAAAATTTCTCTATAGTTTTAGGGCTTCCCCGGTTTTCCTTACCAAAAAATTATTTGCAAAACTTGACTCTGCCCTGTTTACTTTCATTTGGAACGGTGGCCAACCTCGTATAGCCAAATCATCATTGCAAGCGGCCAAACCTGTAGGTGGATTGGCTTGCCCAAATTTAAGGAACTATTTTCTCGCCTCCCAGCTCACTTATATCCATGATTGGTTGCACTCTGACCCCCAGACTCCGTCCACGGCTTTTCTATTATCTCTATTTACATCCCCTACCTCCTTGAAGGACGAACTACATAGGTCCAAAAAAACGGGTGGTTCCAGATTTTCTCCCGCTGAGGTTTGCTTTATGGCCTGGAGGGAGGGGGGAAAGATACTGGCACAATCCCAAGTCGATATTTCGCCACAGACTCCTCTATGGTGGAACCCGAACATTCCTGAGCTCTGTGGTCATCCAGATTCGATGTGGTGGGCCCGCTATGGGATCACGCACCTCTCTCATATTTTTGAAAACAATATATTAATGTCTTTTGAATCCATTAGATTTAAATATGGCATTGCAAACAAATTCTTCTTCAAATACCTTTTATTGCGACATGCCCTCAGGACACAGTTTGGTTCATTGACCATAGAGCTCAGGGAATCCTCCATGGAGGACCTTCTGTCATTTCCAGAGATAGACAAACTCGTGACGACCTTCTATGGGCGCCTTCAGGTGATGGGTGCGGATCCTTTTCAGAACTCTCAATGTAAATGGCAAAGGATTATGCCTGAGCTTTCTGAAGAGGACTGGGAGGAGGCAGTGGAAGTGTGCTTTCAAGATATCATCAGTACGGCTGATGTCCTGATACAATTTAAGTTTATACATCACTTACATTATACACCTGCTAGGTTGGTTACAATGGGACTGGGTCAGGATATTGCATGCGCTAGATGTAAAAGGATTGCTGCTGATTTCTTTCATATGTTTTGGGCATGTCCCGGACTTGCAGCCTTCTGGAAAGATGTTTTTTCTTTTTTCAACCGTAAGTTACATATACCGCTGCCGCAAACTCCAGAGGTCGGACTCCTGGGAGTACTAAATGATAGTGTTCCGCGCACTCATGCTAGGATGTTAATACGTATTTTATTGTTTTATGCACGTAAAACCATTTTATTGCATTGGAAAGATACTGAACCCCCTTCAGCCCAAGCCTTCTTCCGTATTGTACATGGGACCCTCCCCAAATTTAAGTTGATTTACAAGAGCAGGGCATGCCCTAGGAAGTTCACCAAGATCTGGCAGCCTTGGCTGGATGTTTCAAGGGGCTTCTGGGGGGAGGTCCTCTCCTCGCAATTGTCTCAGTGAGGAGGTGAGGAGATGTGTTCTTAGCAAACATTATTTGACATATATCTTAATGTGGATGCAAATCTGTATACGTTTTGATGAGGGTTTGTTCCACAAGAAGCGCCAAAATTATACTGTATTATTGGTGGTCGTGGGTGACAGATGTGTGTATGAGTGTGTGTATGAATGGTGCGAGTTTTTTCTGGTTGGGATATTACTGTTTTGTACAGCTGTACTACTTCATGATTTTTGCTATATTTTCAGTGATCTAAATACCTATGACATACATGTATGTAGAACAGTCTATATTATTGGTTTTCTTATTATTTCATCGTTTTTGTATTATTTTTATTGCAAAAATCCAAAAATAAACACCTTTAAAAAAAAAAAAAAAACTTATTGTCCATAGGAATATACTTTGCAATTAGTTCACATACAGTCTTTTTGAAGAACTCCCATTCTGTTCTGTGTTCATCGATGCCAATATTCCCTGCCAGTCTAAGCCTAGGTTCACATTAATGCGATTTGTCATGCGATTTGACATGTTAAATCGCATGCCAAATCTGCAGCCACTGCCGGCAATGGCACCGTCGGAATAGGCGCTGCACCAATTCCCAAAAGTAGTTTCTATACTACTTTGGCGACTTCGTGTGTGATTTCAATAGACGTCTGTGCAGGAACCCGCATGTCATGCGGGTGAACCTAGGCTCAGGCTTGGAGAGCAACCCTCATCCTTGGAAAATTTTGCTCTCTTAAAGTTAAGTGTATTTATATTTCCAGTATGAGCTTGTTGCTTACAGCTAACATTAAATGAAATCATGTTATGGTCACTGCTACCCAGATTTTCTTTTATATGAACATTAGTAATAAACTCTGCATGGTTTGAGATTTCCAGGTCCAGCAGAGCATCATTCCTAGTTGGGGCCTCTATGAACTGTACCATAAAATTGGGCATTGGGCAGAGGACACGGCCCGCAGACACAGTGGGAGGACATCGCAGGATCCCGGGGATGAGCTAAGTAACCTGGACCAGGATCCTGAGATACAATCCCGAGTGTGGCTCCGGGTTACCGCTAATGGTAAAGAAATTTAACCCAGAGCCACACTCGGGATTACCGCCATGGAGGTTAAAGCAGAAATTTTCAAAAAATCCCCCATTAGTACACCCCCCACACAAAACACTAAACAGTAATTACATTTGTGAAATTTCTTACCGTTTAAGAGATATGACTGATTGAATTTTTTAGGAAGTCAGCTTTGTCATTCAAAAAATACATCATCTTTTCTGGCAGGGAGGATCTCTTAGAACAGTGATTGCATCATATCCTCCTCTCTCTATCTCTCTCTCTCTAACTGTAATCAGACTAAATTTCCCATGAATCCTTGGGATTGGAGTGAATGTGGGAGGTACCCTAGGCTTGTACATGTAAATCTGAACTCGCCCACTTCAACATAAATCACACCCCTCATTCTGCAGCCAGCAAGCCATACATAACACACAGTATGATAGGTTACAGCCTTATAAATGCAAACCAGTGCAACGTGTCAGTGTCCACCAGAGCCGAATGTCAGGGACCACCAGAGCCAAATGTCAGGGACCACCATTGCCGAATATCAGGGACCACCAGAGCCGAATGTCAGGGACCATCAGAGCTGAATATCAGGGACCACCAGTGCCGAATGTCAGGGACCACCAGTAACAAATTTCAGGGACCATCAGTGACAAATGTCAGGGACCATCAGTGCCAAATGTCAGCGACCAACAAAAACAAATGTCAGAGACCACCAGTGCCACATGTCAGGGACCACCAGAGCCAAATGTTGGGGAACACCAGTGCCGCATGTCATGGACCACCGGTGCCGCATGTCAGGGACCACCAGTGCCAAATGTCAGGGACCACCAAAGCCAAATGTCAGGGACCACCAAAGCCAAATGTCAGGGACCACCAGAGCCAAATGTCAGTTCCAATGTCCAGGGAGGCAGGGCTGTACCACGAGCGGTGTTCTCACATACAGACATATCAGCCTGAGATGCACTCTGTCTGGGACCACCAGAGCCAAATGTCAGGTACCACCAGAGCCAAATGTCATGGACCACCAGAGCCGCATGTCAGGGACCACCAGAGCCAAATGTCAGGGACAACCAGAGCCAAATATCAGGGACCACCAGTGCTGCATGTCAGGGACCACCAGTGCCAAATGTCAGGGACCACCAGTGCTGAATGTCAGGGACCACCAGTGCCGAATGTCAGGGACCACCAGAGCCAAATGTCAGGGACCACCACCAATGCCGAATGTCAGGGACCACCAGTGCTGCATGTCAGGGACCACCAGTGCAGATTATCAGTGCCTATCAGTGCGTTGTCACCAGTGCAGATTATCAGTGCCTATCAGTGCGATGTCACCAGTGCAGATTATCAGTGCCTATCAGTGCGATGTCACCAGTGCAGATTATCAGTGCCTATCAGTGCGATGTCACCAGTGCAGATTATCAGTGCCTATCAGTGCGGTGTCACCAGTATCAGTACCCATTATTGCAGAGCGGGGATAATTACAGATCATCGGGATGACAGAGCGCATCTTGGGCTGATAGGTCTGTATGTGAAAGCACCGCTCGTCCTACAGCCCCGCCTCCCTGCACCGGAATTGTGATAGACAGCGCAGAGCGCACTGTTCCAATGTACAGGGAGGCGGGGCTGTACCACGAGCGGTGTTCTCACATACAGATTTATCAGCCCAAGATGAGCTCTGTCATCTGGATTATCTGTAACTCTCCCCGCACTGAAGACAGATGGCAGCCAGGTGGCGGCAGCAGGGAGGATGGGGGCGGTGCTGGCAGGGAGGAGGAGGAGGGAGCAAAGGAGGAGGACTCCACCTCCATGGGTGGCACAGACCAGCTGCGAGACCCTCTCCGCTCACTACCGCGAGCCAGGCGGAAATAAAACTCCCTGCTCGCTTTCAAAAGGACTACAAGGGGGCATGTCAGACCGCTGGCTGAGGTTACTGGAGGGATAGCAGCCAGTGGTCTTACAAAAAGGAAATCACCAGGCAATAACGGTTTTTCAGCAAGTTCTAGGAACTACAGAGCTCAGAAGAACATGGATGAAATAGTTGGTGAAGGTAGGAGATCAGCAACCAGTACATGAGAAAAAGTTTTTTGCCTGGAGTTCTGTTTTAAGGAGGTTGGTATCAGTAGATTGTGTTATAATAAAGATATAAGGTATTAGAGAAGAAAAAAAGAACATAGCCACCTGCCCTGCTGACAAAGGAAATGGAGATATTACCAGAAAATCCTAGTAGCCTAAAAAAACTGAGGAGTCTAAAAAAAGGAAGGTGCAAAAAGAAAAATACAGACCAACAGAGAGGCAAGATATTTGATTCCAGATACCTGTCGTCTATCAAGTACCTAAGGTCCAGAAAGATAAGGAACCCAACCCCCACCCAGGCAGTCCTATTATAGGGCGTACACACGGTCGAACTTTGTTCGGACATTCCGACAACAAAATCCTAGGATTTTTTCCGACGGATGTTGGCTCAAACTTGTTTTGTCTACACACGGTCGCACAAAGTTGTTGGAATTTCCGATCGCCAACCACGCGGTCACGTACACCACGTACGACGAGACTAGAAAAGGCTGGTTCAGAACCAAGCACGGCACCCTTTGGGCTCCTTTTGCTAATCTCGTGTTAGTAAAAGTTTGGTGAGAGACGATTCGCGCTTTTTCAGACTCGTGGTTTTCAGATCGTTTTCTGCTGTTCAGTTTGTGCTTGTGGGTTTGTATCTGCTCTTCAGTGCGTGCAGTCAGTTCGTATTGGAGTTTTCTGTGCGATCTTGTCCGCTCGTTGCTGTTTTTCAGGTCGCTCTTCACAAGCCTTGCTGTTCTTCAGTGCGTTCTGTTACTTCGTTCTGAGCAGCCGACCGTTTTCTAGCCATTTTGCGTATGCGTACTCCTTCGTGCTGTGCGGGGGCTTGGTGTTGGGGTCCTGACCTTGACACAAGTCCAGTCCATGAACAGGGTGGGGAGGAGTTCATGGGCTAAGAATTGGTTGCTTCAGCGTGACCAGTTCTCTCATATGCCTTTGCTCCGTGAGATCCGTGAGAATAATCCTGATGATTTCAGGAACTTTCTCAGGATGACGGACCCCGTGTTTCACCGTCTGTTGGCTTCGCTGACCCCTTATATTAGCAGGCAGGATACCTGCATGAGGCAAGCCATCACTCCGGAGCAGAGGCTGGTCGCTACCCTGCGGTACTTGGCGACAGGGAGAAGTCTGCAGGACTTAAAGTTCTCGACAGGCATCTCCCCCCAGGCTCTGGGGATCATTATCCCAGAGACCTGTTCTGCCATCATCCAGGTCCTGCAGAAGGAGTATATGAAGGTAAGATTTTTATCCTTTAATATCACATTTTATTGTATTGAATGTTTGCTAATATATTGTATTTCTTTCCTCATTCCCTAATTACCATGATTGTAATATGCTGTGAATGTCCCCTTTGTTCTCATGCATGCTGGATTTTTATGTAATTATTATTTTAGGTCCTTCATACATATTTGCCCTTCAATAACCTCCTCAACATGGTGTCTCCTGGCCTATATTCACCTCATGTAGTCACTTAACAATGTATTTTTTCAGCTCCATAGTAGTGCTTTACCTCAAACACCCCCTAAAATGTTTGGAAATGTTATTTTTGCTTTAAATTCAGGCAGAGTGCCAGAGGCTTTTTTTTTGTGGTGTCCCCAAATAATTTTTAGTAACCCTCCCTCCCCCAACTGCTAAGTCAGCTGATCCCAATTCTCTATCTATCCTCAATCATCTATCTGCTGACTTTGCCAAACCCATACACACTATACCCATCTCTTTTGTGGTCAGATTTATGGATGAATTCCCCAAAGCATGTAGTGCAAGGGCCTGCCTGTATACTTTCAAATGGTACTGTTTAAAGTTTTAGGATCCTATTACCGTATATACTCGAGTATAAGTCGTTCCGAGTATAAGTCGAGGCCCTAATTTACCACAAATAAAGTGGGAAAAACTTATTGACCCGAGTATAAGACGAGGGTGAGAAATGCACAGCTACTTTAAATGGAAAAGAGGGTCAACAATGCCCATTTGCAGCATCACTGTGCCCATTTGCATGCCTCACTGTGCCCATTTGCAGCCATAGGTCCCCTGAACTTCAAACTCGGTAGTTAAGGGTTCCTAGATGCCCCCTAGCTGCAGCCAAAATTTGGGGTCTCTGAACCCAAAGGGTCCCGAAATGACATTGCTGCAGATAGACACAGTTGACCGAATTTGGGGCCCTGTATCTCGGGGCCACTTAGTGCTAAGAACCCCAAATTTGGTGTGCAAACCCAGTGGAACTAGCACCATAAAATTTCCAAAGCTGGGGTTTCTAGCACCAAGTGGCCCCGAGATACAGGGCCCCAAAAATCAGTTCAGAAAATGTCAAGCACTTTTCTGCAGCAGAGAATGACATTTTCTGAACCAGTTTTGGGGCCCCATATCTCAGGGCCACTTGGTGCTAGGAACCCCAGCTTTGGATATGTTATAGTACCAGTTCCAGTGGGTTTGCACACCAAATTTGGGGTTCCTAGCACCAAGTGGCCCTGAGATATGGGGCCCCAAAATCGGTTCAGAAAATGTCAAGCACTTTTCTGCAGCAGAGAATGACATTTTCCGAACCGATTTTGGGGCCCCGTATCTCGGGGCCACTTAGTGCTAGGAACTTCAGCTTTGGATATGTTGTGGTACCAGGTCCACTGGGTTTCTAGCACCAAGTGGCCCTGAGATACGAGGCCCCAAAGTCGGTTCGGAAAATGACATTTTTTGCTGCAGAAAAGTGCTTGACTCGAGTATAAGTCGAGGGGGGCACTTTCAGCACAAAAAAATGTGCTGAAAAATTCGACTTATACTCGAGTATATACGGTATTATCTTGATAGGTAATAGCAGAATGTCCAAATGTCCTCAAATGTGTACAGTGTGTATTTCTATCTTTGTATTATGACACTTCTTACCTGTCCAGTGGGCTGCCAATCGTGTAACTAAGGAGGGGCTGTTCCAAGTAATACCCATTATTTAGGCATTCATCTCTCAATGAGGTGAAGAGGGTTACCTGTCCAAGATTTCCACACACCCCCTATAATGTTAGAATATGCCCATGAGAGGGAGGGGGGAGGGGGAATATGATAGGTGTACCTTATACTTTGGCGTTGTTAAATTCCCCTTAATAAATGCTATCTGGAGGTTGCCCCATAATGTTTGTGTCTAATCTGCTTGCCATGTTTCTGAGTAAAAATAGTAATGTTTATTGTTTTTTCCTCAACAGTTTCCTTCCACGCCACAGGAATGGCAGACCGTGGCCTCCCACTTTGCCGAGCGGTGGGACTTTCCTAACTGCGGAGGGGCAATTGATGGGAAACACGTCCACATCATCCCACCACCCAATTCGGAGTCGCACTATTATAATTACAAGGGGTTCAATAGTATAGTGATGTTGGCGGTGGTGTCGGCTAATTATGACTTCTTGTATGTGGACGTGGGGAAGAATGGCCGGATGTCCGATGGTGGAGTCATCGCCCAGACGGAGTTCTACAGGCGTCTCCAGAATGGCAGCTTGGACTTGCCAGCTCCAGAGGACAATGTTGAAGGACTCCCATTTGTGTTCGTTGCTGATGAAGCGTTTGTGCTGGGGGACCACGGGATGCGGCCATTCCCAATGAGGACCCTCACCCCAGAACAGAGGGTTTTTAATTACCGGCTGGCCAGAGCCCGAAGAGTGGTGGAGAACACATTTGGAATCCTGGCCAGCCGGTTCCGCCTATTTATGACACCCATCCATATGGCGGAGTATAAACTGAACCATATTATACTTGCGTGCTGTGTTCTCTATAACTTTTTAAGGAAACATTCGGCCAACTATGCTGGTTCAGTTGGGCCTGAGGCCGGAATGATACATCAAACCACACTGACGGCGCTTGAAAGTGGCCGTCCTGGCTTGCCCTCCCTGAGTGCCCGTGATGTCCGGTTACGCTACCTGGAGTTCTTTGTGGGTAGGGGGGCTATCAATATGCCAGCAAATCTGTGAAGCCTTTTTATAATAAAAAAAAAGAAATTCTTTGTGGACATTTACTGCTTGTGTTTGTTTTAGCTGACCCTGACAGAAATGTGTTGAGTCCAGAAAATGTTGTGATTGTGTAACCTTATTATACAAAGCACTGTTGGCTGTTATTTACTAAATGCAAAAACACATTTCACTACAAGTGCACTTGATCTGGGCACTTTCTGATGTGAAAGGATCTGGATCACGATCACCTAAAAAGAGAGAAACAAAACAAAAACAGGTATCAAAAATCTGCCACCATCCATCTCTTACCTGAGTCTGTGGTCGCAGACACTCACCTGTTGTGGTGCCAATTTCCACCACATCTTCTTCTTCCTCCTGCTCCGCTTGGGTTGGTGTTATTTCCCATTCTTCCATAGGTGGGGGGTCTGTGGTCTCCTCGGATGAGGGGTGTCCTCCGAGTCTTTTCTCCCCTATGTAAAACAAAAATGTTATAATTAGTACACAGATATTTGATGGCAGAACTAGAAATAGGAAACATTGCTTGGAAGTGGGGTACAATTGTCCTCTTTTAGCCGAGTTCCAAGTTGTATTTTTTTTATTGCCCTTTGCCAAACTGCAATACTTTACCTGTTTGGTACAAGATTCACAGATGGAGACCCCCCTATAGTATACACTGGAGCACCTGTGTGGCCCCCTAATAAAAATGGTGTTCTTGTGTTCCACACTAGTGCTCCAGTGTCCAGATGTGAAAACAGCTGCTCAGTGTCCTCTCCTTACACAGAATCTAGTTTGCATTTCATTCTAGTAACAAACCCATCTACACAAACAAATATTTGGCATCCAAGTAGGCCCAAAAAAAATGTGGGAAAATGCATATGGCCTAAACAATGGTGTTTTAGAGGCCGAAAGAAAAATGTTTGATACGAACGAATAATGGGCCCATGAACATTAAAGTTGCCCTTTTAAACGTTACAATTAAGAAAAGCATATGGAGCAGCACGAACGGAATAAAGACAGAAAGAATAGGAACACAGCACAACTACTTACTTTTTTGCAGCACTCTCTGGATCTTTCAGTACTGCTCTGGCTCTCTTAATTTCAGGTCCGACCCCCGCTTCCTGAGCTGATCTTTCGATCTTCGTACCCCGAAATTCCTGTGAATACTTTTGACCACTTTCGCCATTATCTTGGCCTTTCTGATATTGGGGTTGGGGTAAGGCCCATACTTTCCGTCATAGTCGGACTTCTTCATGATGTCGACCATCTCCAACATCTCCCCAAAGGACATATTTGTGGCCTTAAAACGTCTCCTTCTGGATCGGGACGTATCCGGATCCGGGCTTTCCTCCTCCTCCTCGTTCCTGTAATTAGCACGCACGCCATGTGCTCTTCCCCCACTGCGCCGAACGAAAAGAGGCGGGAAATAGAATAGAAAGAACGTCAGAGGCGGGCGGAGTTACACGCATGCGCAGTGTATATAAAGCGTAACACACGTGCGTATTACGTACGATCTGTGAGCGGAGGAAGGAGCATTGGACGCGCCGATCGTAAGAACGAAGGTAAGAGACAAACTTGTGCCTATACTGCTTCTACATTGAGGCCTATATTGTAACAAGATTAGGAGAGTTTTGTCTGACATTAGGCTTTGTCTTGTGTTGTGTCTTGCAGTGAACATGGATATGCTACTGAAAGACAATGACTTCATGTCAGTATTCGTAGATATGTTAAGGGAGCTGCCCTGTCTGTGGGAGATTAAACACCCCCATTTCAAGAACCAAGCAAAGAGGAAGGCAGCACTGGTGCAATTGTGTGAAATTGTGAAGCAGGTGATCCCCACGGCAGACATCACCTATTTAAAGATATTAATTGGTGGCCTGAGGAGTACATATCTAAGGGAGCGCAAGAAGGTCCTGGATTCACAGAGATCCGGAGCAGCAGATGACATCTATGTCCCCAGGATGTTGTACTACGACAGGCTGCATTTTCTGGCAGGCCAGACTGAACCCAGGCCATCCCTCTCCAGTCTTCCTTCCACGCTTCCTTCCCCCCCGGCTGAGGCTTCTGACGCCCAACCTGGGCCTTCCAGGCCACATGTGGAGGAGCCCAGATTGAGCCAGGTATAGCATTCCTCTAAATATTTCTGCTTGTACAATCAATGATGTTAACTAGATGTTAGTTGGGAGTACTAATTTATGATTGTGATTGATGATGCAAAACATTACAACCATGTCCCTTTTTCATACACAGGGAAGTCTCAGCCAGGAGGTGGCCGGGCCGAGCCGGCTGGCTGATCTGCAGGTCCCTCCACCCCCTCTGAAAAGAGAAAGTGGCAGTAGGAGGAGTGCCCTAGAGGAGGCTTGCAGAGGACTCTTTTGGAGGGCTACAGAGGTCCTGGGAGCACGACAGACCGTGGAGGAGGACATTGCTGCCGTCATTGCATATAAAATGCAGAGGATGGAGGAAGGCCAACAAGTCATGTGTGAGTCCCTCATATTGGAGGCTCTTAACAAAGGTATGAGGGGCCAAATTACAGCTCAGACACACCTTTGCGATGGTCCTCCTCCTCCTCCTGCAGGTCCTCCTCCTCCTCCTCCCTCTCCTTCAGGTCCTCCCAGTCCTCCTCCAGGTCCTACTCCTCCTCCTGCCACATCTCCAACTGCACAGCCACAGCCTGGAAGGAAGCGTGGAAGGAAGACCAAAAAGTGAGGACCCTGGATCCAGTCTGGTCAGCCAAAAGATGCAGCCTCTTGTGGTACCACAGCCTGGGGACACAGATGTCATCTGCTGCTTTCCGGATCTCTGCGAATTCTGGACCAGACTGCCCTCCCTTACATATGGACTCCTCAGGCCACCAATTTTGATGTTCAAGAATTGATGTCTGCCGTGGGGGTCCCAGGCTTCGCTAATTTCTCCTGTTGATCTAGTGTTGCCTTCCTCTTTGTTTGGTTCTGATCCCTAATAAAGGATTTTTGTTTTGAATTACACTCTCCTATGTGTTTTACTTCAAAAATGACAGTTTGTTTGTGAGGATTCAGGTATATTTCAAATATACAATGTGAAATGAACAAGGGACACCAACAACAAACAATCTCCTGGAGATTAAATAATAAAAGATATCAATGGTGTTGGGGTAACTTGACACACAAAACACACACAAAAATATTCTGGAGTAAAAATAAAAATAACACTGAACAAAGATCAGCCTTTGAAAAAATACAAACATTAAATAAAAAAAAAAGGCTTAAAATCCCCCAAAAAATTAAATAAAAAAAAAAAAAATTATGTCAGATGTGACAACTAATAACAATATATTCAGGGAATACCAATAAAAAAGCAAAAATAATACTTTGGGAGAAGTGTGTGTGAATATGAGCAGCAAAACTACTTCATTCTTGTCATATTATAAAGAAGAATGGAGTGCGCTGTATTAAACCATTTTTTGTCACTGCAGCGTGACGAAAGTGCTGTATCCATTGCGAACGCTAAGTTTACCAGAACGAGCTGTTCCGTCTTGGAATTTCTTCTGAGCATGCGTGGCACTTTGTGCGTCGGAACAGGCCACACACGGTCGGAATTGACGCAATCGGATTTTGTTGTCGGAAAATTTTATCTCCTGCTCTCCAACTTTGTGTGTCGGAAAATCCGATGGAAAATGTCCGATGGAGCCCACACACGGTTGGAATTTCTGACAACACGCTCCGATCGGACATTTTCCATCGGAAAATCGGACTGTGTGTACGGGGCATTACAAGTGGGGTTGACTACCTCTTGTCTAGATGAATGGAAAACCTAGATATTTTTATAGAACACATAGAAAACACATATAAAAAAATATTTAGGGTAACATACACTTTTAATATGGTAAACATAATGAAGAACAGATACAAAGACTACATTTCAACAAGGTTTTTTTGTTAAATTGATTGTAAAGTCTCACTTAAAAATAAAATAAAATAAACAACAAACATGTTATACTTACCTGCCCTGTGCAGTGGTTTTGCATAGAGCAGCCTGGATCCTCCTCTTCTCCAGTCCCTCTTTATTGCTCCTGGCCCCTCCCTTCTGACGAGTCCCCCCATAGAGCAGCCGCTTGCTATGGGGGCACCCGAGTCAGAGCTCTGTGTATACATTCAGACACGGAGTCCTGACCTGGCTCCCTCTCTCCCTTGATTGGCTAACTAACTTTGATTGACAGCCGCGGGAGCCAATGGCGCCATGGCTGTGCCCCAGACAATCAGGAGGAGAGTCCCGGATGTCCGAGGGAATCATGGACATCACAAGATAGAGAAGTTGCTCAGGGTAAGTATTAGGGGATGCTGGGGGGCCTGCTACACCAAAAAGGTTTTTTATCTTAATGCATAGAATGCATTAAAGTGGAGTTCCACCCACTTTTACAACTCTTCAGCATCCCTCACTAAACTGTGCACTGTAAACGAATTGGATATTTTAAAATTTTTTTTCTCAGCACCTACTGTATATCTGCTGTATTCATTTTTCACTTCCTCCTCCCTGGCCGCGGCCCATCGCATCATTTCCTTTTTGCAATGCCTTCTGGGAAGGGGCGGCAACTTCCTCTGAAACTGCCGTTGCTATGGAAACCTGACCTGAAACCTATTACACTGCTTGTGCTGCACTGAGCATGTGCGAAATCTGCAAGGATGAGATCCAGGAAGAAATGCAGTCTGGCTTCAGATGCCCAGACTTAAGATGGCCACGGCCTGCTGTAAGTTTATAAAATAACAAACTACTGCTATAAACTAACAAAACAGACCTTAGTTTACAGACTAACTTTACTAGAATACATTAAGCTTGCGTATTATAGGAGTATTTTATTTAAAAAGTATAATTTCGGCCGGAACACCACTTTAAGATATAAAAAAAACTTTTGCCTTTACAACTCCTTTAAGGTATGTGAATGGAATAGGTAAAAATATAAATTACTGTTGAAAAAAGATATCTTCCACCACAATGATTTTTTAACAAAAAGAAATCAGGCAACCAGTCTAGAGTTCCTCACCTATCTTAGAACTAAGAAAAACATTTTTCTTTTTAATGGAGTGTCCTGTTCAACAGCAGGCATTGCATGTAGTTCTCCTATCTTTAACCCGTATAAAAGGAGCTGTCACCCAACTATATACACTGAATTGTCAAAAGTATTGTGACGCTTGCCTTTACACACACACATGAACTTTAATGGCATCCCAATCTTGGTCCGTATGGGTTCAATAATAAGTTGGCCCACCCTTTGCAGCTATATTAGCTTTAACTCTTCTGGGAAGGCTGTCCACAAGGTTTAGGAGTGTGTCTATGTGAATGTTTGATCATTCTTCCAGAAGCACATTTGTGAGGTCCGGCACTGATGTAGATGAGAAGGTCTGGCTCGCAGTCGCCGCTCTAATTTGTCGCAAAGGTGTTCTATCGGGTTGAGGTCAGAACTCTGTGCAGGCCAGACAGGTTGCTCCATCCCCAACTCGCTCTTCCATGTCTTTATGGACCTTGCTTTATGCACTGGTACGCAGTCATGTTGGAACAGGAATGAGCGATCCCCAAACTGTAACAAAGTTGGGAGCATGAAAATTGTCCAAAATGTCTTGGTATGCTGACGACTTAAGAGTTTCCATCACTAGAACTAAAGGACCAAGCCCAACCCCTGAAAAACAACCCCACACCATAATCCCCCCTCCACCAAATGATTTGGACCGGTGCACAGAGCAAGGTCCATAAAGACATGAATGAGCAAGTTTGGGGTGGAGGAACTTGACTGGCATAGATTTGTTTGCAAAAGTTCCTCATAGTTAGGCTGCTAGGCTGAGAGGAAAGGGGCTGCTTGCCCTTGGCACCCATGGGACTGGATGCTACTCTACTTGCTGCACCTATGGACCGATCCAGACTGTTCTAAAAGCTGCTTCATAGTCCCTAGCCGTGATTCTGATTTACAAAATATGTCCCCAGCTGTGAGTAAAAAAAATGATGCTGCTGCTGTTTAAAAAACTGTACATTTGATATGAATTCAAGTGCATCCTATCCTGTAAAGGATTTAGAGTTGCTTTTTAAGACCGTGCACACATAGTTTGCTCTGCTTTGGTTTTTATAACAAGTCAGAACAGAGCAACACATAATAACTGCTGCTGATGAGATTCACATAGATTTTTAGAGGGCTGTGTGCTCTGTATAGGGGGGCGCACTAATGACATGAACACTCATGCATACAACTTGCAATAAAAATACCTCTTGATGCCAACAGGTCTTTCCACACTTATTCGGGTATGTGCTCTGCCATAGTTGACATTTTTTAAAATACAGCATTGCGCACTGTGACAGGAGTAGTACATGTGGAAACATGTCAAAGTGCAAAAAAGGCATTCAAAATAGTGTATGTGCTTTTGCAGGCCACTGAAAATGTTCCTGGTTGTAAGCTTTGGGCCTGAAGTATTTTTTATTAGGCTGAAGTGTAAACAGGGATTGAATGTTTAATGGCAATCTCTTATGTCTGCTGTTCCTCAGAATTTTTAAAGACTTTAGTGCTGCTTGTTACCAGGCCAAGTAGCTGCTGCACTGTGATGATGTGCCAGCAGATGCTTACTTCTCTTAGTTATTAAGTGATTTGCCTTGTTACCACTCCCTCCTCATGTTCTCCCCTTGGCATTAGTTTATGTGCTGTAATTTAGTGTGTACTCTCACTATCTTCTGGCAGATATTCAGGCTAGGGAGCAGCACCCAGCTAACCTCAATCAGGAATTAGGTTTACATCCAATGCCGTACATTATTCAAACTGTCATGTGCTTATTCTGTTCTGCATTTCTGGCACAATGGATTTTGGTTTTTGTTCTCCCTGTTTGCTCTGTCCTTATGCTTGACTCTCTAGCTGCCCCGTCTACCAGCTTCCCATGTGGTTTGACACACTGCCTTGTGGTTTGATACTCTACCCAATTTCTGTTTCTCTGTCTTAAGTGAGGAACTCCTGAAAGCCACAACCTGGAAGCTATCCTGAAGTCAAACCCCTTCCCACCATCAGGGTCTTTTATACAGTCTGAGCCTTGATAATACCCTTATGCCACCTGCTGGCAACACAGAGGATCTCCAGAAGTCAAATGTAGCACAACTGAAGGAGCCGCTTGGTAATTTGGGGTTCTCTGTTCTGCACTTCAACTCCAACAGCAACCTGAGCCCTACAGAGGCTCAAGTTTAGAATAAATCCACCTCTCTCCCTGCCGCCCATAACCCACCCGGAGTCGCCCTCCCCCCTCCTCCCCCAAATAGTAAAAATACCCGGAGTATCTTAAGTCCAACTAGTGTTTTCCTATTCTATTTCCACATTCACATCAGTGCAATTTATCGTCTAGCTTCCTCTAAGTTTTAAGGGGGAACACCAAGCCAGTCTAACCATGGGCTCCATATCTTTACGAATTTGCCAAGGCTGCCCCTTCTAGTATATGTTGTCTTTTCTGCCCACACCAATTTATTCATTGCTTCGACCCAGTCTTCCGGAGTTGGGGGTATAGCAGAAAGCCAGGACTGAGCTATCATCTTCCTAGCTTGATAGAGGCATCTCCACACGGCGATATTAGTACTGGTAGACCCTATATTTTCACTTATCAGGCCAAGGATACATACCCTGGCCTCCAATACTAGTTTGATTTTCCACCTAGTTTCTATGATCTTAATTATCTCTCTCCAATACCTTGCTAGTTTTGGGCATCTCCACATCATGTGGATAAGATCTCCTGTATCCAGGCACCTGGGGCATTTATCGTCTAGCCTACGACCAAATTTATGTAATCTTTTTGGGGTGTAATAGGCTCTATGTAGTAAAAGAAGGTGCAAGGCCTGCTGCGATGGAGAAACAGACACCAACGGGCAATACTCCAATATCTTCGCCCACTGATGATCTGTAATCTCCCCCACATCTATCTCCCACCCTGCTCTGACTCTCATAGACGACTGTGGGGTAAGTAGCTTTTCAACCAGCTGCCCGTATGTCTTTGCTATCAGACCCTTGGTGCTATTTGTTTTGGCAATGCTTTCAAGGAGGGAAACCTTGCACCACACAGGTAGGCAATTCCTGAATTGGCTATCCAAGGCATGCCTAACCTGTAGGTAATAGTAGAATGTTTTTTTGGGAATTCCATATTCAGTCCTGAGCTCAATAAAGGATTTTAGCATTTTGTTGTCTCCATATAGTTGAGCTAGCCTACTAATTCCTTTAAGTTCCCAGAACCTATTTTTTCCCAGGGTCATTAATTCCTGCAAAAATTAATTTTGCCATATGGGTGAAAATTCAGTGAACCCTCTATAATCCATAATCTGTTTAGTCGACTGCCAAACTTTGTTTACTAGTCTACTTGTTGGAGGCCCGTCCTGCAATGACCCGGCCTCCAGTGCCTCTAACAGAGTCTTGTGTGGGCAATTCTGTAGCATGATTTCTCCGCTAGTGTCTTTCCAACCCCTGGTCTCGCATCCCTTTGTATGTTGCAGCTGGGCAGCCAGGAAGTAGTTGTATGGTTGGGGGACTGCCAGTCCCCCCTCCCTGGTAGGACGCTGTAGTGTCTGCAAGCTGATCCTTGCCTGCCCTTTCCTCCAGATTAGTTCTCTGAACAAGGTATTGATTTTTAGAAACCATTTCTTCCCAATCCAGACTGGGGAATTATGGAGTACGTGCAGAAGCTGTGGCAACCATATCATTTTGATTACGTTAGTTCTACCTGCCATAGATAGGGGTAAGTTTAGAATAAATGGCAGTAGGATATAAAGTAGGATATAAATGAGCACACAGCGTGTAACTCTGAGCACAGTCTGCTAGACAGAGTAATAACTGAGATCAGGTTCTAGACCACTAACTGAAATCAATACTTGAATCAGCAAAAACCAGTTTAAATAAACATTAAATTAAGTATGAGTATTACTGATACTACACTGATTTAGAGTGCACTCTAAGGGATTGCCTGGGTTATGGTGCAGCATCTCCTAAAAGGTAACTCTTTAACTAAGCCAAGGGGAAAAGGTCTCTGGGTAAGAACTCTTAGGGGCAGTCTTTAATCCTGACTATTCAGCTGGCTTGGTGCCCAGTAACAGTTGGTATGCATTAAGGCAGTCAACAAGGCCTGCAGGCAGGACTAGAGCTATAAGGTAGCTGGTTAGGTAGTTTCTAATGGCTCAGTCTCCAGCAAGTAGTGGCTGCAAGGCCAGACCCAGCAACACAGCAGCAGTGGCCCCTCTGGTTAGGTGTCTCCCAGCTCCGGGTTGCCCGTGGTGACTCTGGTAGCCAGTGCAGCAGGGTCAGTATTCTGATAGTGGTTCCATCGCTCCACATTCAGGTCATAGCTCTGCACAATATTGCTTCCCCACACTCAGCAATTGGCTTCTAAAGAGCACGGTCACATTTTCTCTCCCTCTTTGAATGGCACCCCGCAACATGGTCCTCTCACTAGCTCTGTTTGCACAGCACTGACTCTTCCTGTAGTATTTGCCCAGGCAAACATTTTCTCTCTCTCCTCCTTTGCAGCAAAGCTTGGTGGTGACTGTAGTTCCAATGCTATGTCCAGTGGGCCACACTCTCAAGGAGACCATATGTCCCATCATCCATCTCTTTCCTTCCTGATTGGTCCACTTGCCATTTGCCAGGAGGAATGGGGAATGAGGGAAGGGAAGAAAAAAAAATCAGACCGCAAGCAGGGATAATACAGAGTCCACTCCAGTCCTCTTTCTGTTTTGTTAAAGTGTTGCTAAACCCACAACAGTAAAATTTTATTTTATTTTTTTCAGATACTTATATAGCGCCGTCAATTTATGCAGCGCTTTACATATACATTGTACATTCACATCAGTCCCTACCCTCAAGGAGCTTACAATCTAAGGTCCCTAACTCACATTCATACATACTGGGAACAATTTAGACAGGATCCAATTAACCTACCAGCATGTCTTTGGAGTGTGGGAGGAAACTGGAGTACCCGGAGGAAACCCACGCAGGCACAGGGAGAACATGCAAACTCCAGGCAGGTAGTGTCATGGTTGGGATTCGAACCAGCAACCCTTCTTTCTGCTAGGCGAAAGTGCTATCCACTACACTACTGTGCCACCCAACTACACCACTGTGCCGCCCAAAATAAGTCTGTATATGCAGTAAAGCTTGTTACACTCACTGTGGAGCCTAAGCCCCGGTTCACACAGGGGCAACAGGACTTGCAGCGCAACTCTGTAAGGCGTCCTGCACACGATTTTAGCGGCGGATTTCAAAATTACTTCTGTATAGAAGTCAATGCAAGTCGCCCTGAAGTCATCCCAAAGTAGTACAGGAACCTTTTTCTAAGTCGGAGCAACTTGAGTCGTTCCTATTAGAACGGTTCCATAGTACAGAACGGAATGCGACTTGTCAGGTGGCTAAGTCGTCTGACAAGTCGCCCCTGTGTGTACCGAGTCTAAGGGGTTAATCCTCTGCATTGTGTAAAAAGGCTGCTTGATCTTGTATGCACAAATCCTTCCCTCCCTGCACTGTTCCCCTGGAATAGTCCATATAAAACAGAGCTCTTGTCATCAGGCTGCACATGCTCAGTTTGGTGTGTATTGCTAGAGAGGTTTTTTTCTTTCTTTGGGAGAGTGCATGTGATCAGCACAGGGCCAATCAGCACTGTCCAAACATGTCCAGGCAGAGGGTCGGGAGCCCTGCAGCCTCATAGGACAGCTCAGTGCAGTATGAAAACTCCTACTCCAAGCTTCACCAGGAACTGATAGAAATCACAAGACTACTATATAATGCTGATGAGAAAAGGTATTTAGCAGTTTATATTTCCTAAAATAATTGCATTTCCATGTTCTGTGTGTAGCAAGGTCTTTTACCTTTTTTGGTCTAATCAGAATCTCCAAAGCCAAAGATAGCTGACATCCTTCAATATTTGGTGGGTTGTGAGGCATAGTGGGTGCAAAGATGGTGAAAGTCATTGGGCACCAGACACTTCTTGGATGTAAAAGAGGTTTTATTTCTTTTGACAGTCCTTTTCATATATTTTGAGGGAAAGAGGGTTAGGGCAAGGACACCCTTAGATAGTTGCAAACTCAATTGGCAGACTCAGAGACTTCAGTAGGAGAACAGCTGTACAGGGAAAGGCCCCAGCAAGGCGCCACTTCTGCATGTGCAAGATTGCTGCCTCCTATGGTAACAGTCCTTTAACAGTTCATAACTCAACGTATCAGTTCTTTCAGCTCCACTACAGCTGCTCCTTGCAGTTCTTCAATACTGAGCTCCTGATCTCTCACTAGACCCACTGACTATGAATCCTTTGAGCTCCTCCAAGGTTGGCGGTGGTATCCTCTCAAGCGTCACCCCTGCTTCTCTGCTGGGTCCCTAGCTTGGCACTCCAGATACTCCTCAAGCTTCACCCCTGCTAACCGTCTCGCTCCCTGGCTTGACACACAAGGCTGCTCTGCAATCGTCTCCTCTGTTGGTTGGGTCCCTGACTTGATCACCGCCTGAAGTTTCCAGATTCTCCACCGCGCCCTTCGGTGAGAATATGGTTTCGGCACTTGCTTCACTTACTCACTGTGGTCCCTGGTAAAGGTGATTGGTCCCTTCGTGGTGACAGCTTCCCTTCTACCTCTGACCACTGATGGGTTCTCCGGCCGAGAGAACCATCACTTTTGGTTGAACTGCAAGCTGCAGTCCCAATCCTGCGCTGCCCTCTTACTTCTGGAAAGACCCTCACACAGCCTGGCAGCCAGATGCCCCCAGGATAGGCCTAATCTCCGACCTAGCAGGCCAGGGCAGACGACACATTTTCACCCAGACGGCAGTCCGGGTGGCACAGAACACAGATCACCTGACCTGACCTGAATATATAGGCTCTCCCAGCAGGCCAAGGGATTAAAGAAAACCCTGCCTATTGGCTGGGACACCCACATACCCATAACCTGACCTTGGGTTGCCCTTCTCATATCTAGTATCACCAAGTGCCCGGCCACCTAGTGGTAGAAGAGAAAAGTACAACAAGGCCAAACTTAGGGAGAAATCAATGGATCGCTAACAATTTAACTATGGTAGCTACCCCTGACAAGGAATTTGATGAGGAGCTCCCTGACTAAACCCCAGGGCGCTACATGTTTACTGTAGGAGACCAGATATAATGAATGCAGGGTCCTGGGTTTAGTAACACTTTAATCTCCCCGTTCCTGACAAGAGGAGGGGCATGCATGGTGAGCAGGCAGGAACACACAGAGTCTCTCCACTAATCTGCAGCAGCAGATGGGTGCTGCAGCTCTGCAGTTCCAGTCCCCCATGCTTACAAGTCAATGCTGTCACTGTCCAGTGGGGAGCCCATACAGCCAGAGGTGACCAGCTTCACGTGCGTCATAAGTCATGGTCATACATTTTAGTGGTATGATGATACAAGTATATGGCTAAATTGTTTAAACTACAAATTCAACATTCCTGTGAGCAAGGTCACGTTTGGTCGTGTAACACACCCAAGTTTAATGCTAACAGGTTTCCCCAAATACTACTGATAATTCGCCTGGTTCTTTGTCTGATTATCAGTCAAGCTCAAGCCAAGGTTGAGTCATGAAGCATATATGATGTAGGTAAAAAGCAGGAAGAAGGCAGGCAACTAGATCTACAGACAGGCCAGGACAAAAATCAAAATAATTTGTAGAAGCATCAGGCAGTACACCACAATGCACTGAAACTGAGAAGAACCTAAGAAGCTTTTATTCAGGCACTTATGTAGCACACTAAGCAGCATTGAAAGAACACCTGTAATGAGAGCATTGCGTAAGGATGAGCCAATCTGCTCAGGTTAAGTTCCTAAACTGTTATGCAGGTTTTTTCAGCGTTCGTGAACTTTGCAATCTTTGCAGTTCTGGCCATTTGAAGGGCTAATATGCATGCTGTTGTCAAACAAAAGGCATGGGAGGCCAAGAACTGCTATTAGGAGATGTGCCAATGCCCCAAAAAGTAAAAAAAAATATATAGCAGTATATATAGCAGGGAGAGGGGTCTTTTCATGTGGCTTTGGGGGACATCATGGAAACAACACAAATAATTTACATTTTAGGCTTAGTGGGAGGCCTTAAAACCATATGTGGTGTTACAGAACAGTATGGTTTTCATAGATGACTCTAGCAACAGCATAACCTGGTAGTATTTGGCTGTGATTTTTTTCTTTTTCTTTTAGCTCTGCATACATACAGGAGTAGCACCCCAGTCTGATTTATTTCATTTTGAAAAAAAAATTTTTTTTTGCTTAGTTTTAGTAGTGGCACATGCTTTTTTATCAGGTGGTAAGCCTGCTTTGACCAGCGGAAGTAAAGCAGGTTCAGCTTGGATTGGCCATTGGCACAAAAGTTTGATAGGATTTTATGAGCTCCTTTTTATCACCACTTCACTGTAGTGTTTTTTGTAGGTGATGGAATGCATACCATTTATTTGTACCGTACTATGGCAAGAGGGGGATGATGCTTTTGTGCATACACATTCAACAGAGTGCTGCAAACAAAGGGCAAATCTAAAAATCAACGGTCATCCACAAGTGAATGATCTGCTATAAGTACCTCAACATTTTAAAAAAGGCCCTATCATCATGAAAAAAAACAATATTCTACCAAGATCAATCAAGGCCCCAAAAAAGTAAATTTTTAAAAAAAGGAAAGCTGTGCAGAAAAATACAGCTTGTCATGGACAGAATAGCAGATAAAAATGTGATTGCTGTCCCCAGTGGTAAGAACAAAGAAAATAAGAAAAATAAGAAGTAAATGGGGTGATTGCGCAAAGAACTGGCAATCATAACTAAGGTCTAATTCACACATGCGGTGACAGGCGTTTACTGCATTGTAAAACACCTGTCACTACAAAGACACACACAAAACCATTGTTTCCTGTATGTCCTTTGGGATGGCAGTCAGCAGAATTTGACACAATAAAATACACCAATACCTTCCAATACCTGATTGAAAAAATATTTGGCAGCGGCCTTTATTATTGGCTTTAATAAATAAATAAATATTAAAAGTTAAACTTTAGAACATGTAAAACAGCTCAGCCACTACGGCTCAAGCTGTATAATCAAATAAAGGAGAATCTCCCCACTTTCATCATATAACTTTAACAACTTAAAATAACTTGCTTAACTTTGTATAAAATAAAATGTTCCTCTTGAAAGGTGACACTAGTTACAGAATAAAGTTAAACGCCGCGGATTAGGGAGGGTCGGAGGGAACACCACAGCTGTTGCTACTGAGGCGACTGAACCTCTGGGGGCTCGAAACCCCTCTTTTTGTTTGAAAATCCACACAGAAAACCTCCTAAACTGCCCAGATACAGTGGTTACCTTACCTACCCAGAGCAAAAAGGGCCAATGGGAACTCTTCCCGCAATTTTTAAAACTTGAGGGAATCTTTTCCAATTCTACACTACGATCCCCTTAAACTGCCCAGATACAATGTCACCTGACCTTTCGCGAGGCCAAGGGTCAATGGGAAGACTTCCTGCAATTTTTTAATCTGAGGGAATACTTGAAACCCCGCTGCCGCAATCCCATGAGGCAAGGGGGGCTTAAAACTGTTTTCCCCCCTTTTCCTTACATTCACACTGCAACACAACCCAGAGCTGTGCTGCAGCAATAAAATGCAGACATGCTGTATTTTATGGCAGAGCACTGTACAGAATCGCATGGCCATGTGTCGCATGACCATGTACACCATGTAATCGCATTAATGAAGTCTGTGTAAATAAAAAAGATCTGTGTGTGATGTGCTGAATCGTGCACCACACTGCCCCTTACCGCAGTGGGGAATGGACAGCTGCCTAAGAGGTAAAGCACTCTAGTAGCTGCCCATTCCTGTGTGAATACAGCTTAACGACCCAAATCTTCCCCTATGCAGTTTGTCATCCTGCCTTTCAGTAGCTTTCAGTGCTTTGACGCTATGGCTCCTCCGACCCCCACATTTTTTAATAGGGTGGCTGTGTGGGCGATTGTCCCTTGCACCCGTGCACATGGGGGTACCTTTCGCACAAAGTGCCTCAATGCCCGGGAGCAGGCGGGGACTACGGTCATGACTACGGTCATGTGAAACATCTAACATTAGGGCAGTTCCCCCGACTTAGAGATGAGATTTCACTCTGTGTAGTAATAAGGTGCTGTAACTTGTATGATTGTAGTAGGAGGGGTGTGCGGAGCCTGCACCCACTCCACCAGTCCAGCATACCTCTGTTACCTCACTCCCAATAGCAGAATAGGATCCCACCAAGCACCTAGCGTGGACCTTATGCATGCTCTCACTTTACCTCTTCCTTTCCCGTACCTCATGACCAAGCCATGAATCTCCATAACGCAAGTTCGGATCTGGTTGCCATTGGATACTGACTACTAGGGTGGGATCCAGGACAACGAATCCCCTCACTACTGGAGGACCTGTGACCCCCGGGCTGGGTTAATCCTTTTGCAATGGTGTTACATCATACCCTGCAGTGCATTTACAGACCCAAGTTCTTTATATACGAACTTTTCTGTCCACCAGATATCTTGCTGGTTATTTGTACCTTATTTGTACCTGCGTTGTTAAATTTACATGCAAAATGTGTAATTTACTTAAGACAATCATATGTGGTGTGCAGGCTCCATCTAGCGTTCCTTTTTGGTATTGCTGCAGTTCTGTTAATTGTATGTGTAAATAGGAAGTTGTCAGCAAGCAGGGAATTCTGGGTAGACAGGAAGTGAACCATCCACCATTCTTTTCAACACATTGCAAGAAGCAAGTCATGTATTTCTCTATCTATCGCCATCACCCCTTAGAGAACCTAAAAATTTCATCTGGCTTGTTCTAATAAAACTGAGATCAAAGAAATATGGTTTCTACAGTTAATGGGATGAGAAGGTTTAGCTTTCTGCTCCTTGAGACAGAGCAGTGAAATTTTAAAGCTGACCTCTGAAGGGAAGATAAGCCGACTTCGGAAGTCTGTACAGCCCAGGGATACGCAGTATCCATACAGTCAGAAGCCTTAAAGATACAGGCCTGCGGGAGGCGAAGCAAGCAGCCACGCTACACAGAGACACACTCTGTCAAGCAGCAACGACACTAGAACGGTCTCTATACAGCAAGACAGCTTTTTCCCCGCAGCCATGTCTCACAGTGGGACATCTTCTTACAAAACATGTTCACGAGCAAGCTCATCTAGGTCATCTGTCCCAAATGCAGCAGCTATCGCCCGTTCAAAAGCTGAAGCTTGACCAAGAGTTGCAGATGAAAAAAGAAAATGCTTGCCTTGATGCAGAAAAGGTGAGACAGGAACAAGAGCGAGAGAAGGAAAGAGTACACATGGAACAAGAGAGAGAGAAGAAAATAATACGCCTGGAAGAAGAGCTAGCCCAGCAGGAAGCATCTCTGAAATTGCAGCAAACTATCTTAGAAGCTAACATTGAGAAGCTGGCAGTAGAAAGAGATGCTGCCCGCCGCCATTGCAGAAGCAGAAGTAGCCGTCTATGATGAGCCAAGACTAGACAGCAGCATACCAGGTCTAGAAGAGGACCAACAAGATTCTTCGTAACGCATGTCAGATTATGTCCACCAGCACTGTTACCCAAGCAGCATCCCACGGCAAGAAATTAAACATGACGTCAGTGAGTCACATCAAATAAAGCAGCAACAAGACTACCTTGGACCCCAGTGCTACCAGTAAGAAAAATCTGACAGAGTTCCAGACTTTCCAGTCCCAACCAAACCTTCTATTCCACAAGGTACCCAGCCTTCATACAAGCATCAAACACCAGTCTTCACTCCAAAGGTGTATGCAAGGAACAGGTACGAACTGCCAACCTTAAGCAAGTTTGAACCGAGCGCGCCTAAAGAAGAGACTTTTACCAGGTATGCCTTTACACCGCACCACAATACACCAGCAGCCTACCCCAATGCCAATCAGGCTACTGTAGACTTTGCCAAGTTCCTGGCCAAAAAAGAGTTAGTTACCCAAGGACTTGTCAAACTTAGTGATCGCCCTCAACACTACAGGGCATGGTGATCCGCTTTCCAGAGTATCATGCAAGGTCTAGATCTATCCTGCAGGGAACAGATAGAACTCCTCGTAAAGTGGCTTGGCAACGATTCTGCTGAACATGCCAAAAGGATCAGAGACATTAATATAAACCACCCTGAGATAGGTCTTACAAACATCTGGAACAGACTGGATAGATGTTATGGCTCACCAGAAGCTATAGAAAGTACACTGTTTAAAAGGATAGAAGACTTTCCAAAAATACCTAGCAGAAGTTACCAAAGAGAATTCAGTGACCTGTGTATGGAGTTACAAGTGGCTAAAGCAGAAGGAGACTTACCTAGCCTTTCTTATCTTGACTCTGCTAGAGGTATTAACTCCTTAGCAAGAAAAACTTTCTTATGAGTTACACGAAACAAGGATTACTCATGGCTGTAACTACAAACAAGAACACAATGTGCTTTTTCCACCCTTTGGTGAGTTTGTGGACTTTGTAGGCAGACAAGCAGGAATGAAAGATGACCCCAGCTTCATTTTTCCAGTGTCTTATACCACTTCCTCTGGCCCTAAACAACTCAGAGCTCCAGTAGCAGTGCACAAAACTAACATTTCTTGCCACAGATTTGCAGAGTCTCAGCCAGAAGATCAAGACAGCGACCCTGCTAAGTTCTGCCCTCTACATAAGATGGCACATCCTCTTCCGGAATGCAGAGCCTTCAGTACAAAGACCATCAAGGATCGTAAAGCTTTCCTCAAAAAGAACAACATCTGTTACAAGTGCTGCTCTTCGTCCACACATTTCGCCAAGGACTGTAAGGTCAGTGTCAAATGTACAGAATGTGACAGCACAGAGCACAACACAGCTCTACACCCAAGGCCTACTCCAAGAACTTTCCCACCTGTTCATAGTGACAAGGAGCAAGGCGGGGAGACCAAAGACTCTAGCACAGACGCCATAGCAATCACTTCACAGTGTACTGAAATTTGCAAAGGAAGTACAGGTGCAGTATCGATCGATCACTGTCACTTACAAAACACTAAACGCATAACTGCAGCGTTCGCAGAGTCAGGCCTGATCCCTGCGATCGCTAACAGTTTTTTTGGTAGTGTTTCGGTGAACTGGCAAGCACCAGCCCCAAGCAGCGTCAGGTTAGCGCCAGTACCGCTAACACCCACGCACGCACCGTACACCTCCCTTAGTGGTATAGTATCTGAACGGATCAATATCTGATCCGATCAGATCTATACTAGCGTCCCCAGCAGTTTAGAGTTTCCAAAAACGCAGTGTTAGCGGGATCAGCCCAGATACCTGCTAGCACCTGCATTTTGCCCCTCTGTCCGGCCCAGCTCAGCCCACCCAAGTGCAGTATCGATCGATCACTGTCACTTACAAAACACTAAACACATAACTACAGCGTTCGCAGAGTCAGGCCTGATCCCTGCGATCGCTAACAGTTTTTTTGGTAGCGTTTTGGTGAACTGGCAAGCACCAGCGGCCTAGTACACCCCGGTCGTAGTCAAACCAGCACTGTAGTAACACTTGGTGACATGGCGAGTCCCATAAGTGCAGTTCAAGCTGGTGAGATTGCAAGCACAAGTAATGTCCCGCTGCCACCAAGAAGAAGACAAACAGGCCCATCGTGCCCATAGCGCCCTTCCTGTTGCATTTGCCAATCCTAATTGGGAACCCACCACTTCTGCAGCACCCGTACGTCCCCCATTCACATCCCCAACCAAATGCAGTCGGCTGCATGAGAGGCATTTTTATGTCCTCCCAAGTACCCCTACCCAACGAACCCCCCCAAAAAAGATGTTGTTTCTGTAGCAAGCGCGGATATAGGCGTGACACCCACTATTATTGTCCCTCCTGTCCTGACAATCCTGGTCTTTGCATTGGTGAATGTTCTGAACGCTACCATTCACTAGTTGAGTATTAGCGTAGGGTACAGCATTGCACAGACTAGGCACACTTTCACAGGGTCTCCCAAGATGCCATCGCATTTTGAGAGACCCGAACCTGGAACCGGTTACAGTTACAAAAGTTACAGTTACAAAGAAAAGTGTAAAAAAAAAAAAAAAACCACAAAAAAATATATTAAAATAAAAAAAAATAGTTGTCGTTTCATTGTTCTCTCTCTCTATTCTCTCTCTATTGTTCTGCTCTTTTTTACTGTATTCTATTCTGCAATGTTTTATTGTTATTATGTTTTATTAGGTTTACTTTTCAGGTATCCAATTTTTTATACTTTACTGTTTACTGTGTTTTATTGTTAACCATTTTTTTGTCTTCAGGTACGCCATTCACGACTTTGAGTGGTTACACCAGAAGGATGCCTGCAGGTTTAGGTATCATCTTGGTATCATTCTTTTCAGCCAGCGGTCGGCTTTCATGTAAAAGCAATCCTAGTGGCTAATTAGCCTCTAGACTGCTTTTACAAGCAGTGGGAGGGAATGCCCCCACACCGTCTTCCGTGTTTTTCTCTGGCTCTCCTGTCTCAACAGGGAACCTGAGAATGCAGCTGGTGATTCAGCCAGCTGACCATAGAGCTGATCAGAGACCAGAGTGGCTCCAAACATCTCTATGGCCTAAGAAACCGGAAGCTACAAGCATTTCATGAATTTCGCCGGATGTAAACAGCGCCATTGGGAAATTGGGAAAGCATTTTATCACATCGATCTTGGTGTGGTCAGATGCTTTGAGGGCAGAGGAGAGATCTAGGGTCTAATAGACCCCAATTTTTTCAAAAAAGAGTACCTGTCACTACCTATTGCTTTCATAGGGGATAGTTACATTCCCTGAGATAACAATAAAAATGATTAAAAAAAAATGAAAGGAACAGTTTAAAAATAAGATAAAAAAGCAAAAAAATAATAAAGAAAAAAAAAAAAAAAAAAATCACACCTGTCCCCCCCTGCTCTCGCGCTAAGGCGAACGCAAGCGTCGGACTGGCGTCAAATGTAAACAGCAATTGCACAATGCATGTGAGGTATCACCACAAAGTTCAGATCGAGGGCAGTAATTTTAGCAGTAGACCTCCTCTGTAAATCTAAAGTGGTAACCTGTAAAGGCTTTTAAAGGCTTTTTAAAATGTATTTATTTTGTTGCCACTGCACGTTTGTGCGCAATTTTAAAGCATGTCATGTTTAGTATCCATGTACTCGGCCTAAGATCATCTTTTTTATTTCATCAAACATTTGGGCAATATAGTGTGTTTTAGTGCATTAAAATTTAAAAAAGTGTGTTTTTTCCCCAAAAATGCATTTGAAAAATCGCTGCGCAAATACTGTGTGAAAAAAAAAAATGAAAGACCCACCATTTTAATCTGTAGGGCATTTGCTTTAAAAAAATATATAATTATTGGGGGTTCAAAGTAATTTTCTTGCAAAAAAAAATAATTTTTTCATGTAAGCAAAAAGTGTCAGAAAGGGCTTTGTCTTCAAGTGGTTAGTAGAGTGGGTGATGTGTGACATAAGCTTCTAAATGTTGTGCATAAAATGCCAGGACAGTTCAAAACCCCCCCAAATGACCCCATTTTGGAAAGTAGACACCCCAAGCTATTTGCTAAGAGGCATGTTGAGTCTATGGAATATTTTATATTGTGACACAAGTTGCGGGAAAAAGACAATTTTTTTTTTTTGCACAAAGTTGTCACTAAATGATATATTGCTCAAACATGCCATGGGAATATGTGAAATTACACCCCAAAATACATTCTGTTGCTTCTCCTGAGTACGGGGATACCACATGTGTGAGACTTTTTGGGAGCCTAGCCGCGTACGGGACCCCGAAAACCAAGCACCGCCTTCAGGCTTTCTAAGGGCGTAAATTTTTGATTTCACTCTTCACTGCCTATCACAGTTTTGGAGGCCATGGAATGCCCAGGTGGCACAAAACACCCCCAAATGACCTTATTTTGAAAAGAAGACACCCCAAGCTATTTGCTAAGAGGTATAGTGAGTACAGTATTTTGCAGACCTCACTTTTTTCACAAAGTTTTGAAAATTGAAAAAAGAAACAAAAAATTTTTTTTTCTTGTCTTTCTTCATTTTCAAAAACAAATGAGAGCTGCAAAATACTCACCATGCCCCGTAGCAAATAGCTTGGGGTGTCTACTTTCCAAAATGGGGTCATTTTGGGGGGGTTGTGCCACCTGGGCATTCCATGGCCTCCGAAACTGTGATAGGCAGTGAAGAGTGAAATCAAAAATTTACACCCTTAGAAATCTTGAGGGCGGTGATTGGTTTTCGGGGCCCGTACGCGGCAAGGTCCCTCAAAAGTCCCACACATGTGGTATCCCCATACTCAGGAGAAGCAGCTAAATGTATTTCGGGGTGCAATTCCACATATTCCCATGGCCTGTGTGAGCAATATATCATTTAGTGACAACTTTGTGCAAAAAAAAAAAAAATAATTGTCACTTTCCCACAACTTGTGTCAAAATATAAAATATTCCATGGACTCAACATGCCTCTCAGCAAACAGCTTGGGGTGTCTACTTTCTAAAATGGGGTCATTTGGGGGGGGTTTTGTGCCATCTGGGCATTTTATGGCCTTCAAAACTGTGATAGGTAGTGAGGAGTGAAATCAAAAATTTACACCCTTACAAATCCTGAAGGCGGTGATTGGTTTTCGGGGCCCCGTACGCGGCTAGGCTCCCAAAAAGTCCCACACATGTGGTATCCCCGTACTCAGGAGAAGCAGCTGAATGTATTTTGGGGTGCAATTCCACATATGCCCATGGCCTGTGTGAGCAATATATCATTTAGTGACAACTTTTTGTAAATTTTTTTTTTTTTGTCATTATTCAATCACTTGGGACAAAAAAAATTAATATTCAATGGGCTCAACATGCCTCTCAGCAATTTCCTTGGGGTGTCTACTTTCCAAAATGGGGTCATTTGGGGGGGGGGTTTGTACTGCCCTGTCATTTTAGCACCTTAAGAAATGACATAGGCAGTCATAAACTAAAAGCTGTGTAAATTCCAGAAAATGTACCCTAGTTTGTAGACGCTATAACTTTTGCGCAAACCAATAAATATACACTTATTGACATTTTTTTTACCAAAGACATGTGGCCGAATACATTTTGGCCTAAATGTATGACTAAAATTTAGTTTTTTGGATTTTTTTATAACAAAAAGTAGAAAATATAATTTTTTTTAAAATTTTCCGTCTTTTTCCGTTTATAGCGAAAAAAATAAAAACCGCAGAGGTGATCAAATACCATCAAAAGAAAGCTCTATTTGTGGGAAGAAAAGGACGCAAATTTCGTTTGGGTACAGCATTGCATGACCGCGCAATTAGCAGTTAAAGCAACGCAGTGCCAAATTGTAAAAAGTGCTCTGGTCAGGAAGGGGGTAAATCCTTCTGGGGCTGAAGTGGTTAAAGGCCCCAGCAGTCCTTACTCCCTTAGGACTTGTGCAGGTACAGTGGAAACGGCGGGGAGAAGAGCTGACGGCCTACAAATTGAATCTATGGATGGTAAGACATGGCTACCCTTACCGACCATAATAGAGTGCAACCAGATGTCAGACAACAGATCAGAGATTCCCACACCAGACACAGCAGCTCACCAGACTCACTTAAGCCACATAGCACATCTCATACCAGAACTAGATGATCAGGCTCAGATAATCTTACTCCTAGGGAGAGATATCTTGCAAGTCCACAAAGTAAGAAAACTGATCAACGGTCCTAAAAATGCCCCAAATGCCCAAAAACTGGATCTTGGGTGCGTCATTATAGGTGATGTTTGCCTGGGAGGTGCACACAAACCTGCATCTGTTAATAACCTGCTCACTAGTACCCTCGAGAATGGTCGTCCTACTCTTTTCCAACCCTGTCAAAATCACATCCTCATAAAGGAGCTAACACACAACAACCCTGTACCTCTTCCCTTCCTAAGTCCCCTCTGTGACAGCAATACCTATGACAACGACCAAAGCGACTTAGGAAGCACAGTATTCAGGAGAACAAAGGAAGATAACCAGGTAGCAATGTCCATTGAGGATAGGCTCTTCTTAGAAGTTATGGAAAGGAGTATGGAGAAAGATGGGACTAATAGCTGGGTTGCACCTCTTCCCTTTAGACCACAAAGACGACGTTTGCCTAACAACAGAGAACTAGCATATAAACGTCTCACTTCCCTAAGACACAATCTTCAAAGGAAACCAGAGATGAAAGAACATTTCTTTTCCTTCATGGAGAAAATATTCCAGAATGGTCATGCTGAGATAGCCCCAAACCTCAAAGACTAAGAGGAATGCTGGTACTTACCTATATTTGGGGTCTATCACCCTAAGAAGCCAGGGCAGATTAGAGTGGTGTTCGATTCCAGTGCCAAACATGAGGGTGTCTCTCTAAATGATGTCCTCCTCTCTAGCCCTGACCTTAACAACAGACTATTAGGAGTACTTCTTCACTTTCGCAAAGATTCAGTCGCATTCATGGCAGACATACAGCAAATGTTCTATTGCTTTCTTGTTAAAGAAGAACACCGGAACTTTCTGAGGTTTCTCTGGTTCAGGGACAACAACCCCTCTGGAGACATCACAGAATAACGCATGAGGGTGCACATATTTGGCAACAGTCCTTCCCCTGCAGTTGCTATATATGGCCTCAGACATTCTGCTAGAGTGGGAGAGTCAAAGTATGGGTCAGATGTCAGACAGTTTGTGGACAAGGATTTCTATGTAGACGATTGTTTGAAATCACTACCCACAAATGAAGCCGCAATCAGTCTCCTCAAAAGAACTCAGGCAATGCTTGCTTGTTCCAACTTAGGCCTCCACAAAATTGCTTCCAACAGTAAAGAAGTTTTAGAAGCCTTTCCTGTCCAAGATCGTTCTAACGAGTTAAAGGACTTAGATCTATGCACAGACTCACTTCCCATGCAACGCAGTCTTGATTTGCTTTGGGACTTAAGATCTGACACATTTACTTTCCAAGTAAACACAGAAGGAAAATCCTTTAACTGTAGAGGTGTCCTGTCTACCATAAACAGCCTATATGATTCCTTAGGCTTTGCAGCACCTGTCACCATCCAGGGTAAAGCACTACTGAGAGACTTAACCTGTGAGTCGCTAGATTGGGACCACCATCTCCCCACTGACAAGAAGAACCTATGGCTAGAGTGGAAGGACTCACTAGCAGCTCTATCCAACCTTAAAATCCCATGACCATGCTCCTCTGTCATCTGCGAATGTTCAGATGCAAAGACTTTGTGTGTTTTCGGATGCTTCTGTTAAAGCAATTGCTGCCGTAGCTTACCTGAAAACCATAGACACTAAAGGACAATGCCACATAGGGTTTGTAATGGAAAAGCAGAACTTGCACCACTTCCTGAAAACACCATACCCAGGCTGGAACTTTGTGTTGCAGTATTAGCCACAGAACTAGCTGAATTCATTGCAATCAGAGGCCCAGTGAAACTTATTCTCTCAGACAGAGGATCTAACTTTGCAGCAGCAGTAAAAGAACTTCAAATTCCTTCTAATTTGGACATTCTCAGAGTAGAAAGATACTTGAGTGAACAGACCTCACTCTTCTCACATGGGAGGTGTTTGGGAGAGGATGATAGGCATAGCCCGCAGAATTCTTGATTCTATCTTCCTACAAGTAGGAACTGCAAGGCTTACTCACGAATGTTTAGTGACATTTATGGCAGAGGTTACAGCTATCATTAACGCCAGACCTTTGACATCCATTTCAAGTGACTCTGAGGATCCAGTGGTCCTCACACCGGCCATGTTACTCACACAAAAGACTAGTCTTGCCAGTGTTCAAGCTGGAGAGTTTTGTGAGAAGGACCTTTACAAACGTCAATGGAGACAAGTACAAACCCTTGCCAATACCTTCTGGAACCGGTGGAAGGAACAACATATATCTACTCTACAAGTAAGGAGAAAGTGGCACACTGAAAAGCCTAATCTTAAACCTGGTGATGTTGTGCTCATGAAAGATTGCCAGACACTAAGGAATATGTGGCCTTTAGGTTTGATCACCAAAGTACTACCAAGCAAGGATAATCGCGTCCGTAAGGTCGAGGTCAAGATCTTTTAACAGAATGAGGTTAAAGTATTCTTGAGACCAGTGACCGAACGTATTCTGTTGCTTCCTACGGAGGACTCTGTTAGTGACATCACTTGATGTCAGGCGGGGAGTGTTCTGTCCACCAGAGGTCTTGCTGGTTATTTGTACCTTATTTGTACCTGTGTTGTTACATTTACATGCAAAATGTGTAATTTACTCAAAACAATTATATGTGGTGTGCAGGCTCCATCTAGCATTCCTTTTTGGTATTGCTGCAGTTCTGTTAATTGTTGTATGTGTAAATAGGAAGTTGTCAGCAAGCAGGGAATTCTGGGTAGACAGGAAGTCAACCATCCACCATTTTTTTCAACACATTGCAAGAAGCAAGTCATGTATTTCTCTATCTATCGCCATCACCCCTTAGAGAACTTAACAATTTCATCTGGCTTGTTCTAATAAAACTGAGATCAAAGAAATATGGTATCTACAGTTAATGGGATGAGAAGGTTTAGCTTTCTGCTCCTTGAGACAGAACACAAACCATTATGCACCCCTTTGAATAACTTCAGACCAGGCTTGGAACAGTTAATATAACTGTTACTGAATATAATGCAGCATACAGTTCAATAAGAACAATGTCCTGTCCCTAATCCTCACCAGCATAATGTAGTGGCCCAGGCATACCTCCATTTTCATAGTACAGGTGGGCCAGCTAGCACCAAAACCCCAGAAAATGGGCTAAAAACAATTAACCCTTTCTCCAGCATGGGCCAACTGCTGGCTAACTAAACTATACACATTTTCAACCTGCCTACAGGCTGCCTTATCCCCAAGGCCCTTTTCTTGGTCCTTCTTACCCTCTTGGCCATAGTTTAAAGGCAATGCAATGAATTATGTTTTTTTTAAAAAATGCCTAGGTAAATTTGCACATAAATGTTTGCTGGGAACCCATGACAGCCTTGAGCCTGAACCTCATACCTAGTAATACAATAGGCAGACTGTCATTGCAGACCTCTCCATCTAAAAATGCTAGTTGCCTTGCTGTCCTGATAATAAAGTAGTTTCAATAATTTTAATTAATGAGTTAATGCTCCATATATAAAGATCTTACTGTATTATGAATGCAAGCGTACAGAACACAATGTGTGACTACACTTGCTGCAAGCTTGTTTTAGGTAAGTAACTTGGAAAGTACTGAAGTTATTGGATAAGCATGGCAGTCTGGCTAGTGGCGTTGCTATGGGGGTGCGGCCCGCACCCGGGTGACACCCATCAGAGCTTTTTTTTGCCCGGTGACCACCTCCAGGGTTAGCCCTTACGCACACTTACTGCTTTCACTTTCACACAGAACAGGTGACAGTGCCCCGGCGGTGTGCACAGTCCTCCCTGCCCAGCAGTATCTCTATGAAAGGGGGAGAGGGCGGGGGGATGATGTGCACGGCAGCTCTACCATCCCTGCAGCGGCTCCACTATCCCAGCCAGCGGTGGCTCCACTATCCCGACCAGCGGCGGCTCCTAATACAACCCAGGGACAAGTGTGCAGACTGCACACCTGACCCTCTGTAAGTTGAAGCTGCTCTTTGGAAGCAGCCTCTCTATCCACTCTTCTGTCCTCTTTTCTGTCCTGTGAAACATGCAGTACTTAACTTTGCACCTTATACATAGAGAACTCTTGAGCCTTGCACCCTGTACATAGCGATCCTTGCACCCTGTACAAAGCAATCCTTGCACCCTGTACATAGCGATCATTGCACCCTGTACATAGTGATTCTTGCACCCTGTACATAGCGATCATTGCACCCTGTACATAGCGATCCTTGCACCCTGTACATAGCGATGCTTGCACCCTGTACATAGCAATCCTTGCACCCTGGCTGTACATAGCGATTCTTGCATCCTGTACATAGCAAACTTCTGGGTCCTGTACATAGCAAACTTCTGAGCCCTGCACCCTGTACATAGCAAACTTCTGCACCCTGTTTGTATCACATTCCTGAACGCTGCACTCTGTATGTAGTGTACTTCTGAACCCTGTGCATAATGCACTCATGGTATTTAACAATGCCATTTTATGGCCCTCCCATTGACAGCGCAATTTGGTCACACCTACCCTTTAATGCGGTGTGCTCTCCCCCTGTGAGGGGGGGGTTGTGGTGGGGGCGTGGTTGAGCCTTGGGTGACACCATCAAGTGCATTGTGGCAGGTTAGACAGGAGAGAGCCTTATGCGCTACCCTGCCAAGTGTCTACTGCTCTGTCCTGCTTCTGCTGTCACTCCACAGTGACAGGACTGAACACTGTGGCAGCCTAGGAAGTGAGAGCCGTGGTAGTGCGGTAAAACATGGTATTCCCCCCACCATGTTTTACCGCACCAGGTGACACCAACCCTAGTGGCGCCACTGAGTCTGGCTACTGGGATTTTTCACAAGAAAGTTAGCAATCAATATTTCTCTTGGTATTTCTTCAAACTAGCTGCCCAGTGATGTCATAGGCATGCTGACAGCAATTCTATATTTCAGCAAGCAGAAGGAACAGGGCTAGAAAAGCAACCCTGGCTTGACACTGCTTTGAATTGTTGGGAAGAGAATTTTTTTAATTCAAAGTGTTGTTTATTTCCATATTATAGATCAATTTTGACAAAATCAGGAGGATTATGGAAGTATCTGTTCAGATCCAATGATTTTTTAAGAGATATACAGTAATTACAGGTTCTTGAGTTTATTTCCAAATAAGCACATTTGAACAAAGGTGGTAAACAGTTAGATGTAACATACAGCCATACTAAGTGATGGAGTATAAATTGCATGTTTTGAAGACCGGTCAGGACTTATCCCCAGGGTAAAGTTATGGAGGTATGCTATTTCTGATCAACACGCTTCTAGTATCGAGAACCAAATATCTGAAGGACATATTGTGTATTCTCCCAGGTTCTAAATTAGGGCTGACTGTATTGGTGGCTAGAGCATCAGTGATAGTAATGGAAAAGGTACTCTGAGATGACAATCACAAGTCACCAGAAATGGGAAGTTTTGTGTCAAGCTGGAGTGACTATGGCATTATTAGTCCAGGGGAGCAAATCGACCCAATTGTCTTATTGGGTGGTAGCATTAAAGTGGAACTTTAGGCAGATATATAAGTCCTGCTAGATAGCTTCAATTTGGCCCCTTTTGCAGGTATAGATATATAAAACACTAAAAATAAGTGTCTATACATTTTAAAAACCAATAATGCACTGTCTCACCCTGTTCTGCACAAGCTCAGTTGCTCTCTATTCTTGGCACTGTGCCTAAACCCAAAGTCACTAGAGGCCAATCAGTTGACAGCTTTAAGATTTACTGTTGCTGAAGCGGGAAGAAATCAACAGGAATAACACAAGACTGTATTGAGGGGACACATATTTGGGAAGAGAAAAGAAAAGCCAAGAGGTGACAGGACAAATTCTGCTAAAAATGTACATATTTTAGTTGAAGAAAGATGAGGGTTTCCAGTAAGGAAGTGACTGCTCTGGGCTTCAATAAAATGGTGGCCTCTAGCAAGAAGAAACAAGAGAAATGCTAAAGGCAATTTACTAAACACACTAATTATGGTAGCATAATTATTTTTTTGGAATGTATGCTCTTCTGTTATAGAACATTAATTGTTATCAAACTGTTATAGGTGAAGTTGCGCTTTCCACTCATTTTGTTTTGTCTGACAGCTAGATTGGAGACACCCCCCAGCACTGCCACTGATCCCCCTCCCAGCACTGCCACTGATCTCATCCCTCCCTAGTACTGCCACTGCCCCCCCCCTTGCAGCACTGCCACTGACCCCCCCTCCCCAGCATTGCCACTGACCCCCTCCCCAGCACTGCCACTGACCCCCTCCCCAGCACTGCCACTCCCCCCCCAGCACTGCCACTGATCCCATCCCCCCACCAGCACTGCCACTGACCCCCCTCCCCAGCACTGCCACTGACCCCCTCCCCAGCACCGCCACTTTCCCCCCTCCCCAGCACTGCCACTGACCCCCCTCCCAGCCCTGCCACTGATCTCATCCCTTCCCAGCACTGCCACTGACCCCCCCTCCCAGCACTGCCACTGATCCCACCCCCCACCAGCATTACCACTGTCAAATAATACCCTAGCCTGTTCGTATACTACCCCTAGCCTGTCCATATACTACCCCTAGCCTGTCCATATACTATCCTAGCATGTCCATATACTACCCTAGCCTGTCCATATACTACCCTAGCCTGTCCAAATACTACCCTAGTCTGTCCGTATACTACCCTAGCCTGTCTATATACTACTCTAGTCCACCTAGGGTTGCCACCTTTACTTCAAGGCAAACCCGAACACTTTTGCAGCACAGGGCAATTTTTTAATTTTTTTACAGTAAACACTATAGGATTAGAAAAGACCTGGGACACATTTGGGTGCACCAAGGGGAGTAGTAATGTAGTGTACAGAGCGCGCCAGTGGGTGTGGCCAAACTGCTCTTGCTGACATCATCACCCCACCCTTCAGTGATGCAAAACCTGCCCCCAAACAGCCGCCCGCAGTGGCAACAGATTTGTGTATGACTATCTTGGTTACTTGGGGAGCCACAGCCTGGTCTGAACAATGTGTCCGGGTTTCAGGTGGACTGAAACCCGGACACATGATTAAAAATTCGAACTGTCCGGGTGAATCCTGGACAGGTGGCAACCCTAAGTCCACCTCTTGGAATTTAACATAATGGTATGTCATATAATTTTGCATATAGACTGTGCTGTTGCATGTAAATCTTACTTCCTAATAAACTTAATTTTATTTTTAATTATCATGGATTATAATGGATATGGGGGCCCTTTGGTAGGCGTGATTTTTTTTTTTTTTCAACCTTGGACCCAGGCAGCACAATGTCTTGGGCCAGCCCTGTATATGGAGGTTTTGTATTTAATTATACTTTTATTGGTCGAACTAGACAGACTTGTGTCTTTTTTCAACCTGACTAACTATATAACTATGTAATATAGTGTTTCTGTTTGTCTTTTTTTACTGAAGACTTTGGCAAAATCCACGTATGGCTCTTGTGGGCTGGACAGTGCAGAAGCTAAGATACACTAGCTAGAGAGGTGAAGTCATCACTGTGGAGAGGACTCCATCCATGTCAGGATGGCCCCAGAAATCAGAACCAAAAAAAAAAGCATGAAAGCAGTACAAAGGTAATCTCAGTAGATGAGGTTTTACAGTCTAGCGTATTACCAGTAAAAGGATAAAGCTTCTGTCCTCTCAGACCCTAATTGAGAGGTAAGAGGGTAAGTTTGTCTGACAAATTAGTTTATCTTTATGACCTTTAAATTATTCCTATTAACCACTTCAGCCCCGGGGAGAATTTACCCCCTTAATGACCAGGCCATTTTTTGCGATACGGCATTGCGTCGCTTTAACTAACAATTGCGCGGTCGTGCAATGCTGTACCCAAACTAAATTTATGTCCTTTTTTCCTACAAATAGAGCTTTCTTTTGTTGGTATTTGATCACGTCTGCGGTTTTTATTTTTTACGCTATAAACAAAAAAATGCGACAATTTTGAAAAAAAAAATATATTTTTTACTTTCTGCTATAAAACATTTCCGCAAAAAAAAAAAACATATTCATCAATTTTGGCCAATTTGTATTCTGCTACATATTTTTGGTCAAAAAAAATCGTATATTGATTGGTTTGCGCAAAAGTTACATCTACAAAATAGGGGATAGATTTATGGCATTTTTATTATTTATTTCTTTTTTACTAGTAATGGCGGCGATCAGTGATTTTTAGCGGGACTGCGACATTGCGGCTGACAGATTGGACTACTAATGGACATTTTTTACACTTTTTTGGGAACCAGTGATATTACTACAGTAATCAGTGCTAATAATATGCACTGTTATTGTACTAATGACACTTGCAGGGAAGGGGTTAACATCAGGGGCGATCAAGGGGTTAACTGTGTTTCTTCACTGTGTGTTCTAACTGTATGGGGGAAGGGCTCACTGGGAAAACACACAGATCCGTCTTCCTGCATAGCAGAAACAGGATCTGTGTGATCTCCCGTCAGAACAGAGATTTGCAGGGAACGATCGCGGGTGGCTGGCGAACATCGAGTCCCCCGGAACCCGCTGATTGGCTCCCCCGCTGGCCAATGGGAGCGTGCGCGCGCCGTCCACAGATCGCTGTGTACAAGTCCGACGTACACCTACGGCGATTTGCACAGCTGAGCCAAAGTGCCGCAGTATAATTGCGGTGGCCGGTCGGCAAATGGTTAATGTTCTCCACCATCACAGCATAACGCCTACCTATAGTCTAGTCAGTAAATTGATTTTCCTTTTCCTCTTCTCAGTAAAATGGTGAGAGCAAAGCTGCAATTTGCAAATATTGTAAGAAGAAATATTGTTTTCCAGATGCTACAAGAATGGCAAAACACATACTGGCATGCCGATCCCCTGAAGACAATACAAAATACTTTATGTAATTAAATGAGGAGACCAATAATGACAGTGTAAGTAGCTTTTCCCTCCAGAGTTTTCATTCCAGAAACACTCTTTCTGCTGCTTCTGGATCATCACAAGTGTTTCTTCACCAGCAACATCTTCAAGTAAGGAAGTGTTACAAACTACGGCCTCCCAAAAATATACAAAAACTTTTATTTATACAGAAAATGACACCTGAAAATCAGAACATTGATCAAGCTCTTACAGGAACAATATATGCTTCTGGATCAACATTGTCTAACTGAAAATGCATATTGGCAGAAAGCTTTTACATTATTATGAGGGAAAGGGGGGAGGTTACCTGTTCTCATGTATAGTTGAAATGTTCTTAACATATACAGTCCTTGTTATTCAATTTGTAATAAAAAAATAACATTTTAAAAAGCAAGTTTCGTTTATTTCCTGAATAAGCTGTAATTTTATTTCAAGCATAATTATTTTATATACACTGCATTTCACATTCCCAGTGTGTCAAAATTACTTTCAACTTGTAAAACTACTCCACTCTGATTTATTTTTTTTACCCAAATTTCCATTTAAAAAAAAAAAAAAAAACAGGGAAAAAAACCTTTATTTCCCATGGCTTCAAATTTTCCTGTAAATTTTCCATCTCTAGGCGGGGCTAAGCCCCGCTGTGTGTCTGTCTATGCAGTGCGGCTCCATAGACACATCTCAGTAGCAAGCAGACACCGTGTGCCTCCATAGCAAATGGCTTGCTATGGGGACACACGAAGAAGAGGAGAGCCAAGATCGCTGGCGGGGAGACCCGAGAAGAAGTGGATCAGGGCCACTCTGTGCAATACCATATTTGAATTCAAAATTTGACTTTAAAGCGGGGGTTCACCCACACCGCCAAAAAAAAAAATATTAAAAGCCAGCAGCTACAAATACTGCAGCTGCTGACTTTTAATACATGGCCACTTACCTGTCCCAGGGTCCAGCGATGTCGGCAGGGGACGCCGAGAACCCGCTTGGTTCTCGGCAGCTGCCGCCGCCATCCTAGGTGAGGGAATCAGGTAGTGAAGCATTGCGGCTTCACTTCCCGGTTCCCTACTGCTCATGCGCGAGTCGCGCTGCGCGTCCCTAGTGGTCCCCGCTCTCTCCTGGGAGCTGTGTGTTCCCAGCAGACAGCGCGGTGGGGACGGGAAGAGGCATAGACTCCCATGGGAGTCTATGCCGGAAGTGGGTGCAAATACCTGTCTTAGACAGGTATCTGCACCCCCCTCCCCCCTGAAAGGTGCCAAATGTGACACCGGAGGGGGGGAGGGTTCCGAAAAGCGGAAGTTCCATTTTTATGTGGAACTCCGTTTTAATAACACTTTAACAGAATAGACTCCTCTTTAGGACATCATCTCATTCAGATTAAAGGTAATGTCATGCCCAGTTACCTTGTCCTTAAAGTGGAACTTTAGGCAAAAATTAAAAATGGGCAACAGGCAAGAATTTTAATGCTGCATTCTTCTGCATTAAAGTTACTTACCTGCCTATCCGCCCTTGTAGCTACGCACGTGCAGCTCACTGTACAAATTCGACAATGCGTGGGAGTGACATCAACCACCCCCGGCCAATGACAGTGGCTGGTGATCAAGACTCGAAAGCCGGCCACCCCGAAGATGTCAGGGGCTGGGCGGGGAGCTTGGGAATACCGCATTGCTGGAGCTAAGGCGAGTATAGTTGCGCTTTAAAGGAAATCTGTCATGAGAGAAATATGTGGGTAGTTGTTGCTGGCTTCTATGCGACAATGTTAGCTGGCTGGCTGGCTCTGGTTTAAATAAATTCTGAGTTTTCGTTAAAGATTTCTGACAAGCCTTATTAGAAAACGGGGCACACAACCTTTAAGTGGAACTTTAGCCTGAAAAATTAAGTCCTGCTAGATCACTTCAGGCTGGCCCCTTTTGCAGGTATAGCAAATACCGTATTTATCGGCGTATAACACGCACTTTTTTCCCCTTAAAATCAGGGGAAAGTCGCAGGTGCGTGTTATACGCCGATCCCCTGCGATCCCGAGCTATCAAAACTTAAAAATCGCCGACCGCGATTTGAAAATGGCGCCGCCGGTGCCGAAATACACAGAGCCGGTCCTCGGCTCTTTCCGGCGGCTCTCGTTTACTTTCGGCTCCACTCGTAGTCCCGAGCGGAGCTATCCGAACCTACTCGGATAGCTCCGCTCGGGACTACGAGTGGAGCCGAAAGTGAACGAGAGCCGTCGGAAAGAGCCGAGGACCTGCTCTGTGTATTTCGGCGCCGGCGGCGCCATTTTCAAATCGCGGTCGGCAATTTTGAAGCCCAGGAAGCAGGGACATGGGATCGAAGGCTGCACTGGGGCAAGGCTGCACTAACAAGGCTGCACTGAGGAAGGCTGCACTGAGGAAGGCTGCACTGACAAGGCTGCACTGACATGGCTGCACTGACATGGCTGCACTGACAAGGCTGCACTGACAAGGCTGCACTGACAAGGCTGCACTGACATGGCTGCACTGACATGGCTGCACTGACATGGCTGCACTGACAAGGCTGCACTGACATGGCTGCACTGACAAGGCTGCACTGACAAGGCTGCACTGGGGAAGGCTGCACTGACATGGCTGCACTGGGGCAAGGCTGCACTGAGAAGGCTGCAATGATGGGCATTTAAATGTAAGTTTTTTTCCCTTCAACTTCCCTCCTAAAAGTTTTTTTTTCATTAAAATTCCCTCCTAAATTGGGGTGCGTGTTATACGCCGGTGCGTGTTATACGCCGATAAATACGGTATATGTAAATGTAAAAATATATGTATATATGTAAAACATCAAAAATAAGTGCTTATACTATTTAAAATTCAGTAATATACTGTCTCACCCTGCTCTGCACATGCTTAGTTGCTCATCAGTTCACACTACAAAAATGCACCCGGATACGTTCTGGATGAGTTTTTGCTTACAGTTCACACCACAAGCCATTCCGGTGTGTTTTTTTTAATGTTTTGCCATATTCCAGTACAGTCCTGTGCAGAAAAAAAATGCAGCGTGTTCTATTTTTTTCTGCACCGGAAACTGACTGCACCGGTGTGAACTAGGGCCTTGGGAAAACATGGAAAACAATGTGCATGCATTTATCACGCAGAAAAAAAAGCCACTGGACTGCATCTGGTGTGAACTAGCACTTAGGCCAGTTTAGGCACTGCCAAGTTTGTAGAGGCAGATCTGCTGACAGCCTTAAATTGAATCCTTTTATCCTTTACAGCCAAGGAAGCTGCTTCTGTTTGATCTGCAACTGCCATGGTGTTGCACATGTGATCAGTTATGACACCAGCCGTTTGATGATTTGACAGTTTGGTTGTTGACACAAACCAATGTGACAGTTACATTCCTGGTTTTAAACTGTTAAACTAATTGGTTTAGTTCCACTTTATGTTTTACTTACATAAATACATAGTCAAGTTGAAAAAAGACACAAGTCCATCTAGTTCAACCTATAAAAGAAATGAAATAAAATCATACAATCCCATATACACAATTGCTCCAGAGGAAGGCGAAAAAACCCCAGCAAATTTGCTTACAGCAGGGGAAAATGATTCCTTTCTGATCCCCTGTTTTCCTGCTACTCGGAGGTTTTGGGCTTCAGGAAAATGGAATCCTCCAGCAAGAAGAAACAGGAGCAATGCTGGAGGCAATTTACAACACACACTAATTTTGGTAGCATAATTATTCATTTGAAATGTATGTTCCATGCTAAACAACAATATTTTTTATCAAGTTGTTATGGTTAAAGTTCCACTTTAGTTATACCAGCAAAACTACAATTCTATGCATGGAAAAGCACGTAATGTTTGTCACGTTGTAAAGGTCTTTGTCAAGACCTGGATGCAGAAGAATAAGGCTAGCTTCACACTAAGACAGTTTTCAGGCATTTAAGGCCCCTTTCACACACTCAGTTTCCACGGAGCCCGCCTTGGTCCACCGGCTCAGTGGGAGATCAGTCCGTTGATCTCCGCTGAGCCGGCGGATGACAGGTCCCTCTCTGCTCACTGAGCGGGGAGGGGCTTGTCAGGCGCCATTGCCACCTATGGAGGGATCGGACGAAAACGGACAGCATGTCCGTTTTCGTCAGATCTCACCCGATCCGCCAGCGACGGACCTGGACGTAGGGCCATCCGTCTGCTTTTAGCGGATCGGGTCGGATGTCAGTGGACATGTCTCCGCTGACATCTGTCGCTCCATTGGCTAACATGGAGCACCCGTTCAGGTCCGCCATCAAAACTGACAGGCGGACCTGAACGGTCCGATCGTGTGAAAGGGGCCTTAGCCTCTAAATAATGCCTGAAAACCACCTCCCATTAATTTCAGTGTGACTTTTCACACTGGGGCGGTGCGCTTGTGGGACGTTCTGAAAAATCCTGCAAGCTGCATCTTTGGGGCAATTTGGGAGCGCTGTATACATTTGTATGATTGGAAAGTATTGTTATCAGCAGAAATTCAGATTGGAACAGGCAGAATGATACCGCTGGGATTCTTGGTTTGCGCAAACTGTCAAAGATACTAATGAATTCTCTGTGTCACCAGTAGGGATGAGCCGAACACTCCCCTTTTTGTTTCGCACAGAACATGCGAACAGGCAAAAAATAAGTTCGAACACGCGAACACCGTCAAATTCTATGGGACTCGAACATGAATAATCAAAAGTGCTAATTTTAAAGGCTTATATGCAAGTTATTGTTATAAAAAGTGTTTGAACTTCGACTGTTCGCCAGTTTGCCGAACAGCGAACAATTTGGGGTGTGCGCGGCAAATATGAAAGCCGCGGAACACCCTTTAAAGTCTATGGGAGAAATCAAAAGTGCTAATTTTAAAGGCTTATATGCATGGTATTGGCATAAAAAGTGTTTGGGGACCTGGGTCCTGCCCCAGGGGACATGGATCAATGCAAAAAAAAGTTTTAAAAACAGCCATATTTTCGGGAGCAGTGATTTTAATAATGCTTAAAGTGAAACAATAAAAGTGTAATATTTAATTACAATTAATATTTAAATTTCATACCTGGGGGTGTCTATAGTATGCCTGTAAAGGGGCGCATGTTTCCCGTGTTTAGAACAGTCTGACAGCAAAATGACATTTCAAAGGAAAAAAAGTCATTTAAATCTACTCGTGGCTATTAATGAATTATCTGTCTGACAATACAAATAAAAGTTCATTGATAAAAATGGCATGGGATTTCCCCACAAGGGAACCCCGAATCAAAATTTAAAAAAAAAATGGTGTGGGGGTCCCCCTAATTTCCATACCAGGCCCTTCAGGTCTGGTATGGATATTAAGGGGAAACCCCACGCCAATTTTTTTTTTTTAAATGGCGTGGGGGTACCCCTCAAAATCCATACCGATTTTAAGGGGAACCCCTCGCCAGAATAAAAAAATGGCATGGGGTCCCCCCAAAAATCCATACCAGACCCTTATCCGAGCATGCAACATGGCAGGCCGCAAAAAAAGAGGGGGGGACGAGAGAGCGCCCCCTTCCTGAACCATACCAGGCCACATGCCCTCAACATTGGGAGGGTGCTTTGGGGTCCCCCCCAAAGCACCTTGTCCCCATGTTGATGGGGACAAGGGCCTCATCCCCACAACCCTTGCCCGTGGTTGTGGGGGTCTGCAGGCGTGGGCTTATCGGGATCTGGAAGCCCCCTTTAACAAGGGGACCCCCAGATCCCAGCCCCCCTGTGTGAAATGGTAAGGGGGTACAAAAGTACCCCTACCATTTCACAAAAAAGTGTCAAAAATGTTAAAAATGACAAGAGCCACTCCGCATCCATGATGGGAGGCTCCCGCTGTGTGACGCTTCTTGTCTCCTGACACTTCTTAAATAACGGAGTCTGACACACAGGGACTTGACGGGGACTTCCCTATGGGTTTCCCCGTGATGTCAGAGGGGGCGGGGCATGTGGCCTGGTATGGTTCAGGAGGTGGGGGACGCTCTCTCATCCCCCCTCTTTTTCTGCGGCCTGCCAGGTTGCGTTCTCGGATAAGGGTCCAGTATGGATTTTTGGGGGGACCCCACGCCATTTTTTTTTAATTTTGGCACGGGGTACCCCTTAAAATCCATACCAGACCTGAAGGGTCTAGTATGGATTTTGAGGGGGACCCCCACGCCATTTTTTTTAAATTTTGGCGCGGGGTTCCCTTTAATACCCATACCAGGCCTGAAGGGCCTGGTATGGAATTAAGGGGGACCCCCACGCCATTTTTTAAAAAATTTTGGTTCGGGGTTTCCCTGTGGGGAAATCCAATGCTGTTTTTATCAATTAACTTTTATGTGTATTGTCGGACCGACAATTCATTAATAGCTGCGAGTAAGTCTTTTTTTCCTATGAAATGTCATTTTGCTGTCAGACTGTTCTAAACACGGGAAACATGCGCCCCTTTACAGGCATACTATAGACACCCCCCAGGTACGCAATTTAAAGTAATATTACACTTTTATTGTTTCACTTTAAGCATTATTAAAATCACTGCTCCCGAAAAAACGTCTGTTTTTAAAACTTTTTTTTGCATTGATCCATGTCCCCTGGGGCAGGACCCAGGTCCCCAAACACTTTTTATGCCAATACCATGCATATAAGCCTTTAAAATTAGCACTTTTGATTTCTCCCATAGACTTTTAAAGGGTGTTCCGTGGCTTTCAAATATGCCACGCACACCCCAAATTGTTCGCTGTTCGGCGAACTGGCAAACAGCCGAAGTTCAAGTCGAACATGAGTTCGACTCGAACTCGAAGCTCATCCCTAGTCACCAGTGACAGACTTGAGTTCATACAATGGCACAGTCTAAGGCAGAGGTGGAAAAATGAATATGAAAAGCAGGAGCCAGTCTATCCAATCCAGAACCCAGCAGGATACCTTTTATGGGAAGTCAGCCCCTTTGACAACTAAAGAAAACAATTTAGGTGACAGCTGTAATTTTTACAGAGTATTGGATATCTTTCATTGGATGATGTGGGAAAGAGGGGAAAAGGACATCACAATTCCCACCTCCTCCAATCAGAGAATGCCTTCATGAAAAAATACACAGCATTTTCTGAATGGTGGAGGTGCAGAGCGAGCAACTGACTATGTTCAGTATAGAGATGGCAAGTTGCTGGAGAAGTGCCAGGAAGAAACCAGCACTGACTGTATGCAGCACAAGCCCAGAGTCTCTCCACATGTGAGATATAAAGAATTAGGTTCTTTGCACACTGAACTTAAAGTCTTACTAAACCCAGGATTCACTATATCTGGTCTCCTTCTGTTCGACGAACGCGGTCATTCTGACAGATTGCCCTCTCTGTCCCTTTAATAACAGAATCCCCTACCACCAGGATCTGCCTATCATTTTCTTTAAGCTTGCCCTCATCTTCATAGGAGAAGATATGGTATTTTGATGGGTTCTCAACATGAACGTCACATTGTGCTGCAGTCTCAACATGAATGTGACATTCAGGTGGTGTCTCAATGTGAATGTCAGATGCTGGTGGAGTCTCCGTGTGAACATCACATGTTGGTGGAGTCTCCGTGTGAATGTCACATGCTGGTGGAGTCTCCGTGTGAATGTCACATGCTGGTGGAGTCTCCGTGTGAACTACACATGCTGGTAGAGTCTCCGTGTGAACGACACATGCTGGTGGAGTCTCCATGTGAACATCACATGCTGGTGGAGACTCAATGTAGCTTTCATATTCTGTCTCGCTCACTGGGGTAGTCCTGCCTTGTGAGCTGTGTCTGCAGTAAATACCCCGTACATCTGCAATTAAAAGAAAAACAGATTTAGCACCTTCACCTACATTGTATATATATTTGTATACAACATCAAATTATGGAGAGAAAAGTTCAAAATTCCAGTGCAAGGGACAATAAATAATCCCAACATGACAGGAACACAGGGATGACTAATGTTGGCCTTCATATAAAAATTTTGGTTGCCTGACAGTTATACCCACCCACTAAAATGAACTGAGTAAAAAACGGGACTGATTCTTCACTTTCGGGTGCGGTGGAGTAATCTGCAGTGCTTCTGTTTCTTCTTCTTCTTATTATTATTATACGAGATTTATATAGCGCCAACAGTTTACTCAGCGCTTTACAATGTATAAGGGGGACAACACAATTACAGTACAATACAAAAGGTACAGGAGGGCCCTGCTCGTAGAGCTTACATTCTAAAAGGGAGGGGGTGGTGGTACAAAAGGTAATAGCTGCAAAGAATGATTTGATGGGGGTGGCTCAGGAACAGTTATGTGGGTGTGGGATAGGCTTCCCTGAATAAATGAGTTTTCAAGGATTCAAGGATTTATTATTAAACACCCGCCCTCTTTTATTGTAATCCCTTAAATTGTTGCAATGGATTGATATAGAAGAAGCTGGGACCGGGAACCGCTGCATTGCAGAATACTCTGCCGCACCCCAAAGTGAAGAAATAGGGATGACCCCTCATCATTGTTCATGGCAATCCCTATACATGTGTACATATGGGGGGGTGGCCCCTCATCAATGGTCGTGGCAATCGCTATACATGTGTACATATGGGGGGGTGACCCCTGATCAATGGGAAAGAAGGATCCAATTAAAGGGTTTCAGTTATCTTGTATCTATCAATAGTTTTCAAAGAATTTTAGAACAGAAGGGGATTTTAATGGTGCCAAAACACACAACAAATATTTTGTTATAAAAACATCTTTATTGGCGTCCAAAGTTTTAAAAGAAACAGGGGCAATGAATGTTGTCCACATTTCCTAAAAAAAATGCAGTGCACATGTACAATATAAACATAAAGTAGCTACTGTAACCATTATTAGTAAGTATGTATGACTGTAAATAAACATTTCTGTTATCAAAGTAAATGTGTATGAAAAATATATAACAACATAAATAATATGTTCAATGAATATCCATGAGGGGCTGAGCACTATACAGAGGGGCACACTACATGAACATAAAACTCACCATGTATATAGAATGTAATCAATCTAATGCACACTACACTACTATTGTGACTTCCTCACGTCACACGAGGGTGTGACGTAACGCGTAGGACGCAATGACGTAACCGGAAGTTGTTTACTGCGAACCGTAAGTTGTTACCGTGGACTGGAAGTGATGTATGAGGTGGCGGAAAAACACTGTTTCTGGTCTGTTTGGCTTATCCTTCACCTTTTTGATGTAAGCACATTTTTAATTTTTAATAAACTGGGTTTTTATGGTAATACACTATTGGAGTCTATTTCTTTCCATGTGGATCCAGATACCGGGTTGGAGGTGACCGATGCCTTTTCCATCAAGTACCCATCCCCTATCCTGACTGAGTGTGGGTCCTATTATCGAGGTTTTCGTCCCAGCAATGAACCAAGGCATTTATCTATGCCCTCGAGGTAAGAGCATTGAGAGCACATTAAAGGGGTGTTGTTACCCTTTGATTTACAGTCAACATATGTCTTTTTCTACCTGATGGTGAAGATTCCTGAACTTTTTGCACATTGGAACCTTATTTTGAATTTTGGTATCTTATTTTGATACACTTGTTGCAGCTTGCACATTTTGTTGAACATTTTTGCTATTTTTTGAACACTTTTGCTATTGTCTATTGAATATATTTTTTGAACATTGTTAGCACTTTGTTATATTATTTTGTCATCAGTGTGAAGTTTTGCATCAATCTGTTTTTTCCCCATATACACATGGTTTATTTCACATATATAATTTATATTTTTCATCACCATTATGATTAGCACGTTTTCTTAGTTATTTATTGTAATTGAAGTATATGTGCAAGATCACATATAATTATATATAATTATTTATATACACTTTATTCACACTAGGTGATTAGTGATCACCTGTTGGATTTTGCATTTTTTTCTCCTCTTATTTTATTACTGGTGTATTGTTGTAGTTCATTCTAATAGCGCAGAGGTCCTTTATCTAAACTTACGTTAAAAAACGCACTAAAGAGTTGTTTCGCCCCCCCAGCATAAAAAGTCAGCAGCTACACATACCAACTTTTAAGTCCATTTTTCAGGTGCACCTATTAAAGTCCATGGGGCCAAAAACAATCCTGCGCCAGAGAATCTACGTTATTCCCTGTTGAATCAAATAGAAATGTTATTGTTGTTGCACTTTTTAGACAAATCACTCCGGTGTGATCAGGGGTCTGTCTCTTTCCTGAACATGGATTTCCATCCATTACTATGAGGCTATGTCCCATCTTAGACATGTAGCCCCTTGTCTTACTAATACACACACACATATCAGTGACACAAGAAGCACACCACTCGTGTACGTGACACAACTATCACTCTCCACACACACTCTCCCTCCACTCTATTGTGTTCTACTGAAAAATGCGGCAACGGGCAAGCCACACCCCTCGGCCCGACTCCCGGGCTCTGATTGGGTGTCAGACTGGGCGCGGACATTGACGCCTTCAGACCAGAGACAGGATAGAGGCGGGGCGGAGGGAGCGCCGGTGGCGTCACGTAGGGATGGGCTGCGGGGTCGTGACGTCACGACAGACGGGGAAAAATTGACAGAGGGGAGGAACCGAGTCCACGGAAAGCAGAATCAAAACAACGAGACACGCCTTCTAATCCTGGCTACTGGTGCAGCCACCCTCTGTACATGGGCAGCGGGCATCTAACGTGCCAGCACTGCACCGAAGCCTACAAGGCGGCCGCATACCCCCTCATAGACTTCCTTCTCCTCCGCCTGCAGCCCGGGCACCATGCAGGCCGTCGGGGCAAATAGCTGAAGGCGCTTCTGAGGAGAAGTAGGAGCTGTGTGCGCAATGCCTAACGTGAAGAACAGCAAGGGCAAGAAGAACAAGCGCGCTAACAGCAGCGGGGATGAGCAGGAAAATGGAGCCATGGCAGCGGCTGCGGGAGGAGGAGGAGGCGGAGGCGGCATGGCAGCGGCCACAGCGGGAGCCACAGCTGCATCGGTCACTCTGCTGGCTGCAGCCTCCGCGGTAGTGCCGGTGGCATCGGCCGCACCTTCCTGTGACAACAAGAATGGTAAGAGCCTGGCATCATGTCAACCAGTCTGCGCACCTGTCACTGCCTGCTGGAGGATCGGGCCCCTCTACCAGTTACCATACATGGGACTCCCAATACATCGGCCTTATATGTCTGCCCACACAGTACTACACACACCCCACCACTGACATCTCCGATCACATCGGCCCTACATGTCACTACACACACCTCCCCACTGATATCTCTGATCACATCGGTCCTACATGTCACTACACACACCTCCCCACTGACATCTCCGATCACATCGGTCCTACATGTCACTACACACACCTCCCCACTGACATCTCCGATCACATCGGTCCTACATGTCACTACACACACCTCCCCACTGACATCTCCGATCACATCAGTCCTACATGTCACTACACACACCTCCCCACTGATATCTCTGATCACATCGGTCCTACATGTCACTACACACACCTCCCCACTGATATCTCAGATCACATCGGCCCTACATGTCACTACACACACCTCCTCACTGACATCTCCGATCACATCGGCCTTACATGTCACTACACACACCTCCCCACTGATATCTCCGATCACATCGGCCTTACATGTCACTACACACACCTCCTCACTGACATCTCCGATCACATCGGCCTTACATGTCACTACACACACCTCCCCACTGATATCTCCGATCACATCGGCCTTACATGTCACTACACACACCTCCTCACTGACATCTCCGATCACATCGGCCTTACATGTCACTACACACACCTCCCCACTGATATCTCCGATCACATCGGCCCTACATGTCACTACACACACCTCCCCACTGACATCTCCGATCACATCGGCCTTACATGTCACTACACACACCTCACCATTGACATCTCCGATCACATCGGCCTTACATGTCACTACACACACCTCCCCACTGACATCTCCGATCACATCGGTCCTACATGTCACTACACACACCTCCCCACTGACATCTCCGATCACATCGGCCTTACATGTCATTACACACACCTCACCATTGACATCTCCGATCACATCAGCCCTACATGTCACTACACACCTCACCACTGACATCTCCGATCACATCGGCCTTACATGTCTGCTACACACACCTCACCATTGACATCTCCAATCACATCGGCCTTACATGTCTGCTCCACACAGTGCTATGCATACCCCATCGTTGACATTTCCAATCAGATCGGCCTTGCATATCTGCTACACATACCTGATCACTGATGTCTCCAATCACATTGGTCTTGAGGCTGGGTTCACACCATCGCTGCAGACGTCCGGTACGTCCTGGTTCACTGTTTCAGGTCCAATTTCAGCCTGAATTTTTGCAAATTCACACCGGAGCCACAGCGGAGATATGTGAACCGGCTCCATAGAGAGCTGGTCAAAATCTCCTGCTATTGCAAATTGGATGTGGGGAGCCTGCATCCAATTCGCAATGGTGTGAACCCAGCCTGAATGTCTGCTTACACAGTGCTATACATACCCCATCACTGACATCTCCAATCTGATCATCCTTACTTGTCTAGTAACACAGTGCTACACATTCCCTATCACTGACATCTCCAATTATATCGATTTTACATGTCCACTCACACAGTGCTATACATACCCCATCACTGACATCTTCAATCAGATCAGCCTTTCATGTCTGCCCACACAGTGCTACAAATACCCCATCATTAACATCAGCTTCCATATAAAAAAAAAGGCCTTTCCTAGGATGGATATGAGTAGATTTTTAATAAATGAATTCGTTGTTATTGCAGACATGCATACATCAGTCCCTGCTCTTTAGGAGCTTACAATCTAAGGTCCCTATCTCACATACACGGGCCAATTAAAGAGGAACAAAAGTTCCACTGTCACAAACTGTGACCAGGAGGTAGGCTCTTTTTAGCAGATGAGACATGCAATGCCTATTCTGCAGTAAAACCCACTTTCCTTCCTTCCTTCCTCGTACCATTCTCCGGCATGTAAAGTTAGCTGCTCAGCTTACATCACCGGCATGGGCCCTCTGCTGTAAAATTAATTTCTCCCTCTCTTAGCTGTTTCTTAAAAGCATACTCTCACACCTAGTGATCCAATGCTGCTATTTAGGAATTTGATGCTTCACTGCAGCACACCTAGTCCTGTGCCGTCAGCTTCCTCTGATGCCTCCTGCCTCTGTCAGGTTATACAGTGCCCTGTGAGGGGGCAGCTGCAAAACACACAAATAGAATGGTGCGGCACATGCAACGTAAAGTGTCCTGCAAGCTAAAGGGACCTGTGATGTCAGTAGACCAGGAGGCTGTGGGCATTATACACATCATTCTGGAAGTGCAAGGCTGAGGTCCCCAAAAAAGGTATCCCCTCCCCTCATGTAAAAAGATTGATAAAGGTTGATGGGGAGGTTAAAGCTACCAGCATGTCATTGGAATGTGGGAGGAAACCGAAGTACCCAGAGGAAACCCATGTAAGCACAGGGAGAACATGCAAACTCCGCGCAGATAGTGTCCTGACTGGGATTTGAGCCGGGGACCTGCAAGGCAGTAGTGCTACCCTAAATATCTGGTGATCAATGATCAGGTATTGTTTTAGGATGATAACACTCTGGATCTGTCTCCTAAATGCTCTTCTACATTGTCACCCTGCCACATGCACTTTTGATGGAGACTGCAAGTGTCCATGCTGATGCTCGTTGGCCAGGTATGTTCCGCTGTTGTCACCATCAGGATGCCCGCCCTGAGCAATGGTGCAAAGACATCACTGAACTGCATGCATGTAGACAAATACTGCAGATCTGCAACAAAGGATGGAAAAAAAGGTGATGGCAAGGATTCCCCCTCCGAACACATTTTATTAAAAAAAGAAGGGGGTTGTGACGGTCCAATAGTTGGACAGAATATAGACTTGTTATAATTAAAAGGAACAATGTTAGGATGTTCATGTATATAAAGTTTCTTAACAATTAACCAACTGTGTAAAGAAAATTGCACATATACCGTATATACTCGAGTATAAGTCGTTCCGAGTATAAGTCCAGGCCCTAATTTACCACAAAAAAAATGGGAAAAACTTATTGACCCGAGTATAAGACGAGGGTGAGAAATGCACAGCTACTGTAAGTGGAAAAGAGGGTCAACAATGCCCATTTGCAGCATCACTGTGCCCATCTGCATGCCTCACTGTGCCCATTTGCGGCCATAGGTCCCCTGAACTTCAAACTCAGTAGTTAAGGGTTCCTAGATGCCCCCTAGCTGCAGCCAAAATTTGGGGTTTCTGAACCCAAAGGGTCCCGAAATGACATTGCTGCAGATAGACACAGTTGACCGAATTTGGGGCCCTGTATCTCGGGGCCACTTAGTGCTAAGAACCCCAAATTTGGTGTGCAAACCCAGTGGAACTAGCACCATAAAATTTCCAATGCTGGGGTTTCTAGCACCAAGTGGCCCCGAGATACAGGGCCCCAAAAATCAGTTCAGAAAATGTCAAGCACTTTTCTGCAGCAGAGAATGACATTTTCCGAACCAGTTTTGGGGCCCTGTATCTCAGGGCCACTTGGTGCTAGGAACCCCAGCTTTGGGTATGTTATGGTACCAGTTCCACTGGGTTTGCACACCAAATGTGAGGTTCCTAACACCAAGTGACCCTGAGATATGGGTCCCCAAAGTCGGTTCAGAAAATGTCAAGCACTTTTCTGCAGCAGAGAATGACATTTTCCAAACCGATTTTGGGGCCCCGTATCTCGGGGCCACTTAGTGCTAGGAACTTCAGCTTTGGATATGTTGTGGTACTAGGTCCACTGGGTTTGCATACCAAATTTGGGGTTTCTAGCACAAAGTGGCATTGTGATACGGGGCCCCAAAGTCGGTTTGGAAAATGAAATTTTTTGCTGCAGAAAAGTGCTTGACTCGAGTATAAGTCGAGGGGGGCACTTTCAGCACAAAAAAATGTGCTGAAAAATTCGACTTATACTCGAGTATATACGGTAGATATAATCATAGCATAAACTTAGAATAATGCAAAATGAACAGTGTGCTCCTTTTGTGGACGCATAGCCACCCAAGAGTACATTACACCAAACTATTAGGGGGAGTTGGGCCAACATGCTGTGTTTAGAGTAGGTAGGTAGAGTAGTGAAAGGGCAACTACCATTCAGGCTTATCGTCAAACTGATCTGAAGGATTTTGCTAAATAAAAAATGTAATTGTTTATGATACTCTGTGTGCTAGCAAACAAAATACCATCTGACGTACTTGCTGTATGTCTTCGATCTTACACATTACAATGTTTTGTCAATCAACTTTAGATTTACAAAAACTATGTAATATGAGAACTACAGTGCCTTGCAAAAGTATTCACCCCCTTGTCATTTTTCGTGTTTTGTTGCCTCACAACCTGGAATTAACATGGATTGTTTGAGGATTTGCATCATTTAATTTGCAGAACATGCCCACAACTTTGAAGATGGTGGTATTTTTTTATTGTTATTTTTATTGTAAAGCAAACAACAAATAGGACAAAATAACAGGAAAAGTCAGTGTGCATAACTATTCACCCCCCTAAAGTCAATACTTTGTAGAGACACCTTTTGTGGCTATCACAGCTCCAAGTTGCTTTGGATAAGTCTCTATGAGCTTGCCACATCTTACCACTGGGATTTTTGCCCATTCCTCCTTGCAAATCTGCTCCAACTCCTTTTAAGTTGGATGGTTTGCACTTGTGAACAGCAATCTTTAAGTCTGACCACAGATTTTCTATTGGATTGAGGTCTGGGCTTTGATTAGGCCATTCCAACACATTTACATGTTTCTCCTTAAACCACTCAAGTGTTGCTTTAGCAGTGTATTTGGGATCATTGTCCTGCTGGAAGGTGAACCTCCGTCCTAGCCTCAAATCACACACAGAGTGGTACAGGTTTTGCTGAAGAATATCCCTGTATTTAGCACCAGCCATATTTCCCTCAAACCTGACCAGTTTTCCAGCCCAGACTGCTGAAAAACATCCCCCACAGCATGATGCTGCCACCACCATGTGTCACTGTGGGGATGGTGTTCTTTGGGTGATGTGATGTGTTGGGTTTGAGCCAGACATAGCGTTTTCTTTGATGGCCAAAAAGTTCAATTTCAGTCTCACAGACCAGAGCACCTTCCTCCATACATTTTGGGAGTCTCCCACAAGCCTTTTCGCAAACTCAAAATGTGCCATTTTTTTTTGCTGAAAGTAATGTCTTTCTTCTGGCCACTCTGCCATAAAGCCCAACTCTATGGAGCGTACGGCTTATTGTTATCCTATGTATAGATACTCCAGTCTCTGCTGTGGAACTCTGCAGCTCCTCCAGGGTTACCTTAGATCTCTGAGCTGCCTCTCTGATTAATGCCCTCCTTGCCCAGTCGGTGAGTTTTGGTGTGCGCCTGTCTTTTTGCAGGTTTGCTGTTGTGCCATGTTCTTTCTATTTGATTATGATAGATTTAATGGTGCTCCTAGGGATCATCAAGGATTTGTATATTTTTATTTTTATTTTTTTTATAACCTAACCCTGACTCAAAGGGGGTGAACATCCATGCAAATTTGTCATTGTTTTATTTCTATAAATTGTTTTATGTATATATTTTTCTAATTTTACTTCAACTTAGACTATTGTGTTCTGATAAATCACATATAATTCAGATTAAAAAAAACATTGAACTAAAGGCTGTAATGTAACAAAATAGGTAAAAAGCCAAGGGGGGTGAATACTTTTGCAAGGCACTGTATCTAATATATCCAATCAGTTTGTGTCCATTTAGGCAAGCCCTTGCACTACAGAGTTTTGGGAGATCTAAAAGAGATTGTACAATCAGATTGTAATGTCTGATTATTGGAGGAGAGTAGGCTGAGTTCCCAGCATAGCTGGAAAACTGACCCTTTGCTTAGTGTGGTCCGTTTATAATAGGAAAGCAGAGGGACTGTCAGGAACACCAGGGATTTCACACAAAGGAAGCAATACAAAGACAACATGATACTTTCTCATACAAGTACATGGTACAGCAGGCACATGTTGGCCACTTTTTTGTTTTTGCATATTAGGCGAATCAGTGACTTACTGAGATAATATTGCATCTTCCTCAGCAAGAATGGATCTGCTAAATTATGCCCTGATGTTTTCTGTCACTTCCTCTATGTCCTCCCATGTATGGAGTTTGGGTTTATTATTATTAGTATTATTATTACTGATCACTACATTGGTTAACGTTGTTATAGATTAGCCAAAGCTCCCAACTGTCACTGATTTGGAACAAAGTCCCTTTATCCCTCTTTCCTCCTCATTTGTCCATCATTTTGATCTGATCTTTATAGCTGTATATAAAATGCACTATTTATCTTTCAAAAAATGTTTTACGGTGCTAAACCTTTTATCCAATTTCTTAATTGATGCATTAGTAAATGTGAAAATCAGTATAAAGCAATATTGGTGGTAAAAAAAAAAAAAAAAAAAAAAAAAGCACTGGTGGGTTTAACAAATCCCCTTTTTTCATTTTTATTTTTTATAATTTTCCTTTTAAGGGGGCGTGGCAGTAGGTGTGTCCTATGCCTACCTTCTTTTGCTAATGGGTGTCCCTTTTTTCCCATCTCAAAAAGTTGGGAGGTATGATAAAGAGCTGTCTCAGGTTTATAGAGCAGAAATTGCTTTTACTTGTCTAGCATGCCATTTACGGATAAGAAACAAGGGACATTTCTGCAGATAACAGCCAATCCGCAACAAGAATGATTCTTGGTGGTGGGACTTCCTCTTTGTACAGAACTGTTCAACATGGCAGCAGCCAAAAGTATAGCGGAACAAAACCCACTGATGGTTTTTCCAAACTGGTTACATTCATGGCATACCATAAATAACTGTCAGTTTCTTGTGCCTCGTGCCTTGGGTCCTGATTGGATAGATTGATAGCAGCGCAGCCATTGGCTCCCGCTGCTTTCAATCAAATCCAATGGGGGCGGGGGCTGAGTCCTGCTGTCTGTGCCAATGGACGCAGCAGCAAGACTCGGTAGTGCACCCGCACAAATTCCCCAAGAGAGAACGGCTCTCCAATGGGGCACTCCAGAAGAGGAGGAGACAGGAGTGCCGTTGAGGGACCCCAGAAGAGGAGGATCGGGCCACTATGTGCAAAACCAACTGTACAGAGGAGGTAAGTATGACATGTATTATATATTTTTTTTTTTAAACAAACCTTTACATATCCTTTAAAGGATAAGTGCACTTTGGGGAACATGGCTACATTAATTCTGTGTTTTTAAAGTGATCCTCCTAGATAAGTTACTGAAAGTGATGATTGTGTTTCTTCTACAGCATGGTGTTTCTTTTGGGCTTCATGTACACTACAGTGCCTAAACATGAATTTTTTTTTTTTGCCAAAGCTCCTAAAGTCAGTTCCTGGAAAAGCCCATATGCCAATGTACACATAGGCTTCTAGGATCGTTTAGGGGCTGCTGTGGTTAGGGGAGGTTCAACCACACTCTCCTAAACGCGGAAGAATCGCGTTCAGAATAGGAATGTTTTGACCGCTGGCAGCAAAATCGTTGGTGATTTTGCTGTGTTTTGCGTTTTTCCTGGTGGTCATAATAGGCTGTATGTACATGAAGCCTTATATTGCTCTGGGTCAGTTTACTAAAGCTTAGCTATACGTTGTTCTGTTTTCTCTAGGTCAGCACACATCACCCATTCGTGGATCAAGGGACTCTTTGCTGCCTAAATACAGTGGTGCTGCCCAATCTGATAGAATGCAGTTGCTGTTCAGCTGATTTTGAGTTTTTGGTGGTACTTGCAGGGCCCACCAGAGATTACATTTCAACAGATTCAGTAGGAACTGGCCGACATTCTAGTTGTCTATGGACAGCCCTGGTCGGTTTGCACCACAGTAAAAACAAAATGGTACGTTATGGTAAAATACTGTGTATTTCCACTTTCGTTTTAGGTGTTCATTGTGGTTTCAGTTTACTGTACTGCTCAGTGACTGAGGAAGGAAATATCAGCGGGCTATTACAGTAGTATATAATTTGAAGGCAGTTAAACCTAAAAAAAGTTACAGTAAAAATAATTTATATACCTGTGCACTTATTGGTTTACATTTGCCTCCTTATTTATCTGTATTTACTTTACCTAAGCCTGATGTTTCATGTGTCAGAACAAGTCATTAGAAGCCTGATAGCTTTTTCCCTAAAGCAGAACTATAGGCAAAACTTTTTTTTTTTTTGGATAGAGTGAGGGAGGGTTATTACCACTGCCATTTCCCATTGGAGAGATTTTCCTTCACTGTCCCATAGCTAAACAGGAAGTGAAATGAAATCTCTGCATATTAAAGGAATCCATTACAGACTTCAAGGCCATTCGTAAAAGTAGGCTAGCGATATTTAAATACAATATGGTAAATGAATATGTGGTCTTAAATTGTGACCGTAGATGCACTTAAAATACTGAAGGGGAATAACAATGCCCGATAAGGCAACCACATAGTTATGGGATCAAAGTATAAGTCCACCATAACACTAACATCTCAGCATCTACAGACATCCACGATCTAACACTAACCTATCTAGCCCTGTAAAGAAGAAATCGGCATACATACCATTTTTGAAGCCGATCCCACACTGAGCTGTCAGCTGCGGCTTCGCTGTGGAGGCGGGTGCTGAGGAGGAGGCAGCCGACAACAGAAGCCCCATAGTAAGTCTATGGGTGACATCACTCCCCATTCATTTCACAGCCGTTGTCGGCCGTGTCCTCTGCAGAGCTTCTGGCTCTGGAGACCGGCTTGGCTTCAAAAAAGGTATGTACAGTATACTGATTTCTTCTTTACAGGGCTGGATAGGTTAGTGTTAGATCGTGGATATCTGTAGATGCAGGGATTTTAGTGTTAGGGTGGACTTCTACTTTAATGCACATCTACTCAAAGTATACTCTCTTTACTCTACTCTACCTTACCCTACCTTACCCTCTTCTTCCCCAGATTCTTTCTTCTTGCCTCAGCCTACTTGCTGCAGCCTCCAGTGCTTGCTTACTTTCTGTCCTCATAATATGTTGTGCACTGGCTATGCCTGCACAGTAGCTCCCCATAGATATTTATAGAGCAGTGTCTGGAGGCCAGAAATATTCAGGAGACGGTCCCATGGAAGTCTATGGAGCAGTGTCCCAAGTCTGGAGATTCTTGTGGGATCAGCCCATAGAAGTCTGTGGAAAGATATTGCACAGGTGCAACAGGACATTATTGGAATGGGATGTAAACAAATGCCAGAGGCCAAAGCTGTCTGATCACCCGCCTACCTAAGATCTGGTCTGCTAAAAACAGAAGGGGATGCATTCTCCTCCCTGTAGGCAGATCAGATCAGAAAACAGGAGTAAATAGATTGCACAGTCCATTTACAGGGGGCTGTGTCCATGTGCACTCTGCAGAAACTGAGCGAACATGGACCTGTCCCCTGCCCGTGCTCTGCTCTGATCAGCAAGGAATCTGTGAGCAGATCCTCTGCTGATCAGGACGGAATCTGGCCCGTGTGAAAGGGGCTTTAGAGTGTGTGTATCCTTAATGTAGAAAACTGCAGGGCTTTGTTGCTTGACATTTTTATACATCCAGGAATACATATACATATATACTGTCTGCATGGTAAGCAACTGACTGTCAGCAACTCTAATTTTTTTTTTCTGCATGATAATCTCAGATCGAATCTGATGAGTTTACTAATGTCTTGAAAATCCTCATACGACAGAATAAAAATTTGGAAGTGATGTCATGTGTTGTAATGTATTTGTATTGCATTTTCGAACCACAGCTGTACTGTTTAAACGAAAATAGTGCAATCTGACATGGTACGGAAATTTTTTTTGGTTTATTTCCGATAGAATAATATCGGATGAACTGCCATGATCAGCCCTCAAAAGCTCTGTACCAACGGTCCAATTATTGTACGATCGCTTTGAAAGCAGCATTTTTCGTACGATTTTCTGATCGTGTGTACGGGGCTTTAGACATCAGGTGACTTCTAAAGCTAGCCATATACAGTTAGTTTTCTCCTGTTTGGCCCGCGGCATCCTTAGTACCTGAACAGTGACTGTGGGGTCAGTTCACTAAGAGATAAATACCTCATGGGTTTTTGCCTTTTAAATATCTAATTCTATATTTAAATAAAGCATTTTTTTTTTTTTTGGTAAATTGAATACTTTTGAGATAAAGTGAACCTACATGCTCCCCACCCCTGTGTTCTTTCACCCTGCCTAGTGGGAGGTGGGTGTTGCACATTTAAGATACTCATCCAGCGGATCCAATGTTGTCCCATATAGACTCGGTCCAGCACTGTCATGTTATCTCTGATGTTATGGAGAGGCCCGCTGGCTCTTCTGGGTTCAGCAGGTGGGCCTTCTAATGACGCGCCACTAGGCCCACCCACCAGCCCTCCTCCTCCACTGTGAATTACACAGTAAGGCCTCCTGGGATATATGACATACATATCTCAGGAGGCCCAGTGGTACACCTCATTTGCCTAGGCAAAAAAAAGAAAAAAAAGTACAATACATGTACAGGGAGAGGAGAGGAAGAGTGGGCAGGAGGCACTTTCACCTTATGGCTGAAGATTTGCTTTAACAATTGTGTTAAATATTGGTTTTGAGATATTTAGCACCTCTTCCTTCCTTTTTTTTTTTTTTTTTTTTTATGCACAGGCTTTGACTGCACCAGGGGGAGGTTTTCTATGAATGAACACACAAATTATTGTGAAACTTTGAAAACCATGTGCTTTCATTCACTGAATGATCTTCTTCTGGTGCATTGTTTATTTACATTCCTAAGTTAAGAACAAGCTATTACCAAACTGATACATTGTATTCATTTAGCTCACTGATTACTGCGGAGTTCCCCTTTATTGTTATGTAAATTCCTAAAATTTTGACTGTACACAATGGATTAAATAATGAATTTCTTTCTGGTAATTGACTTTTATTGATATCAATTTTTTTTTTTTAGATGTTTTCCTCACATACTGTATTTACTCAATTTACCACAAATCCAGTATTTTACTTTGAAATTATTATTTTATTAGCACTTGATATTTTTGAAATAAAAACCCAAATATCAAATGCATTAACCAATGCAGGCACCGCTCAGCCAAAAATTTTTAATATAGTTCAGCCGATTTTGAAATTGACTTTTGTTGAGTTGGTTGGTGCTGACATGGCCACCCAAAGCTCGAATTTCAGCTGATTCAGCAGGAATCGAGTTGTGTTTGGCCAGCTTGACTCTTGACACTGAAGCGAAAGTATTAGGCACACAGTGGAGGCATTTCCAGTTGCATATCAATTAATATGCAATTTGTGTGCAAAAATATTTAGCATTAATCTTCTGTATTTTTTTTTTAAACAAAGCAGCTGATCTAGCTTTGCATGATAGTGGAACCTAATAGCACCTACCACCCTTTTTTCCCAAATCATCTTCCAGGACAGCGCATGAGAAATATTCGGGCATCATCCCAAATCGATAAAAAAAGCAGTCACCTAGTGTCTTCCATATTTTTGTTTCCTTTTCGGCCCAACAGGAACATCAGAATGATTTGTTATTTTCCCTCAGGTCTTCATGCTAGTCGCAGGGGCCTCTCAGTGTATGCTCCCCCATAATTCCAGGGATACTGTATCTGGAGGGGTTACATAACTGAGACTAACTGGGCTACTTTCATTGGTATCTTAAATGGGGGATCTTCCCTCCCTATCACCTTCTCGGTTTTCCCCACGGTACCTTCTCCATTGGAGGAGAAGCAACTATCCCTGTGGGCGAAGAGGCTCTAGTGGAACCCTCCCTTACTCGCATTTGGTCAAGCACTGAGTTCTCTCCCGTTTTTGCCATAGGAGGGAGTCTTTAGTGGCAGGCTGAGCACCTGATGTATGCCACTGATTGTTGCAGATAGACTGTGGCTGCTGACATGCCCAAATCCTTTGAGGTAAATGTGCACGGCTAAAGTAGATTAATGCTCCTCCTCCATGGGTGACGGGCTGAGAGCAGAGGTATCCAGTGTCCCTGACTACTTTCAGGTGACACAAAGCTGACAAGCTTCCAGTGTGAGGGCCAGGATGGAATGTGGTCATCTACCCCACGGGTCTTCCTAAATGGGCAGCACTATGACAGGTGTCGGCATCCACATTTTTCAGTTATTCTGCAACTGTGAGCACTTATTTAGTGAGAAAATTAAGCCTCAAAACTGTCACAGAACTTAGAAGTGAGCACTATTTAAACACAGGCAGATACATTATATTGTCAAAAGTATTACTTTAACTTTAATGGCATCCTAGTCTTAGTCTGTGGGATTCAATATTGAATTTGCCCACACTTTGCAGCTGTAACCGCTTCAACTATTCTAGGACGTATGTCCACAAGGTTTAGGAGTGTATCTATGGAGTATTTGACCATTCTTCCAGAAGCGCATTTGTGAGGTCAGGCACTGATGTTGGACAAGAAGGCCTGGCTTGTAGTCTCTGCTCTAATTCATCCTAAAGGTGTTCTATCGTGTTTTGGTCAGGACTCTGTGCAGGCCAATCAAGTTCCTCCACCCTAAACTCACTCACCCATGTGTTTATGGACCTTGCTTTGTGCACTGGTGAACAGTCATGTTGGAACAGGAAGGGGCCACTCCAAACTGTCCCCACAAAGTTGGGATCATGAAATTGTCTAAAATGTCTTGGTATGCTGATGCCTTAAAGTGTTTGTTAACCCAAAAGTATAAAGCTGTGCCAGCCCCTCTATTATAGGCAGGCATAGCACACTGTACATGTCTTTTATAAAAACGAGGCTTGTAAATACAGATTTAGAACGATCATCAGGCCGGTCACATATCTCGCGGCCACTGTACAGCTCCAATGGATGGCTTTTGCAGAGGGGGCCGAGATCTCCTCCTGAGGTCAGCCGGGGAGGTCACATGGCCGCTCAACCCCTCCTGCAGTAGCCCTGGAAACCGGCCAAGAGTCACGTGACCAGCCTGAAGATCGTGCTAAATCAGTATTTACAAGCCTCGTTTTAATAAAAGATTTATACAATGTGCTATGCCTAACTATAATAGAGGGGCTGGCAGTGACCATATATACGTGGAGACAGAGACACAAACACAGAGCTGGCAGGGAGGAGGGGGAGAGCCAAGAGCAGGGCTGCAGATGATGAAGGGACGTACACTGACCATGGTGGTCATTGCTCAGCAGCCCTGATTTTCGAGGTCAGCACAGAGAGAGGGGGATACAGGAAGTGTCAAGTTCAGGAAAGTTTTTTTTTTTTTTACAGTTTAGAAAGGGGCAGGTTACACAGCACAAGCACTGTGCTGTTTAATCTACTTTAGGGGACCAGTATGTCTGTTAACCCAAAAAAAATAAACGCTTTAAGAGTTCCCTTCACTGGAACCTAAGAGGCCAAGCCCAAACCCCGAAAAACAACCACACACCATAATCCCTCCTCCACCATATGATTTGGACCAGTGCCCAAACCAAGGTCCATAAAGACATGGATGAGCGAGTTTGAGGTGGAGGAACTTGACTGAACTCGCACAGAGTCCTGACCTCAACCCGATTAGAACAGCTTTAGGATGAATGACTGTGAGCCAGGCCTTCTCGTCCAACATCAGTGCCTGACCTCACAAATGCGCTTCTGCAAGAATGGTCAAACATTCCCATAGGCACACTCTTAAACCATGTGAATCTATCCAATCAATAGCTGAGAACCCCAGGCAGAGAGACAAGCGGCCGGGTCAAGTTCCAGGGGCTCAGGTAAGTAAAACTGGGGGGCTGGTCACTGCCAGGTGTTTTTTCACCTTAACCATGTGGACAGCCTTCTCAGAAGAGTTGAAGCTGTTATAGCTGCAAAGGGTGGGCCAACTCAATATTGAACCCTACAAACTAAGACTGGGGTGTTATAAAAGTTCATGTGTGTGTGTGTAAAGGCATGTGCCCCAATACTTTTGACAATATAGTGTATATTCATTTTTAACAGCGGCTAATTTGTTATACAAATGACATTCAAAAAATAAATACGTGGCTAACTTATTAATAAACCAAGCGACAGATTACAAACTGCAAACTATAGACAGTTTTGTTATTTATTCCCTTTTTTTTCCCACACCTGAATCAATTGCATTGCATGAGTGTTCACGCCCATGCGATCCGATTCTGACAATCGAACTGCGTTTTGCGATCTGTTTAGGGGTGTTGTTAATCTAACATTGATACCCACAGCAGATCGCATGGTTGCCATGCGATTGCAATGCTATGCGGGTAACGCACATAATTCGCTGCGTTTTCTGCATTGCATCCATGTGAACCAAGGCTGAATTTTTTTTTTCATAGAGCCAACTGTGGCTGACTCAAAGGATGCCAAGAACATTGCACAGCAACCTGTAAATACCAGCCAGAAGTTGTCTTCCATTGTTTTAACTACAGTAAGCTTGTAAACGAAAAATTCTGGTTGCTGTAGGGAAAAGTCCAATATTGTCCTTTCTGTAATGTATTATGATACAAAAGGGGCCTGCTTGGATTTTTATGGCCTGTTTTGGTGGCTCTTTCTACATTAATCGCCTCCAGTATAAACAAATTCCAATAACTCCTCCAGTGAGGGTGGGAGAAAAGCCAAGGGAAAGGAAAGACAGATTCTGGTGGTAGGTGACTCAATTCTTAGGACAGAGAGGGCAAACTGTCAAAATAACTGAAGCGCCGAACTGTATTGTCTACCGGGTGCTCGGGTTTGGCACATCACAGATCTGGTGGACAGATTACTGGGAGGGGCTGGGGAAGACCCAGCTGTCATGGTGCACATTGGCACCAATGACAAAGTCAGAGGTAGATGGAGTGTCCTAAAAAAACAAATTTTAGGGACTTGGGAGCTAAATTGAGGAAAATTCTGCTGGTACTTCGAGCCACACCAGAAAGGCAGAGGGAGATTAGGGAAGTAAACAAGTGGCTGAGGAGCTGGTGTAGAAAGGAGGGGTTTGAGTTCCTGGAGAACTAGGCCGACTTCTCAGTCAGTTACCAGCTCTATAGAAGGGACAGTCTGCACCTAAATGAGGAGGGTAAAGATGGCCGAAAAGTTAGCTTTTAAACTAGGCGACGGGGGGAGGGTCTAGAGGTAGAGATAGTCAGCGCGGAACAAATTCCAGAGGGTCGTATCGGGGACATTAGTGGTAGGTTGACTAAAGCACCTCAACCCGAGGTAAGTACAGTAACAAGTCCTATTTGCAACCTCAGAACACCCAATAAGGAGATAGTATGTGACCGGTCTAAACTACATGGCATGTTCACCAATGCCAGGAGTCTGGCGGATAAGATGGGAGAACTAAAGCTACTGTTGTACGAGGAGGACTTCGATTTTGTAGGAATTTAAGAGACTTGGTTCAACAGCTCTTATGATTGGCTGGCAACCATTCAAGGGTATTCCCTATTTCGCAGGGATAGAGAGGGTAAAAAAGGGGGAGATGTATGTCTGTATATCAAAAATGATGTAGTGAATGTGAGAGACGACATCACTAATGGAGCAAGGGAGGAGGTGGAATCCCTTATGGGTAGAGCTACAAAGGGAGGAAACTAAGGGGAAAGTAATACTGGGAGTATGCTATGGGCCCCTTAACCAGAGGGAGGAGGCAGTGGCAGACCTCATCACAATTTGGATTAGCGGCAAGGATGGGAAGTGTGATAATGGGGGATTTTAAATATCCAGACATAGACTGGGTGGAAGGAACCGCACATTCATCTAAGGCTCGCCAGTTCCTAAATGTCTTGCAGAACAATTTCATGGGTCAGATGGTATATACACCAACTAGAAACAAAGCGTTACTAGACCTACTGATTACCAACAATACAGACCTGATCAAGGATGTTGAAATACAGGGCAATTTAGGAAACGGCGATCACAGGTCAATTTAGTATAAATCACACAAATAGGAAACTAAAGGGGAATACAAAGACACTGAATTTCAAAAGAGTCAACTTCCCTAAACTACGATCCTTGCTAGAAGATACTAAATGGGATAAAATCTTAGGAACAAAGATCACGGAGTTAAAAATAAGGGTATTAGCCAGTGCATCCCAATGGGAAATACATTTTAAAAGAGCTAATTAAAGTCCTGGGTGGCTTAACTCCAATGTAGGAATGCATATAAAAGCGAAGGAGAAGGCCTTTAAAAAATACAAGGCTGATGGATCATCATCAGCATTCCAACTTTACAAAGAATGCAACAAGAAATGTAAGGGTGCGATCAGGGCGGCTAAGATAGAACACGAAAGGCACATAGTGGAGGAGAATTAAAAAAATTCCAAGAAATTCTTTAAAGCGATTGTAAGAGTTTGTGTTTTTATTTTTATTTTTTTTTTCGTTTTGCACAGAGTGGCCTGAAAATCCTCTTCTGGGGTCCCTCGGCGGCTCTCGCGGCTCCTCCCCACATCAGATAACCCCCAAGGAGAAGCACTCTCCCGAGAGGGTTACCTTGCGGGTGCGCTCCCAAGTCCAGCATTCGGTGTCCATAGCCGCCAAATGTATGACTTGGCCCCGTCCCATGGTGCCTGCATCATTGGATTTGATTGACCGCAGCGGGAGCTAATGGCTGCGCTGCTATGAATCTCAATCAATAGCCGAGAACCCCGGGCAGAGAGACAAGCGCGTCCCCGCCGGGTCAAGTTCCAGGGGCTCAGGTAAGTGAAACTAGGGGGCTGGTCACTGCCAGGTGTTTTTTCACCTTAATGCATAGGATGCATTAAAGTGAGAAAACACAAAGGTTTTAAACCCCTTAAAGTACAGGGATAGTAAGAAAGGGAGGTCAGGTCATATTGGTCCCATAAAGAATGATGAAGGGAATCTGGTTACTAAGGATGGAGAGATGGGAAAGGTATTCAATTTATTCTTCTCAGTCTTCACGGGGGGAATCTGGGGGGCTTCAGTAACCAAAACTGCAATGTTTATCCTCATGACATGTCACAGGAAGCACCCGCATGGCTAAGAGAGGACAGAATTAGAATTAGACTTGAAAAACTTAACATTAATAAGTCACCCAGACCAGATGGCTTGCACCCGAGGGTCCTTAACCACTTCACTACCCAGCTATAGTCATATTATGTCCGCAGATGGGATCTCCCATCCTGGGTGGGCGTCATATGATGTCCTCAGCTTCCCGGCGGTAATGGGTCCACTTGGCACCCACGATCACTTGTGACTGAGCAGGAACTTTGATCTCTGTGTGTAAAAACACAGATCCACATCCTGTCAGGGCAGAGCAGACAGATCGTGTGTTCCTAGTATATAGGAACACCAATCGGTCTCCTTCCCTAGTCAGTCCCATCCCACTACAGTTAGAATCACTCCCTAGGTAACACATTTAAACCCTTGATCGCCCCCTAGTGTTAACTTCTTCCCTGCCAGTGACATTTATACAGTAATCAGTGCATTTTTATAGCACTGATCGCTGTATAAATGTCAGTGGTCCCAAATAGTGTCAAAAGTGAACGATCTATCCGCCGCAATGTGAGTCATGATAAAAATCGCAGATCGCCGCCATTAGTAGTAAAAAAAATAAAATAAAAAATGCCATAAATCAATAACCTATTTTGTAGGCGCTATAACTTTTGTGCAAACCAATCAATATACGCTTGTTGCGTTTTTTTGTTTTTTTTTCTTTTTACCAAAAATATGTGGAAGAATACATATCGGCCTAAACTGCGATAAAAATTTGTTTTTCTTTTTTTTTTTTTTAAATTGGGATATTTATCATAGCAAAAAGTAAAAAATATTTGTTTTTTTTTTTCAAAATTGTTGCTCATCCTTCTTTTTTTTGTTTGTTTTTATAGCGCAAAAAATAAAAACCGCAGAGGCGATCAAATACCACCAAAAGAAAGCTCTATTATAAAAATTTCATTTAGGTACAGTGTTGCATGACCGCGCAATTGTCATTCAGAATGTTACAGTGCTGAAAATTGGCCTGGGCAGGAAGGGGGTGAAAATGCCTGGTATTGAAGTGAATAAGGAACTGTTCCTAATTTTTACGAACAGTCTACTGACTGGAATGGTACCAGCTGATTGGAGAAAAGCCAGTGTAGTACCAACATTTTAAAAAAGGGCCCAAAATACATCCCTGGGAATTACAGACCAGTTAGCCTAACATCAATTTTATGCAAGTTCTTGGAGGGGATGATATGGGACTATATACAAGAATTTAGTAATGACAACGATATCATTAGCAGTAATCGGCATTGATTCAGGAAGAATTTTTCTTGCCAAACCAATCTATTACCCTTCTATTAGGAGGGGAGTTGCCATCTAGATAAAGGAAGGCCTGTAGACGTGGTGTATCTGGATTTTGCAAAGGCATTTGACACAGTTTCCCATAAACGTTTACTGTACAAAGTAAGGTCCATTGGCATGGACCATAGGGTGAGTACATGGACTGAAAATTGGCTACAGGGACAAGATCAGAGAGTAGTGATAAATGGGGGGGTACTCGGAATGGTCAGGGGTGGAAAGTGGGGCCCCCACGGTTCTGTGCTGGGACCAATCCTTTTTAATTTATTTATAAACGACCTGGAGGATGGAATAAACAGTTCAATCTCTGTATTTGCGAATGATACTAAGCTAAGAAGGGCAATAACTTCCCCGCAGGATGTGGAAACCTTGCAAGAAGATCTGAACAAATTAATGGAGTGGGCAATACATGGCAAATGAGGTTTATTGTAGAAAAATGTAAAATAATACATTTGGGTGGCAAAAATATGAATGCAGTCTACTCACTGGGGGGAGAATCTCTGGGGGAATCTAGGATGGAAAAAGGTCCTGGGGGTCCTAGTAAATAAGCTCAGCAATGGCATGCAATGCCAAGCTGCTACAAGCAAAGCAAACAGAATATTGGCATGCATTAAAAAGGGGATTACCCAAGGAATAAAATGATAATTCTCCCACTCTACAAGACTGGCCCGGCCGCACCTGCAGTATGCTGTCCAGTTCTGGGCACCAGTCCTCAGGAAGAATGTGCTGGAACTGGTGAGAGTCCAGAGAAGGGCAACAAAATGAATAAAGGGACTGGAGGACATTTAGTTATGAGGAAAGGCTACGAGCACTGAACTTATTCACTCTGGAGAAGAGACGCTTGAGAGGGGATATGATTTCAATGTACAAATACCGTACTGGTGACCCCACAATAGGGATAAAACTTTTCAGCGAAAGGGAAATTTAATAAGACATGGCTATTCCCTAATATTTAGAAGAAAAGCGCTTTAACCTTTAAACTGCGTAGAGGGTTCTTTACTGTAAGAGCGGTAAGGATGTGGAATTCTCTTCCACGGGTGGTGGTTTCAGCAGGGAGCATCGATTAATTTCAAAACGCTATTAGATAAGCACCTGAACGACCACAACATACAGGGATATACAATGTAATACTGACATAAAATCACACACATAGTTTGTGTTTTTTCAACCTCACCTACTATGTATGTTCATCTGAGGCCTTCTTTTTACTTGGTGTACCACTCATTTTGCTAGACAAAATGTCTACATCTTGGGTGTTCAACCTGTGGCCCTCCAGCTGTTGCGGAACTAAAAGTCCCCATGAGGCATTGCAAGTTGCTGACAGTTCCATCATGGCTCTGCCTTTGGAAGTCATGCTTGTGAGTTGTAGTTCCGCAACAGCTGGAGGGCCACAGGTTGAGCACCCATGGTCTACATCCTGGCAAACCTGGTCATTTCCTAGGGTGATCCACTACTTTACAGGGAAAGAATGCAACCATTATAAATCTACCGTGCATTGATTTGTAGAGGCTAGTAGAAATTATGCTCTAGTGCTCACAAATCCCATTGGATGCTTCCAGAAATATTTATAGCCCCTGTTTGGCACGCTCTATGTTGAACACCTTATGCTTTTGAGACTTTTCTGAGTAGAACGTTGATCTGTGGACAACAGTTATTCCCATTATAGTGACTGCAACCTTGCACAATGTGATTTTAGCCCTACACAAGAGGGATATGATATAATTTCTGCTGGACAAAAAAAAGTAAGGTCTCTGAGTACACTGGCATTGTGAGGATTGTATGAACTTTTATAAATAAATCTTAAAACTATACTCCCGAGTGTTGAAAAGAGCTAATATAACATTAAAGCAGGAGGCAAAGACTAAAAAGGTTTCTAGGTTTCTCCAGCTGTCATCCTGGCTCCGGTGTGTATCCTTCATTAATGTGCTTCATGGATACCAGAAAGGCATTAACTACTTCCATACTGGGCATTTTCACCCCCTTCCTGCCCAAGCCAATTTTCAGCTTTCAGCGCTGTCGCACTTTGAATAACAATTGCGCGGTCATACTACACTGTACCCAAATGAAATTTTTATCATTTTTTCCCCACTAATAGAGCTTTCTTTTGGTGGTATTTGATCACCCCTGCGGTTTTTATTTCTTGTGCTATAAACAAAATAAGAGTGACAAGTTTGAAAAAACACAATATTTTTTACTTTTTGCTATAATAAGTATCCAAAATTTTTTATTTTTTTTTAAACAAATTGTTTCCTCATTTTAGGCCGATACGTATTCTTCTACATATTTTTGGTAAAAAATATCGCAATAAGCGTATATTTATTGGTTTGCGCAAAAGTTATAGCGTCTACAAAATAAGGGGATAGATTTATAGCATTTTTATTATTATTTTTTTTTTACTAGTAATGGCGGCGATCTGCGATTTTTATTGTGACTGCAATATTGCGGCGGACACATCGGACAATTTTGACACATTTTTGGGACCATTCACATTTATACAGCGATCCGTGCTATAAAAATGCATTGATCACTGTATAAATGTGACTGGCAATAAAGGGGTTAACCAGCAGGGGGCGCTGTAGGGGTTAATGTGTTGCTAGGGAGTGATTCTAACTGTGTGGGGAGGGGATTCACAAGGGGAGGAGACCGATCGGTGTTCCTCTGTACAAGGAACATACCATCGGTCTCCTCCTATCCGACAGGACGTAGATCTGTGTGTTTACACACACAGATCCACGGTCCTGCTCGGTTACCGGGCAATCGCGGGTGCCCGGCGGACATCGCGGGTGCCCGGCGGACATCGCGGCTGCCGGGCACGCGCATCAGGACCCGAGCGATGCGGCGGGCGCGCGCGCGCCCCCTGGGCTGCCTGGAAGGCTGCGCCGTCATATGACGGCGGCCCAGGATAACAGCTGCACCGTCCCGCCGTCATATGATGGCGGGCGGGCAGCAAGTAGCAGCAACCTGTCTTATATTATGCGCATTGTTATTGACACTTGTTCTTGGATGAGCTGTTGAAGTAAAAAAGAAACAAATCTTTAAAAAGTCCTTTAGGCCTTTTTCATGGCTAAAAACCAATGAACTGTCAAACAAATGGCATAGGGGGCTGACCTGGGGTACATGTACTTATGCAAAAAGAATTTTAAATTCTGCCATTTGATGTGGAGCAGTGATGTTATAACCATTAAAGCTGTCAAGTTCCATTTTTATATAACGTGCTTGGGCACACCTGTGTGATATATACCGCACAATGTACTACGGTAAAAGTGATGTTTACAAGGAAAAAAACATAAAAATTTTTCCAAAAAAAATAAAAAGACAGAAAAATGTAAACTGCCAGCAAATGTTTGTTTTGCTATTTGTACATCCTACAGTGAGAATGAACTAAAAAAAAAAAAAGTCATGCCAAAACTCCTATTCATCAGGATCTGATAAGGTTTTTAAGGGCTAACCCGACATAAAAATTTAAAATGAAACACAATCTTCGTACTAAATCCCATCAAATGACCGTTGTGAACAAATAGGGGGGGGATTGGTGGCTGATGTTTATTACAAGCGTAAGCGTATATGGTAAATATTTCCTAAACCGTGCAGGAGATATTTCCGGTACCTACAGGTAAGCCTTATTATAGGTAAAAGTATAGGTAAAAGTGGTGTAACTAGGTTTACAACCACTTTTAGGCTGGCCATACATTATACAATTTTCTTTAGATTCAATCACTGATGTAACAGAGTTGTCCTTTTTTGTCTTTTTTATAACCCAGTGACCTCATCACACGCATGTCACCAACTGTGTGTAACGACCCTTACCTCATGCTCTTTTTCCTGTGGGTGGAGTCTTAAATACTTGCTGCGCCAGGGACCTCCTTCTAGAGTTTGGACTTGGCTTCAAGCTACCCCCAGGTGGGGTCTCCAAACTATGGCCCTCCAGTTGTTCAGGAACTACAATTCCTATCGTACCTCGTCATGTCTGAATGTCAGAGTTTTACAATGCCTCATGGGACGTGTAGTTCCGCAACAGCTGGATGGCCATAGTTTGGAGATCCCTGCTACAGGTGCATGGGAATGTGGAAGCAGGCAAGCTCCTGGTGAGCTGGAGAGGTGGCTGCTTTGTACTGCTAGCCAGCTGGGCAGGTAGGACTGCGCTGGTAAGAGAGGACCTTAGCAGGACAGTACTGGTAGCCAAGGGTAGCACAGGAGTGTTTGGGTAGAAGACTGTAGACCAGCCTTTCTCAACCTTTTCAACACAGAGGAACCCTTGAAATAGTTCTCCAGTCTCGGAACCCCTGCTAAAAATTAGAAATATACAACTCGTGATACATTAGTGTGATGGTCAGTGGGAAGAATGGTCATTACACTTGTGGTCATTGGGAAGAATTACCTCCTTACAGATAGCTAAAAATATCAATGGCGTCGGTGAGAACTTATCCGAGAGGCAGAAATGGCCCAATGCTGAAGGAACCCTTAGCAACCTCCTGGAGGAACCCCGGTTGAGAATCACTGCTGTAGACACTGAACTGAAAATGACCCAGTGCCCAAGGTACATTTTAAAGCCATTGCCTAGGGAAATGGGCACAAATGTCAGGATCCAGATTAGGAAAGCAGGTACAGACTGTTCTCAAAATACTTGCAACTTTAATTGTTGTCCAAGTGGATTTTAGAAATATAGATTTGTGGTGTATTATACACAACATTTAAATCAAACCATTTTTATTCCATTATTTATGATCTATTTACATGATTTAATGCAGGCTGCTAAAAAAAAAAAAAAAATCTACAGCCCTGTTTCTTATTTCAAATCATGATATCGCATCACATTCTCACAGGTCTCTGCATGTTTAATCTTGCCTCTTATGACTCAAAATACAGAAATGCTATCCAAATCATGCATTCAGGATCCTCTGCTAGTAAATGTTCAGCAGTGTCCCGGAATCGGTATTAAAGCTCCATCTCTGGGATTTCTCAAAGAGGCATCAATTATTTATTACAGGTATTTAAACAGCGCCAACAATTTACACAGCGCTTTCTCATTAGTTCCTGCCCTCATGGAGCTTACAATCTAAGGTCCCTAACTCACATTCATATGTACTAGGGCCAATTTAGACAGGATCCAATTAACCTATCAGCATGTCTTTAGAGTGTGGGAGGAAACCGTGGTACCTGGTAGAAACCCACGCAGGCACAGGGAGAACATGCAAACTCCAGGCAGGTAGTGCCGTGGTTGGGATTCAAATTGACAACACTAGTACTGCTAGGCAGAATTGCTAACCACTTAGCCGCTGTGCTGCCCTAGTTATTAAATTATTAAGTTTTTGTTATTATGAAATGATTAAGTGTTAATGTACACTAATGAATATAAACATAGTTCTTGTACATCCTCTCAAGCCTGGTACACATGGGCCGAATGGCGGGAGACATTGGCCAGCTAAAAAAAAAAAAAAAAGAGACAATATTCGGCCCATGTGTATGTCGGTCTGTCCGACAGAAGCTGGTCGCCCGGCCAACATCTGTCGGACGAGCATGCTGGCAGAGAGCACAGATCGGAGTGTTCTGTTGGGAGGGCCGTCCTCCTGTCAGAACACAACAGCTCAGCAGGGGAGATCACGGTACTAACTTTGCATGGTTAGTACAGCGGCTCTGACCGGAGCTGACAGTTTTTTTGTTTTTTTTTCATTCAACCCGTCAAACTCCTGTATCAGGCTTTTGTGTGTTCACACAATGTGGAAAACCCCAGGGAGGATTAATATTGCACAAAGAAATATGTATTTTCAAGTACACAAGACTAATGACTTGCTGGAGTCATGACAATGCTTTGCATGATGTAAAAAGTTACAGCACAGTAAACCGTTTAACTGCCGAAGATGTGTTCAACACATCGTGGTAGTAAAAGGGTTAAAACAAGCTCATGGCTTACTGAATTGTCATCCCCACCCTCCCCCAAGAATTTTACCTGGGCTCGCCTGCCTCCAAACTGGTAAATGTCACACCAGAAAGTGAACAAGGAGACATCAGGGAACATGTCCCATCTCTCCTCAGTGCAGTTAACCCGAAAGTGCTCATCTCAGAGGTCTCTGGTACTGGCTATCAAATCCCAGTCGGCTATGGCCAGGTAAACCGCTGTTTGTTCTTAGTCTGCTTGAGCAGAATGCAAGGGACATATCATGGGTCTAATAGTGGCTAGCATTTTCTTTTTTTTTTTCTTTTTTTTTTACCACATCAGCGAGCACCACCAACAGGCCTAATCAGCGTAATAATCATTTGTTGCTAATTTAGATTCACATCATTGTGGTTTTTTTTCTTTTCTTTTTACTTACTTTTATCAAATATAAGATGGGCAATTATATACAGCTTTATTAAGTATTCTACTAACAGCATTCTTATCCTACACATTCTCGGCTGCTTAAATAGCCCCTCTCGAGCTAAACAGGTTATATAAATCCTATTTTTTTTTTTCCCATCCAGGGATACCCTGGGTGGCATTGACATTCACAGCCCTGTGTATAGAAGAGACAAGAGGCACATAAATATAAAAAATAAAAAAGAAACCCAAAGAAGAGAACTAGGAGAAGACCACCTATAAGAAACAGGGCTAATGGGGTCCCCACACCCATAGCCTCCTATTAGGGCCAATAGTGAGCTCTTAGATATTTATACTAACCCCCCCCTTCCCATTCCCCTACTCCCCCCCCCTCCCTTCTCATACCCTTTCTATACGAAATCCTTCCCACACACAGAATTTAATATTTTCTATTATTACCTACCCAAATCAATACACCAACCACCCTAAAATTCCTTTGTGTAGTCAACCGAAACTATATTTCTCTAGTGCATATAAATCTGGGCTGTTAACCTAATCCCTTACACTCCAAGCTTTCCCCTCAAGCAGGCCACCTTATCTATCCATGGCATCCACATTTTGTCGAATTCCTGAAGATTCCCCCTCTTTATATACTCCAGTCTCTCCCTGCCAATAGAGGCATCAAGTGTACCTATCCAGTCATTCACTGTCGGGGGGTCCTTTGATTGCCACCTTAGCATTATAATTTTCCTAGCCTGAAATAAACCTCTCAGGATTGCCTGAGTGATACACCTCCTCTCCCCCTCTACCCTTCTGAATCCCAATATACATTCCACCGCCTCCCTCTTAACTGACGTGCAGTAAATATCTCCCAGACTGCTAGCCACTCCCTCCCAGTATCGGAACAGCCTGGGGCATCTCCAAAGTAGGTGGATGAGATCCCCAGACTCCTGGCACATAGGGCAACTGTCGTTAGGCCTTCTACCGAACCTAAAGAGCCGTTTTGGAGTATAATAAGCCCTATTAAGTAACATCAGGTGAGATATCTTCTGCGAAGGGGATACTGACACCAGGGGCGCCATCTCAAATATTCTCCTCCATTGTTCCTCAGAAATTGCCCCCAGTTCCTCTTCCCATTTAGCTCTTACCTTCTGAAGTACCCCCATTCTATTCTCTGAGTTGCTTAGTTGATCATAAATTTTTGTTATTAGCCCCCTAGTGGGTAACTGACGAACGAAGGGCATTTCCACCCAACCCGGGGGGTGATCACCAAATTGAGCCCTAAGGGCATGTTCTATCTGTCGGTAGATGAATAAGGAGCTCTGAGGAATCCCAAATTCCCTAATCAACTCAGGAAATTTTTTAAGAGTATTACTTGAGTAGAGCTGTCTTAACTTTTTAATATGACTGGCCTCCCACCCTCTATTCTTTCCAATTTTTAGAATTTCCTGTAGATTCCGATTATTCCAGATAGGGGTGTAATCTGTAAATCCCTCATACCTCATTAATTTCTTAACAGACCTCCCAAAGCTTGACTAGTAACCTAATTGTCGGGAATTCATGGTGAAACATATCCGCCTCCAATGCCTCAATAAGCGTATTGTGCCGAGCACTTAACAGGATTAACCTGCCATTCGGAGTGTCACCCTCTGGGGTTCCACAACCCATTAAGTGCTGTAGTTGGGATGCGAGGAAATAACGCTCCGGATGGGGGAGAGCAAATCCCCCCTCTTTAGTGGGGAGCTGGAGAACTTGCAGCCGTATCCTAGCCTGCCCACCTTTCCATATCAAGTCTCTAAAAAGAGTCTCTATTTTCCTAAACCAGTTCTTGCTGATCCAAACTGGGGAGTTATGCAGAACGTATAGCAGTTGAGGCATCCAGATTATTTTTTATCAGGCTGCATCTTCCTGCTACTGATAAGGGGAGGCGTCTCCAAATGCTTATCTTTTGTGTAAATTTAGCCAGGAGAGGTACTAAATTCTTACTAGTATATTGGTTGGGGTCCTTCGTTAGGACAATTCCCAAGTACTTCAGTGCTTCCACAATTGCCACCTGGGGTAGTCCAGGTACAGTTGGTGCTCCTAAGGGGTCTAGCGGTAGAAACTCGGATTTCTCCCAATTTATTTCCAAACCGGAAAAGCTGCCAAATTCCTCCACTATTTTCATTACACCTGCCACTGAATTCTTACTATCGTCTAAAAATAACAGAATATCATCTGCGTACAGCGCAATTTGTTCCTCAATCGACCCCCTCTGGAATTCCTTTATCTCATAGCTCACTCTAATGGACATAGACAGGGGCTCCATTATCAGAGCAAAAAGCAAAGGGGACAATGGACACCCCTGTCTTGTCCCCCTCTCTAACACAAACCATTCTGAGAACGCATTGTTTATTTTTACTCTTGCCTTAGGGCTGTTATAAAGCATCTTAATCCATCCGATAAGTCAACAAGGCTCTTGAACTCTCATTCTCCATAGGAGACTGTAAGTTCAAGAAGGCCCGTCTAAAATTTAGGCTTGTAGATCTATTAGCCATAAATCCCGCCTGGTCCTCATGTATTAATTTATGTATGACTCTGCTTAATCTGGCAGCCAGGACCTTGGCCAGAATTTTAGCATCTGTACAAATTAGGGAGATTGGCCTATAAGCAGACATGTCGAGGGGGTCTTTCCCCTCTTTCTGCAGGACTATGATTGTTGCTTCCAACATTGATGCAGGCAGACGCCCCCTCTCCTGCACATCCCCCAGAGCCTTCAGCAATTCAGGGACTAGCACCTCCCCAAAGTGCCTGTAGCCTCAGTTGGTATCCCATCGGGGCCTGGCGATTTAAGGCACGCCATGCTTTTAATTGCTTGTTGTAATTCTGTAATTGTTATTGGGGATTCCAACCAATTCCTTTCCTCCTGCCATAGGGTCGAAATTGATAGCTTCCCCAAGAAGTCCTCCATCCCTATCACTTTTTTTCTGAGACGTATACAGCTTTTTGTAGTAGTCTCTAAAAGTTTGCACTATTTTTGGGACGCTTGAAAGGATCTCTCCATCTTGCGCTCTGATAGCGAGGACCGTTGATGGGGCCTTATTGGATTTCACCAACTGAGCTAACACTCTTCCCACTCTCTCACCCTCCACCAAGGATACCTGACACTGGAGGAGCCGCCTGGTCTCAGTCTTCTGCATTGTGATCTGTTTGTAGCCCCGTTGTTTCTCTTGCCAAGTCTTTTCCTTTTCAGGAGTTGGATCTCTTATAAAGTTATTTTCAGCCTCCATTGCATCCCTTAATGAGTTCTCTACCTCCCGCTTCTCTTCTTTGTTAAATTTGGCCATCTGCTGTATTAAAACCCCCCTAAGGAAGGCCTTGCAAGTATCCCAGAGTACAACAGGTGTCGCTGTTCCCTGGTTGAAGCCTACATATTCCCTCAGTGCAGATATGATTCCATTCCCCTTCCTAATTACCTCAAACAAATGCGGGCTTATTCTCCATTCCTTCCGTGGACTATGTCCTCCTACCTTCAGTGAAATTACCATGGGAGAATGGTCTGAGACCCCTCTTGGCCCATACAAAATCTTACTTATTAGCTGAAGTGTTCTATCATTCCCCAGGGCCATGTCTATCCTCGAGAGCTTTAAGTGTGACGCCGAGCTACATGAGTATTGAAGCACCCCCCCGGGTTCTGCACCCGCCATAGGTCCACCAGCCCCACTTCGTCTATGAACTGACTCAGACGACTCTTAGCGGTATATTCCGAAAAGGTTCTCATCGGGAAGCGGTCCAACTGTCTGTCTAGAACCTCATTAAAGTCTCCCATTACTATGATAGGGACTTCCTTTTTATCTAACAGGAATTCATTCAACTTAAGCATGACATCTAAATTAAAAGGGGGGGAATATATATGTTTGCCAGTACATACATGACGCTATTGATAGAGCAAAATAAAAATATGTATCGTCCCATTTCATCAATCCTGACTTGCCTGCAGGAGAATTTAACCCCGGTTCTCACCAAAATACTCACCCCTCTACTATAAGAAGAGTGAACCACATGATATTGGTGTTTGAAATTTATGCATCTGTAAAAATTGTATTGTATCTTTGGTGAGGTGGGTTTCCTGCAGGCAAACCAGGTCCACCCCATAGCTCTCCAGCACAGAGAGCACCGCCAATTTTTAAGGGGGGTCCCTAATCCTCTAACATTCCAGGAACCAACTTTCACCATTTCAGCCTGCATCCAACACTATTTAAGGAGAAATGGTGGAGAAGCCGAAAGTAACCCATACAAATCCTGCTGCCAGGACTTAACTTAATTACTTTTAAGTGTGTTTTGCACCATGTGTACCACGTATAAAAAGCAAACAAAAACCATAATAATTCCAGCTTAATATAATCGTGAACTTTAAACATATGTGTAGATACTCTTAAGAGCCAGTTTCCTGTCATTGTGTTTAGGTGTATATCTCTAAATGTGAAACCCTGGTTCCAGCCCGGGTATTTACCACTAGTGTATACATTTTCTGTGTATATTTTTTCAAGCAATCTACTCCCACCTCCCCACCACCTACCTAGGTGAACCCCCTGGGGGTTAACCGTGATCATTACCCATCTAGCTCCAACTACTACCATCCACTTAATCCCATGCTCCTTCCCCATTCACTTTTTCTCTCCACCGCCTATGCAGCCCTCCCCCCCCCCCATCCCCCCCACATACCAGAGAAATTTCCTAAACCATCTATGACTCTCAAACCCCTTACACTGAATTTATAAATTTGTCTCTATTCTCCTCCAGCCACTTCTCCACCCCAAGAGGGGAATCAAAAAACAAAGTCCCCCCCAAGGCTGATACACGAAGGGCGTAAGGGAGATTACATTTTTGTAAGGTGCATTTTGTTTGGATGAATTCTGCCCTTCTTTTCCGGTGAAAAGTCGGCATAAAAAGAATCTCTGGCCTCCTTGAAAAAAACAGACCCTGCCTCTCTAATTTTTCGGAGCAGCACTACATTGTCTCTATAGTTAAGAAACCTTATGAGCAGGGGTCTGGGAAATCCCCCTGCCGGAGGAGCTCTGAAGGGCACCCTATGGGCCCTTATAACTGAAAAAGAAGCAGAAAATGATTCTCTCCCAAATAAATCCACCAGCCACCTTTCAATAAATTCAGGCGGGTCAGAACCCTCGCTTTTTTCCGGGAGTCCCACCAATCTCATATTATCCCTCCGGCTCCTGTTCTCCATTTCATCTAATTTGGAAGCTTGTCTGGATAACTTCTCCTTCAGTAATTTCATTTCTTTGATCAGGGGGGGGTACATCGTCCTCCAGCAGGCCTACTCTTTCTTCCAGGGCTGTTGTTCTCTCAGCGGTTTTCTGAAGGTCTTGCCTGACCAATAATAGGTCCGCTTTTACTCCCCTCATCTGGTCACAGAGTTCCTTAAGCGAGGAGTTACACACCCCTACTGCCATAAAAACATCCTTAATTGTTGGTTCTTTCTCTGAGGGTAGGGTTGCATCAGTACTAGACTCCGTATTTATATTTTGATCATTTGACCCCAATCCTTTTGGATTATGGGTTTTAGATGATTGGGTCGCCTGCGACCCACCTGTTGGCATAGCTGGTTGCTGACCCAGGCTTTCCCTATCGGGGATCCCCCCCTGGTGTGTTTTCGATTGTGCCCCCTTCTTTGGAGGGGTCACAGCTGAGGCATGAGCATACTGCTCTAACTTTGCAGCTTCTGACGCTGCTGCTGAAAGTTGCGGGTTTTTGTCTTTGGCAGATCGCAGGTTCTGCATTGTGCGTTTCTTAACCGTGTGCCTAAGCACCCACCCCGCGCTTATTTAGAGAAGGAGATAAGGGACAAAAATGCCCGTGCTATATGTATTATATGTTATATGTTGTTTCCTCAATATGCTCCGCTATATACACCAGATGGGGACACACACAGTATGCCCTCTGCTCAGTGAGACAGTATCTCCAATAAAGGTACCGCCAAGCAGTTTACTCCCCAGTTAACACGAACACTGAAGGATTGCAGTGAAAAGGTATCTTTTGCCTAATAGATAAGGTGCCCTATTGACACCGTTGATACTAAATCACTAAGCAACTTGCCGTGTCCATCCACTGACCCTCAGTCTACCGATCCTTCATTAAGCATTATAGATTTGATGTAAATAAGTCCCCTGAGGGGGGTCTATAGGGATACAGAGCTTCCCAATCAACTTAGACTCAGGATATTTAAATGGGGGGTACTTTCACCCTGATGGACAGGGCGACTTGCGTACCGGTACTGCTGAACACCCCTCCAATCACCCTCCAAGGATATCCGCAACCTCGCAGTCCGCTGAGCCCCTCACTGGGCCATATAGCTTAGTGCAGAGTCCTTTTCCCCTCCTGTAAACATAACAATACCGTCCTCTTAACTTTATATAGAATGTAGTATGAAAAATATAAATCAGTACCGCTGGCATTTACTTACGGGTTTCCCCTATTGGCCTAAAAGTTACCTGCCATGCAGCATATGTTCATATATTCCAGTCCACTTACTGTACCCCTCCACCTGTGATTCACCGGTTATTAATCTGCTGTGATGATCAGCTGGTGTGACTTGCGTGGCTCCACAGCTCCGGGTAGCCTGGGTAGTCCTGAGCTCTCCACCTGCGATCGGAGGGTAAACGTCCCCCCCCCCCCGCACCGCCCGCCAGCAGTGCGGAGAGTTAAGGAGAGTTAAGGAAGGGAGAGGGAGACAGCCGGGCGCCCGAGGTCTCCGCCGGTCTTCATCCAAGCCAGGACGCATCGACACGGCTGACACAAAGCTATACAGCTATATGGAGGAGCGAGGCAGGGGGTGGGGAGAGCAACACAGCGTCCCAGCTCACTCCATCACATAGCGCCGCACACACCCATCCATCTGGTCACGCCCCCCCCCCCCAAGTGTACATTCTTTAACCGTGGGTAGCATTTTCGCCTAGCAGTAAGAAGGGTCGCTGGTTCGAATCCCAACCACGACACTACCTGCCTGGAGTTTGCATGTTCTCCCTGTGCCTGCGTGGGTTTCATCTGGGTACTCCGGTTTCCTCCCACACTCCAAAGACATGCTGGTAGGTTAATTGGATCCTGTCTAAATTGTCCCTAGTATGTATGAATGTGAGTTAGGGACCTTAGGTTGTAAGCTCCTTGAGGGTAGGGACTGATGTGAATGTACAATGTATATGTAAAGCGCTGCATAAATTGACAGCGCTATATAAATACCTGAAATAAATAAATACAAATAAATAAAGAGAACCTGTTCATGCACAATATTATTACACAAGCAGTTTGATGCCCCCCATGTGATAGCAATAAAGATAAATAAAGTAAAAAAAATGAATAAAATATATAAAAAATTATTTTAAAAAATACTAAAGGTTTTTGAGGGCTCTCGCCTCACCATGCATGCATATTGTAAAAATTCTTCCTCATTCAGGCTGGTTTCTCATTCTCACCCTCTACATTGCACCATATTCTACTTTTCCCCTCCCTTAGGCTCCCCCTACAGACCCCCAACTTTTATGTCATTCCATTTCACTCATGTAGTCTGTTCTATGTCTTTCAAATATTAGTTCAAAAGAAAAAATATTCGCACTCTGGGTTTAAAGAAGAACTATGATCAAAATGACATTGTATGAAAAATGTCATGTAACTATACAGTCTTGTTAAACATCTCACTGGTTGTTTTGCAAAAAACAGTAAGGATAATGAGATATCCACCTTTTCCCCTGCAGCTGAAAGCTCTTGTGGTTACTTCCTTTCATGAGGACACAACGATGCTTCCGCTGTCCCCTTTTGCGTGATGCCGCTCTGAAGAGACTATATCGTGCCGTCATGACATCATTGAGGGAGTTGCTCCTACAGTCCATGAAAAGCTCCAGCATTCCGGGCCCAGAAGGCTTTTCAAATGGTTACCACAAAAAATTTGGTCCCTTGTTAGCCCCCTATATGACACAATTTTTTAACTCCCTATGGGATGCAGCCCCCCTGGACAGAGACCTAAACACAGCTTTTATTTCAGTAATCCCGAAGCCAGGGAAGGATACTAGTGAGGTCGGGAACTATCGCCTTATAAATAATGATATCAAAATCATGACAAAAATTCTAGCTACCAGAATGTCTAGCTTCATTGCGAAGTATATACACAGGGACCAGGTGGGCTTCATACCGGGGAGGCAGGGTCCTGATCAGGTGAGAAGGGCCATAGATATAATTTCCCTACTAAAATAAAATCCCACTGGGATGGAGGCCCTCCGCAAACTGGCATGCTACTCTCAATAGATCTAGAAAAGGCCTTTGATTCTGTCGCTTGGCCTTACCTTTTTGAGATCCTGTGGAAATTAGGTTTTGGCCCTAAATTCATGGGTACTATCCACTTGCTTTACTCTACCCCCAGCGTGCAAGTCCAGCTTAGGGGCCACTACTCTGAAAGCTTTAATATTTGATAAGGCACTAGGGGATGCCCCCTATCACCGCTTATCTTTGCGATCGCTATTGAATCTTTAGCCATAGCTATCAGATCAAACTCAAACATAAAGGGGGTTGCATGTGGTACCCAAGAACACAAATGCGCTTTATTTGCAGACGATATGCTACTCTTCATAACGTCCCCTCTAGTCTCCAACCCAGTTCTACTCAAAACATTCCATAAGTTTAGCACTCAGGCCTCACCATTAACCCCACAAATCACCTAGTGTTAAACATTTCAATCCCTCTACCCCTACTAAACCAATTAAAACACAACCTCCCCTTTAACTGGGCTTCAACCTCAATACCTTACTTGGGGATCACTCTCCCGGATAGTATAAATAAACTTTATGCATCTACCTATCCTCCGATGTTCTGGAAACTGGAGGAAGACCTTAAGACTTGGACGAGATGTGATTTGTCCTGGCTTGGTAGAATAAATGCGGTAAAGATGACGCTGATGCCCCAGATTCTCTACCTATTCCGTTCCCTCCCTATTACTATACCCAAAAAGGAGATTTCACGCTAAAATTGTGGACTTTGTCTGGGGGAAGAAAGGTCACTGCCTCTCTAGGGACATCCAAATGTTTGGTGGTACTATTAAAGTGGTTGTAAACCCTTTCCAACCACTTTAACCTACAGGTAAGCCTAGATAAAGGCTTACCTGTAGGTGCTTGAAATATCTCCCAGACCTGAATGGGCTAGGAGATATTTTCAAATCGCAGTAGGGCGATTTCTTCTGCGCATGCGCTGGAGTTAGAAAAGGGCATGCTGTGCTGTTTCTAGCTCGGGTCATGCCATTAAAGGCGGCTCCCGCACGCATGTATGTGCCGTTTGTAGCTTGGTTCATGCCGTTAAAGGCGGCTCCCGCGCGCATGCGCGAGAGTGACGTCACACGACTGGCCAGTCACAGAGTAGGAGTTTGCGGCCCCGGAAGGAAGAGGGGTGAAGAATGGACGCTCGCTACTAGTGAGGAAGACGGGGACATCGTGGGCTTCTCCTGCAGGTAAGTGTCACATAATGGGCTACTATGCAATGCATAGTAGCCCATTATGCTTTACCTTTGCAGGGAAACAAAGAGGAAGTAACACCCATCAGGGTTTACTTCCTCTTTAAGCGGCGCAACTAACTCAGATCTCAGCAGTCTACTCCAAGGGACCCAAGCCTGACTGGATTGCATTAGAGAGACAAGCTGTTCCAGATCACACAATAGCTTACCTCCTATGGTGTCCCCCAAAACTAAGGCCCCCCCCCATCTTGGCCCACACTCTGTGACACTCTTGGACACTTCATAACAACATTTCAACATTTAAACCTCTATCTCATCTCTTCCACAACCCAAGTTTTTAACCAAAGATGAATATTCAAGCCTTTAAATGGTGGTTAAATAAGGGGTTATTCAGAATAGATCACTTTTTCACCTAATTGGGCCCTATCACACTGGAGATTTGCCTCAGTAAATTTTAGATGCCTGATTCTGAGAGATTTCGTCTCTCTCAGATCAGGCACTTCCTTCGCACCCTGTGGATAGATAAATCCGCCCCCCAACCCCACTATATATTAACAGTGGTGCTCTAACCTCATGGATCAGAGGGGTGGGATTTCACTCATATATACGCCTCACTAGCTCAGAATAAGTGTTTACCCTCCTACTCTCGAGCTTGGGAATCTGACCTGGACTTCCACATGGACCCTGAAGACTGGTTTCTCTCCTTCAGATACAAAGGTATAATGAACACTGGATTAATTGAAGCAAATGTTAAGTTACTCACCAGATGGTATTATGTCCCCACAAGACTAGCAAGGATATATCCAGATGCTTCACCCCAATATTTTAGGGGTTGCAATCACATAGGCTCCATACGTCATATTTGGTGGACCTGTCCATGTATCTGAAGCTTCTGGAATAACTTCTTCACTATGGTGAGGAGAGTCACAGGGATAGCAATCTCCCAAGACCCTAAAATAGCGCTTTTGAATCATAGAATCAACAACACTCCCAAACACACGCATGTTTCTAGGAGCCAAAATATCTTTAGCAAGGGCCCCATCTTTTGAAGAAACCCAAGGTCTCTATCCAGGCAATAAAACACAAAATCTTTTGGATAATGACTCGAACACATGCCAGCAACACTCTTGGATAGGATCCGGAAGTTTGAAGCCATTTGGGAGCCTTGGGCGTTGTATACCAAGGTCCCACTATATCCAGGTCATATCTTGCCCTGAACATCCACTCCACTGGATGTCTTCTCTCCTGTCTCCCTTTGCCTCCCTTCCCATTCTTCATTACTTTATTTCATCTCTCATCTCTACCTCCTCCCCCGTATGATCCTGATGAAACGGGACATTAAGGGGATATTTCAGGATTCATGCACAGTACATAAAATTACGCTTTGATAATTGATTGAAGATGCTCCCAGGACACAGAGTTGCCAAGACATGTGGAATAAAAGCCTCCTAAGAGGACAGGGTCCAGGGTCATGGTACATGTCCATATATAAAATGAGAGGGGGGTACTGAGACGCCCAGCACGAGCCGAGCGGGTCTCAGCATGATCCCATTGGAGTGACCTGCAAGGCCCTCTGGAGCCGCGATGGTATGGGAACGTCTCTTCCGATCTATTCAGAACCATCTCTTTGTTGACCCAAACCCTAGTTCTCTGGATAATGCACCTCCTTTTTTGTCCAGGTTTATTTAGGTTGGACACACTATTTTTAATGGGAGACTCCTGATGCATCTATACTGACAAATATTAAAGTTCATACTCTGTTCTTTTGAAACATTTAGGGTTGATGGTACATTATGTATGCTTTTGTCCCTTCTGATAGGGCCATGTTAGCCCTAGTTCTGAGCTACCACTTGTAATATTATCTTCTGTACCTTTATTGCAAAAATCTCAATAAACATATTGAAAGAGAAAAGCTCCAGCATTTCAATCTTCACAGAAGTCCAGACAAGGCCCTGCCCACCCACCCCAGCGGCCCACAAAACCACGCCCACTCCCACCTTTGCCCCGCCTATGCCCCCCACTGCTCTGTGTCTATACAGGATGCTCCCAGCTTGGCTTTTCTTCTGTCAGTTTACCGGATGAGAAAAGGCAGCAAGAAGCACACCGATTTAATAGAAAAATCTGTGTGCAAACTAACGTGCCAGTAAAAACCCAAATGATGTAAAAAATAATACAAAATATAAAAAAATATATAAAATAGATATACAGTTAAAAAACCTTCTTGAGAATTTTCTTTTTTTTTTTTTTTTTTTTAATGAAAGACAATCCAATATGTGTCTCACCTCTGGGTGCCTATATTTTACAGAGGTGAAAGGGTGACCAGTGGCGTAGCATGGGAGGGCAGTCCGGGAGCAAGATCTAGAGGAGCGCAAAAAAGAACCCGCCATCCCAACTCCCGAATGTGCTGTCACTCGACTTGCACCCATTAGCAACCTGAACCTGGGAGCTGTCCTCAGATCCACCTGGCTGCCACTCCTCCTTTCCTCTGTGCACCTCGCTCTGTCCTCCCTCCACCTGACTGCCACTCCTTCTCTCCTCTGTGTACATGGCTTCATCCCCCCTCTCTACCTGGCTTCCACTCCTTCTCTCCTCTGTGTACATGGCTTCGTCCCCCATCTCTACCTGGCTGCCACTCCTCTCCTCTGTGCACATGGCTCCGTCCTCCCTCTCTACCTGGCTGCCACTCCTCTCCTCTGTGCACATGGCTCCGTCCCCCCTCTCTACCTGGCTGCCACTCCTCTCCTCTGTGCACATGGCCCCGTCCTCCCTCTCTACCTGGCTGCCACTCCTTCTCCTCTGTGCACATGGCTCCGTCCTCCCTCCACCTGACTGCCACTCCTCCTCTCATCTGTGCACCTGACTCTGTCCTACACTTCACCTGGCTGCCACTCCTTCTCTCCTCTGTGCACCTGGCTCTGTTCTCCACTTCACCTGGCTGCAACTCTTCCTCCCCTCTGTGCACCTGGCTCCGTCCTCCCTCCACCTGGCTGCCACTCCTCTGTGCACCTGGCTCTGTCCTCCCTTCCACCTGGCTGCAACTCCTCACGTCTGTGCAACTGGCTCCACCCTCCCCTCCACCTGGCTGCAACTCCCTCTCTCCCCTGTGCACATGGCTCCGTCATCCTCTCCTCTGTGCACCTGGCTCTGTCCTCCCTCCACCTGGCTGCAACTACCTCTCACAGCTTGCGGTTTCACAGCCGGGTATGCACTGCACATGCGTGAGTCACGCTGCACGTCCTGAATTGCCGGGCAATCTTCTGGGACCTGTGATGTGTCCCAGAAGATTGCAGGGAGGGAGGGGGAGAGGAGAACTTCCGCTCGAGTTGCCTAGGCCGGCCGAGTGGAAGTGGGAGCTGGGTCAAAACTAGGTACCCACTCGCCCCCCCCAAAAAAATAATTGCATGCCAAATGTGGCATGTCAGGGGGTCAGTAGTCATTAAAGTGGAGTTTCCACTTTTGGGTGGAACTCCGCTTTAAGGTGGTGTCAAACCCAGGAGCAAACATTTTATATATTGCTCCTTACCAGTTCTTAGATGTGATGGCTGCATTTTGTTTTTTCTTTTTTTAGGCTGTCTTTCTTATTTTCACCTGTGATACGGTCAGTAAGTCTGTTGTTTTTCAACAAAACAAGCTGTCCTGCTGATGTAGCAGTTAGAGGGTTGGAGCAAACCATTTACAGGTGACAGGTGCTTACAGTGGTCAGCTTTTATTTATTTATGTAAAACTGTAACCACTTATAAATTTCTATCTGGAGTTTAGCTGCAATTTCTTAGTCTGTCCTAAATCTTCTAGGACATCTAATACTCCCCTCCCCCCTGACTGACAATGCTATCGTCCAAGGTTCCCCCCTGTTCTCCTTCATCCAGTGGGTGCTCTCAAATACAGGTGATGTTTTACTGGCCAGATCGCCAGGTGAAAACCAAGGGAAATATACCTAAAAAGAAAATGAATGGAGCCACATTTATTGATTGGTAAGCTGCACTATAAAACATTTTTTGTTTTGGGTTTAATACTGCTTTAAGCCTTACAGTGTCTCCACTAGTTTGACACTCTTCATTTACTACACTCTGAATGTTGTCAATACTAACGCTTTCTTTCATTTTACTGTCTTTTATGATATATACAGTTGTGCTCATAAGTTTACATACCCTGGCAGAATTTATGATTTCTTGGCCATTTTTCAGAGATTATGAATGATAACACAAAAACTTTTCTTTCACTCATGGTTAGTGTTTGGCTGAAGCCATTTATTATTAATCAACTGTGTTTACTCTTTTTAAATCATAATGGCAACAGAAACTACCCAAATGACCCTGATCAAAAGTTTACTTACCCTAGTTTTTAATACTATGTATTGCCCCCTTTAACACCAATGACAGTCTTTTGTGGTATTTGTGGATGAGGCTCTTTATCTTTTCAGATGGTTAAAGTTGCCCATTCCTATTGGCAAAAAGCCTCCAGTTCCTGTAAATTCTTGGACTGTCTTGCATGAACTGCATGTTTGAGATCTCCCCATAGTGGCTCAATGATGTGGGGGTCAGGAGCCTGAGATGGAGATGGCCACTCCAGAACCTTCACTTTATTCTGCTGTAGCCAATGACGGGTCGACTTGGCCTTGTATTTTGGATCATTATCATGTCGAAATGTCCAAGTACGTCCCATGTGCTGCTTCCTGGCTGATGAATGCAAATGTTCCTCCAGTATTTTTTGATAACATACTGCATTCATCTTGCCAAAAATCTTGACCAAATTTCCTGTGCATTTGTAGCTCACACATCCCCAATACATCAGTGATGTACCTTTTCATCTTAGGCCTTGTTGACTCCTCTCCAAATGTAGCGTTTATGGTTGTGGCCAAAGAGCTACATTTTGGTCTCATCACTCCAAATGACTTTGTGCCAGAAGGTTTAAGGCTTGTCTCTGTGCTGTTTGGCGTATTGTAAGCGGGATACTTTGTGGCATTTGCATAGTAATGGCTTTCTTCTGGCGACTCGACCATGTAGCCCATCTTTCTTCAAGTCCCTACTTATTATGCATCTTGAAACAGCCACACCACATGTTTTCAGAGAGTCCTGTATTTCACTTGCAGTTATTTGTGGGTTTTTCTTTGCATCCCAAACAATTTTCCTGGCAGTTGTGGCTAAAATTTTAGTTGGTCTACCTGATCATGGTTTGGTTTCAACAGAACCCCTCATTTTCCACTTCTTGATTAGTTTGAACACTGCTGATTCGCATTCCCAATTCCTTGGATATCTTTGTATATCCCTTTCCTGTTTTATACAGTTCAAATACCTTTTCCCGCAGTTCCTTTGGCAATTCTTTTGCTTTCCCCATGACTCAGAATCCAGAAACGTCAGTGCAGCACTGGATGAAAGATGCAAGTGTCTATCAGGAGTCCAGAAACGCATTCACCTTTTATACACTCACACTAATTACAAAATCTGATCACAGGTGAGGATGGTTACCCTTTAATAGCTATTCAAACCCCTTTGTGTCAACTTGTGTGCATGTTATCAGGCCAAAATCACCAGGATATATAAACTTTTGATTAGGGTCATTTGGGTAGTTTCTGTTGCCATTGTGATTTAAAGAGAGCAAACACAGTTGATTGATAATAAATTGCTTCAGCAAGCACTAACCGTGAGTGAAAGAAAACATTTTGTGTTCTCATTCATAGTCTCTGAAAAATGGTCAAGAAATCATAAATTCTGCCAGGTTATGTAAATTTATGAGCACAACTGTATAAACCACTTAAAGCAGAGTACCACCCAAAAGTGGAACTTCCGCTCATTTGTCTTCTGCCCCCCGCCCCCACATTTGGCACCTTTCGGGGGGGAGCGCATACCTGTCTTTTTGACATGCAACCTGTCCCCACTTCCGGGAGTCTCGGCCGCAGCCGTTGACATCTCCGCTCAGCTCACTCCACCTTCCCCCGCCGCCAGGCCAGTAGGAGAATCCTGACATAATTGTTAAATACACGATTGAAGGCATTTTGTTTGATATATGCAAAAAAAAGCCTATTGATCCTGCCAGTAATCTTGCAAGCTGCTATTAATCTCCCTGTGGTGTCTCCCTGCTCACTGTTATCGGTTAGCATTGTTCCCAACTCTCTGTGAACACCCAGCGGGCTGAACAAAAAAAAAAAAACGGAGGAGCTCACCATACTAACTATGCAATGTTAGTGCAGCGATCTCCCCGCTGAGCTATTGTGTTCTGACAGGGGGACTGGCCCCCCACCAGAACACACGGTCAGTGCTAGTAGTCATTGACTGCCAGCGCTGATCAGATACCAATCAGCTGCTGGTTTTCCAGTATGCCCATTTGACAGTAGCCGGACAGGCTGCTGTTCACACTGTCCGACTGTTGGCCAGTTTATGTTGACCAAGCCGATATATTCTGCTAGTGTACCAGGCTTTAGTGGTGTCAGTCTGAGGAATACTGCTTTGGCATCTGTCAGTGGGATGTAGGGGGGAAGGGGAGGTGGGGTGCATGGAACTAAAGGTATCTGAGGAGGGAAGGGGGCTGAAGGGCTCTTAAGGGAAGAGGGAGGCTAAGAGGCTCCAGGGGGGTTTTGAGGGGGTTTTGGAGTGGAAGTCTAGGGCTGAGTTGTTCCCCCACCCTCTGTGTATTTATCCAGTTCAGACCTTCCCTGCAGTGGTGCCCAATGGGGAAAAAGGCAACTACTCCTTCCCATTCTATGGTCATGTGACATGTTACATGACAAGGAGAGACAGAAAGAAGGGCAGTCTGCCCTCACTCCCTAGTGGCACCACAGTGAGATGGAGGTGTGTTCTTACTTCTTAGTAGGCACCTGCTCTTTCCTGCCCAGGGTTGGCTGCTATTGGCGCCCCTTTTGCCTCCTCTCATTGTACTAGGCCTGCTACTACTATTAGTTTTGTTTTGAAGAATGTGGTGAAAAACATTATAACTTTTCACGTTTAAAGCAGAACTCTGGGATTGGCAAAACATCCCCCATTAGTATAAAAAGTGCATCATGTATTCTGCCAAAGAGGAGCTGCTAGAATAGTAAATACATCATATCCTCTTCTCTCTCCACTGTTCTCAAACTACATTTCCCATGAATCTTTGGGATTGGAGTGAATGTTGTAGGGTACACTAGGCCTGTACATGTTAAATGTTAACAAGCCCACTTCAACATAAACCCCTGTCACGTCACATTCGGCTACCCATTACATTTTGCTACCCGCTGGAGTGCGCATGCACGACGCCATCATATGCGTTCCAACACTGTTGTAAGACCACTTTGCCACAGGGCCCCTCACTTCGCTCGCCACTCTCCGGGCACGGCCTCGCTTCATTCAGCATAATTATAATCTGACTCTGTGTCCACTTGGATGATGGGGCTTGAACCTGGGCTCATGAGCGTGGCCACAAAATTCTGTGCAAGCGCAGATCGCCACAGTGTTGGAACGCATATGACAGTGTCGCGCATGCGCAGTCCAGCGGGTAGTCAAATGTGACGGGTCGCTATATGTGGCGCTATACCCCCTCATTCTGCAGGCAGCAAGCCATGCTACTTAGTAACACAGCAGGAATGGTGGAACCCTCTAATGTATGGAATCTCAATAAGCTTCAATACTACCACAATACCAGTCTCTGTGATATGTAACGTTACATATAATACACATCACACTGAAAATAAGACCTCAAGAATGACTGAAAACTTTGCAGGCATGGTGGAAACCCCTCCTACAGATATTTGGCAGTGGACGGTGTCTGTAAAGCAGTGGGTGGTGTCCACTGCTTATTAGGGTAGCCTATCAGTGCCCGTATGTTCAGCCTCATCAGTGCAGCATATCAGTGCTGCCTTATCAGTGCAGCTTTTCAGTGCCCATTAGTGCAGCCTCATCAGTGCCGCCTCAGTGCCCATAAGTGTGGTCTCATCTGTTCCCACCAGTGCGGTCTCATCGGTGTCCATATGTGCAGAGCGGGATCATTACCAGAAATTATCCGGATGATTAGAGCGGGGATCTCGGGCTGTGACAGGTCTTGTATATGAGAACACAGCTCACCGTAACGTCCCGCCTCCTGGACCTGCATTAGAACAGTGCGCTGTCTATCACAATGCCAGCATGGGAGGCGAGAGGTGTTCTCACATATAAGACCCGTCACAACCTGAGATCACCCTTTCTATCATCCGGATGATTTCTGGTAATGATCCCGCTCTGCACTGAGATAGATGGCGGTGCTGACAGGGAGCAGAGGAGGGAGGAGAATGAGGTCACCACCTCCATGGGCGGCGCAGACTGGGGACTGTGAGATCCCTCCACCCACTACAGCGAGCAGGAAGGAAATAGAAATCCCTGCTTGCTCTAGAGAACTACTGGTGGTAAGTGACAAGTACGCTGGTGGAGGATACAGGAGGAATAGCAGCCAGTAGTCTTACAAACAGGATGTCACAGGGCAGTAACCGTTTTTCAGCAAGATCAGCAGGCTATTGCAGACTACAGAGCTCAGAAGAACATGGATGGCATAGTTGGTGAAGGTAGGAGATCAGCAACAAGAACATTCTGTCCCGGAGTTCTCTTTTTAAAGCCCCTTGCACATGGGCGCATAATTTTACTGCTATTTACTTAGGAACTTGTGATGCCTGTGTATAAAGACCTGAGTAATGTTGAGTATGGGCGAGTAAAGGTGTGCAAGCATATAGTCGAGTAAAATTCTTCTTCATTGCCAGTGTTGTATACTTATACTTGCGCAAACATTAAACGAGTAAACATGCAAGTAAATTGCTGCACTCAAATGTAAAATGTTCTATTTTTGATTTACTGCTCTATATTCAATGCTGTATTACTGATTTTTACTCAGCTGTGTGCAAAGTCCCATAGACAACAATGCATCTAATTTCAGATCAGTAAAAAAACTTTACTCCATGGTAAGCTGCAGTATAATACATTTTTGTTTTTAGGTTTAATACTGCTTTAAGTTTTAGTGGGTGACAACAGTTTGATTTGAGAGTGTTTTGCGATTAACTGCAATTGTGAATGTTGTTTGCATTACTTGTTTGCATATTGAGAAGAGAAAAATATTAACGTATTTGGTATCAGGCTGGGTTCACACTGCAAATTAGATGTGGGTTTCCCCGCATCCAATTTGTATGACAGGAGAGTGTGCCTGGCTCTGAATGGTGCCGGTTCACACATCTTCGTGGCGGCTGCGGAGTGGATTGCACAAGGGTCCTGTGCGTCTTTGGCATCAGGCAAACATTTGGGCCTGATTTATCCCTGAAACGGAGAGCAGGGTCGCACCGGACTCCTGCTGTGAGCTGCATCCGCACTAAGTGTGAACCCAGCCTCAAGTAAAACTACCTGTCCTGCAAAGGCAGTAAAGGAATCTTGTAATTCACTGAAATTCTCTCAGCAAAGGACTTGCTGGTAAGGAAGAGGCTGAATACTTTTCACTCCTGCTGACTAAACTGCTTAGTGCTGCTCTGTTAAGAACTGGTCTGCTGGGACACCGGCACTTCCAGGAGTGCCATTTTGTGGGTCCTCCCATAGCTTTCACTGGTTTCTCCCTCTAAACTTGGGTCACTATTGTACCCTATGTGACATGGGTTCAGAGGAAGAAACAAGTCAGAGCTGAAGGGGACCACAGAGTTCAAGTTTTTTCTTTACAGGTATGTCCTTGGCTGAAAGCATTTTAGTATATAACCAAGTCTCTTCAAATGGACCTTTTAAAAAGTCAGTAATGATTCTGGAAGCAAGTAAAGCTCAATTTTGCATTCTAGCTTGTTTGCATATTTGCTCGGAAACCGCTGTTAATGTATCCTAATGCAAGCAATACACCTTTTGCATTCTCTAATATTTAGTGTTTTGTGTTCTCTTTTGCAGAAGCAACTTGTGCTACACCATTGATTTGTAGTGTATGCAGACCTATTGATCTGGAGAAAGACGACTACCAGAAAGTCATCTGTAACAATGAGCACTGTCCATATAGTACCTGGATGCATCTGCAGTGCTTTTATGAATGGGAAAGCAGCATACTTGTCCAGTTCAACTGTATAGGTAGAGCACGAAGCTGGAATGAAAAGCAGTGCCGTCAGAACATGTGGACTAAAAAGGGATATGATTTGGCTTTCCGGTTTTGCTCATGTCGTTGTGGTCAGGGTCACTTGAAGAAAGACACAGACTGGTATCAGGTAAAACGAATGCAAGATGACAAGAAGAAAAAATCTGTACCTGAAAAGCCAACAGGCCGATCTGTATCCGAGTCTTCTGATGATGCAAAAAAGTGCCGTGCGACAACAAAGCTCCAAAAAGGATTGTCCTTTGACCCTCCTCGAAGACATTCAGTGGACAGACAGAACTCCCAAGAAAAGGGTAGCAGTGGAGGATTACATGGTCTGCGTTCTCCTTGTGTTTCTCCTGGCCAGTCTCCTCCTGCTGGCTACCCCATCCTTTCTCCTTCTCACTTCAATGTTCCTCGCAGTTCTAGATATTTAGGAGAATTTTTAAAGAATGCAATTCATTTGGAGCCTCATAAGAAAAATATAGCCTCTGGAGGACTGCTCAGGAACACCCACTTTGACTACAGTGTTCCTGTATTGCAAGCTCACAGGTCTGGGCGTTCTGATGCACCAGTGCAGTTTCTCCGGAGACTTGACCTTTCCGAATTATTAGCTCACATACCACGGCATAAACTGAATACTTTCCATGTACGCATGGAAGATGATGCACAGGTTGGACAGGGGGAGGATCTACGAAAATTTATTTTGTCCGCCCTTAGTGCCAGTCATAGAAATGTAGTCAACTGTGCATTGTGTCACCGAGTGCTGCCTGTATTTGAGCAGTTCCCACTGGTTGATGGGACATTATTTCTCAGCCCTTCTAGGCATGATGAGATTGACTATGATGTACCTTGTCATCTTCAAGGTAAAACATTTTAGTACAATAAGTTAATAATTATAAGTCATATTAAAAGGCAATCCAAGATAAGGTATCAAAGTTGAACCTATGGTACAGCAGAAATAGACTGTAAAGTACATTTGATTTTTTGTATGCTCTGTCCTCATAACCTCTGATCAGATGTAGTGGCTACTGCAAAGCTGTAGCCTTTTCTAGATCTGGGCCCCATTGGATGAGGTAGGTAAATATTTGATACACACAGAGACTGGGACATGGGTTGGGTCGTAGTATTTACTCCAGCTCGAACATCGTGAATGGGAGGATTGGTGACATAGAAGTAAGTTCAGTTTACAAACCTCCTTCAGTGCAATGATTCCTGTTGGGTTATTGTGGACTTTTCCCTATTAATGCGTTAACATACTCAAAATACAATGAATTGTGCATCCTATAAATCATAAGGTATTCTGAGAAATGTGTCTTTGATAATGTGAGACAGCTTGCTTTACATTAGAAAGGAAAATGGTTAAAGTATCCATTTCTCATGTGAATGCTCATGCTACTTGGGATTGCAGGAAACAAATTTGTGCCTTTACTGTCTTTCCTCCACTCAGTTTTGCTGCAGCCAGATCATACGTTTTTGAATGCTTTAAAGATTTTTCTGCGTCACTATGTTTTAAAAAAGAAATGACTTTCTACACAAACTTTAGTAAAAGCAGATATTTGAATAGGATGAATCTCTACTCTCCCACCTAGAAATCATACAGTTCAGGAAACAGGAGACATATTCATATTCCATAGGATATAGGTGCATACCTTCAGATGACTTGACCCTGGCATGCTTTTGAGGACACGCCCCCCCTTGGGCACCTTCCATATGACTCTACCACTCCATGAGTCCTTTGTTTATTTGGTAGTGTCTGAAAGCAATAGACCTCCTTCTCCTTCGCAGAGAAAACCTCACTGTCTTCTAATGCTTATATAGAAGCTGTATATCTGGATTGGTGCAACTTTAGTAAAACTTTGAGAGCCGTACCCAGACCCCACGCTGTAGGGATTGCCTGTAATGTTGCTTAAAGTGGTTGTACATCTGTGACATGAAATATGAACAAAGCATATCCTTCTACACTGTTTGGTTGAGTTTGATTAATCTGTACTGCCCCAGTCCTCTTTTATCTGCACGAGTCACTTCTGATGGCTTTTCCTGACTCCAAGACCCAATTAGGTAAGGGGGGAGGAGAGCTCCAGCACATAGCCTGTGATTGATGGCCACAGCTGTGTATGTTCCCATATACTGTGAGGAGGGAAGTGTGTCCCTTCTGTCCAATCAGGGATCAGTGCCCCCCCCCCCCAATGAGCTCTGCTGTATGAGACTTTAGATCCCCACTCCTGAGGGATGCTGGGTAAAATGTATGTTTTGTAGGGCTATAGAGAAGAGAGTGCTGCAGATAAACTGGAAAAATGTATGAAGGAGGATTTGTCTCATCTCTGTGGATTATCTGATGCTAGTCACTTCAGTAGGTATATGTAAGGGTTTACATCCACTTTAGGGCACCGGATACTGCATGGGTGCTCACCTTTGCACTTGGTGCAATATATGGAGTCAGTTGCAGGGCCCTATACGGGTACAGGACCATAGTCCATTTCTACAGAACCCAGTTCCCGAAGACCCTTTTGGGCGTATAATGGGAAAAGCCTAGACTTTATTCACAGTTCAGCATCATGGACAGGTAAAACGGGGTTACCCTGTATCTCAGTCTGTTACTGTACTGACTAGGCTTAAACTTCCAAACCTAAGTTCAGCTCCTCCTTTAATCACAAGGCTTGGACCACGAAGGCCACAAAGCCTTTTCTAAAGCCTTTTTCACAATGAAGGGACATCCTCACTCCTAAGAGTGGCGGGATATCTGTTGCAGTTTGCTTTTCTCTGGGTTATAGACCTCCCAGGCCTGTAGGTTCAATCAGAGGTTTCAATAGGGTACAAGTTAGAGTTTAAAATTCCACCACATACCACCTTACCGCTTTCTTCTTTTTAATCGGCCAAAAATTACCCAAGGACAGTTAGGATTGCAGAATGCCCTAAACCAACTCTTGTCCCATGGGGTGTTGCCAAAAGGCAGGTTCAAAGGATTCTTCCCAAACCTGTTCACAGTGCCAAAGACCAATGGGGATATTCATCTTATTCTGGATTCAAAATCCCTCAACAAATTTCCTAAATTTTTTGTACGGAATCTGCAAGGTCAGTAATTGCCTCTCTGAAAAAGGGAAATACTTGACATCTATTGACATCCAAGATGCATATCTTCATGTTTCCATTTACCAACCTCACTAGCGCTTTCTGCTCTTTGCAGTGACAGAAAAACACTTCCAGTTTGTCGCACTGCCTTTTGGCCTATCCCTTGCTCCCATGTTCACAAAAGTTTTATCACCCTTGCTTGCCCTTCTCAGAACTCGAGGCATCCAAGTCCCAGACTATCAAGACAACTTGAAGGATTCATCTCCCTTGCAGTTTAGAAAATGTCAACAATTCAGCTGCTCCAGGCCTTTCAACAAGTCTGCTCGCCAGCCTTCCCTGCGGCTAGAATCTGATCCTGGACTTAACCCAATCACAAGTCTTTCTCCAAGAAAAAAAAATTCTCTCTCTAAGAGCTCACGCTCAACAAATGAAATTCAAGAGAAAACCAATAGTGAGATTTAGTGGTATGAGAACTCCTAGATGGACTTTTTAGGCACCACAATATACACAATATTAAAATAGTCATCTTTTGATAGAGAGTTAAAAAACCAACAGACAACAGTGCAATTTAAAATTGTTAGCAACATACGCTAGACAAACTACCACATAAGAACATTCCCAATACTACTCATAGGCCATAATGTGACTCGACCTATAACCAGAGGATCATGTATAGCACTTGGAGGCCTGGTGTGGGTTGATGTCACAGGTAAAAAGAGCTTGAAGGTTCAATGCTCTACATGTTTCGCACTAACGCGCTTCTTCAAGAGCTTCAGGTAGGTACTCTATGTGGGAGAAAATATATACAATAAGTGCCAACAATTGATGTACAAAAATAAACCGCAATCGTCTACCAAGTCACACTGCCATAGTTACAAAGAGTGCCTTGCAAAAGTATTCACCCCCCCTTGGCATTTTTCGTGTTTTGTTGCCTCACAACCTGGAATTAACATGGATTGTTTGAGGATTTGCATCATTTTAATTTTTTTTTTTTTTATTGTGAAGCAAACAACAAATAGGACAGGAAAAGTCAATGTGCACAACTATTCAACCCCCTAAAGTCAATACTTTGTAGAGCCGCCTTTTGCAGCTATCGCAGCTCCAAGTCGCTTTGGATAAGTCATCTATGAGCTTGCCACATCTTACCACTAGGATTTTTGCCCATTCCTCCTTCCAAAACTGCTCCAGCTCCTTCCTTCAAGTTGGATGGTTTGCGCTTGTGAACAGCAATCTTTACGTCTGACCACAGATTTTCTATTGGATTGAGGTCTGTGCTTTGACTAGGCCATTCCAACACATTTACATGTTTTCCCTCAAACCACTCAAGTATTGCTTTAGCAGTGTTTGGGGTCATTGTCCTGCTGGAAGGTGAACCTCTGTCCTAGCCTCAAATCTCACACAGAGTGGTACAGGTTTTGCTCGAGAATATCCCTGTATTTAGCACCATCCATCTCTCCCTCAACTCGGACCAGTTTCCCAGTCCCGACTGCTGAAAAACATCCTCACAGCATGATGCTGCCACCACCATGTTTCACTGTGGGGATGGTGTTCTTTGGGTGATGTGATGATTTGGATTTGAGCCAGACATAGCGTTTTCTTTGATTAGCCAAAAAGTAAAATTTTAGTCTCATCAGACCATAGCACCTTCCTCCACACATTTTGGGAGTCTCCCACATGCCTTTTCGCAAACTCAAAACATGCCATTTTGTTTTTTGCTGAAAGTAATGGCTTTCTTCTGGCCACTTTGCCATAAAGCCAAACTCTGTGGAGCGTACGGATTTTTGTCATCCTATGTACAGATACTCCAGTCTCTGGAACTCTTCAGCTCCTCCAGGGTTACCTTAGGTCTCTGTGCTGCCTCTCTGATTAATGCCCTCCTTGCCCGGTCCGTGAGTTTTTTGGTGTGCGGCCGTCTCTTGGCAGGTTTGCTGTTGTGCCATGTTCTTTCCATTTGGTTATGATAGATTTGATGGTGTTCCTAGGGGGATTCATCAAAGATTTTGGATATTTTTTTATAACATAACCTGAGAAAAGAGGGGGGAGAAATAGAGGGAGGAATGATGGACAGAAATAAACCAGAAAAAAGAAACAAGAATGATAAGAAATGTTTATGCCCAAGATATAAATAGGATACTTGCCCACAGCCGCAATAAGCAATGTGGTGTAACCGTATTGAATATAGTTTATAGCAGGACAAAAGAAGATTGTCAGGAAATGGGCTATACTGTCAGTAGGACAGCAATATGTAAATATCATAAAGGGTCCAGCAGGATCCCCAGGTACCTCTACACTGCTTTCCACCCCAGTATGTCTCACAGGGTCTGTGTTATTCAGTCCAGTAATTTGATAGAGACCTACAAAGATACACAAGCATAGGAGAGTATCTAGGATCAGCAATAGCATATATACACTCAGTCCTTGAATCAGGACATACAAAAAAGCACCCCAAGGTAGTAGAAGCCTAAGTGAACCTACCATTGCTTAGTAGGTGTGCTACACATGCACCTGTTCTCCACTCTCCCGGGCAGCATGGAATACAGTAAGCGCCATTGCACTTTATACAGCTGCCTCTGTCCTGGCCGGGACGCTCATCACTGGCATGAGGTCATCTAATCCGGCCGCTGCTATTGCGCATTTGCGGGGTCCAATTAAGGACATGGCACTGTTGACCAATGTTTCACATCCACAGCACCACCCTGTGGTGATGCTTCTTTTTGTAATTTAATACCATAGTGAGATTTGCCATGAGAGTTATAGGTCTAATGGTCGCCTTCTTCAACACAGTACCTTCTGCCCAATTCAATTTCAGAACTCTCCAACAAAGCATTTTTTCAGTATGGGGAAAAACCAGGATTTTCCCATAGACTTACCTATGCTCCTATCCAGCCAGGCACTAACTTCCTTATCTTGGTGGATCTCCAACCCAGGTCTAACTGGCAATGTCCTTTCTTCCATACAACTGGAAGGTACAACACACGCAAGTCTTTCAGATTGTTCAACCTTTGGCAGTCCGGGGAACATTAGTAAGAAAGGAAACCAAACTCTTCATTAGCTTCCTGGAGTTCTGAGCAGTCAGATTATTCCTGCAACACTGATACCCTCTCTGAAGGGACATCAAATCCTTGCTGATTTTGTAGTTCTGGGTGCATGTTGGACTACTTGCATAAAAACTGATGCTTACACACACACAGCAGCAGTCCTTTTTGCAGCAATCTAGCCAGAAACAGGCTTTTGCACTGCAGCTGAAAAATATTTGCAAGCCCAAACAAATGTATGACTTTGCAAGATTTAACTTGGTGTTTCTTTTTGTGGAAGCTACAGTTTGGCTTTAATAATGGTATGAACAGTTTCTTGCTTCTGCTAATTTCCTTCCTGTAAGATTAAATTCTAATGCAGATCTTTGCTTAAACTCTTCATGAGTAAAAATGTAATTATCTGACACTGGTTTTGTTATATTTCTATATATTTAATATTATTGTGGCGTTTTCATTTAGTAGTTTATTAAATAGGTAGATTCCACAGTTGTATTTTTTCCCCAAATTAATTTTAGTTCTACAGTTTGGATTTTTGTAATAGATTAAAGATGGGTGTTGGAGATACTGGTTTTCACACTGATACATGCCGAACGTTGTGTCTAAAAACCATGCTAACTTTTATAGTCATGTACAGTTGGTAAGTCCAGTATTTATCACATGCTTTGTATCAGATTAACAAGTAAGTAAGGGGGAATGAGGCTTAAAAATCTGCTTAGGTCTATTACAGATATGGCTCTCCAAGCCAGAGTTTGCCTGTGAATCTACAGCAGAGTTTATTTTTAGGGATGCACAAACAGGCTGACAGAAATTATCCTCAATTATTAGCATATACTTGTTTCATTGTCCTCACATAACTCTGTCAGTTTTGTCTAAAAGATGCTGTAAAAGTCAGAACTTTTGCATAATCCAAACAACAACAAGACTTCATATTTGAAAGTAGATAGCAGTAAACCACAATGTATCAGTTGCAGTCATTTTATTTATCATAATACCACCACTATAAAATTTTTTAAAGTGTCACTAAATCCACATAATTAAAAACTATTAATAAATGCTGTATTGCATGCTGTTCATACTCACTCTGGGATCTGTTTTCTGTATTCTGCAAAAAACCTGGTTGATCCTGCTGTTCTTTATCTCCCTCTCCTTTCCATGTCCCCAACTCAGCTAGGGATTTTGCAGAGCAGTGTTGGCAGCTCTGCACATGCTCAGTTTTCAGTGAATTTCTATGTTGTACATTTCCTCCCTATCACATCTGAGCAGCCCATGTGACTTATACACAGTGGTAAATGACAGCCCACTCCCTCCCTCATCCTTCATGAACACTAATCAACTAAACACAATGGGGGGGATATTACATCTTGATTAATAGAGGATTCACCTCCCTGTTATTCTAAGACAACACAGACTAGAGGGGCGTGACACAGTCTGTGACTGGCAGAAATCCGCCCACACCATGTTATTTCCAAAACATAATACATTTTATTCCAACTGTATGTATGACAGTTTAAAACCGTTTTATTGATGATAATGAATTTTAACTCTGTATTCCAAAGGCTGTTTTTTTTTTTTTTTAATTTTGAACATGTGACCAGCAGCAGAGGACTAGAAGCTCCTCCTGCTCATGTTTTCCTGCAGACAGGCTGGGGAAGAGCTGGGTCATGTGATAGCTGTATACCGATTAGGAAAAAGGTACTTTTATTATTATACAAAAAAAAATAAAAATTTGTACCGTTATCCATATACAAACATAGAAGGGATAATGTACATTAAAAAGTGTGTGTTTAGTATTACTTTAGGTTGGACAATACACTTTTTGTAGAGTGACCCCAAGCAGCAAATCTCAAAGGGGTGTGAGAACCATCTTCTTTTTTCTTAGATATTCTACAAAGAGCTGGGTTTACATTAACCACTGCCCGCCATAAAGCAATATGACGTGCGCAAAGTGGTTCAGTTATCCTGACTGAATGTCATATGATGTCCAGCAGGGTAAGCCGCTAGCTTGTGCCGATCATTGGTGTGGTGTGTCAGTCTGACACACCGCATCTCCGATCGAGGTAAAGAGCCTCTGACGGAGGCTCTTTACTACGTGATCAGCTGTGTCCAATCACAGTGTAAACAGGAAGAGCCGTATATCTGCTTTTCCTCCACTCACGTTGATAGGCGCGAGGAGAGCCGATCGGCTGCTCTCCTGACAGTGGGGTCTACATTGATCAATTATCAGTGCAGCCCCCTCCAATGATGCCCACCCATGACCACCAGGTATGCCAATCATTGCCCAATAGGGATGGCACTGTGCCCATCAGTGATGCCTGCCAGTGACCCCTGATCAGTGCTACCGAACAGTGGCATTAGTGCCACTCATCAGTGCTACTTATCAGTGCTGCCTATCAGTGCCAATCAGTACTGCCTCATTATTGCCCGTCAGTGCCGCCTCATCAGTGAAAGAGAAAACTTACTTATTTACAAAGTTTTGTAACAGAAATTAAGAAAAACCTTTTTTTTTTGTTCCAAAATTTTCAGTCTTTTTTTTATTTGTAGAGCAAAAAATAACCCCAGTGGTGATCAAATACCACCAAAAGAAAGCTCTATTTGTGGGGTAAAAAAATTATAAAAATTTTGTTTGGGTACAGCGTAGCATAAATAAAAATTAAGTACAGCGCTGTGTTTAAGCCAAAGAAAGGTAGGATAGCAGCCAACACACCTATAGACTCAAGGCAAAAAAATAACATCAAAGAAATAAGTGTAGCGCTATATTCCACATCCTCAAACATGTGTATCGCAATACATAAGTGCATATAAAAAGTGAATACTATCTAAACATGTATGACCATAGATATGGATGATGCCAAATAATTAAACAGTGTTGATCACATGAAAAATTAAATAAACAATAATAGTACTTAGTTATCAGATGTACCAGTGATTAGTAGAAACCCGTGCTGGTTCTATGAACCAAACACCAAAAAATCAAAAAATCATAAAACATAACAGTCCATATTAGGTATATAAAAAATGTGTGGAAAAATAGTGAAGAGAATGTCAGCAAAGGTCTATGGGGGTGATGAATGGCCAGATGGAGGAAAGAAACTCCCAAATTCACAGATGGATGGTTTCACCAGATCTGGCAAGTGGGTAGAAAGAAGACCACAAGTGTGCAAAGATTTTACATCAGTGCCGGGGCCATCACCAGAAGTAGAGGAGGCTTACAGGAACGACTTGACCTGAAATGGCGTACGCCAAACAAGTCAAAAAGGCTTAATAACCACTGATTCTGAGAAGTGCGTCTTGTCAGATGTCATCAACATATGGTGGAGAAAGGGGTAACAGCATGGCTTCCTCACCCATGGACAATCCAGCATAAGCCAAACGTATAATTCATATGCCATGCAAGGAGCAAAAAAACTCACATAGCGTGATAACGTTTTAAAACACTAATTTTATTAAAATAATAAAAACAGACTCACATTTTGGAAGAACGAAAAAAGCTCAAATATCATATAGCGGTGATCGTGAGGGGTCCACCCGACATGTTTCAGCTAAGAAGCCGTCATCTGGGGGTACATCGTAGCATGACTGCGCAATTTTCATTCAAAATGTGAGAGCGCTGAAAGCTGAAAATTGGTCTGGGCAAGAAGGTCTATAAGTGCCCTGTATTGAAGTGGTTAAAGCAGACAAGCATAAAAAAATTTATGAAATTCTATTTTGTACAGAAAAGACGATGGTTCTTAAAGGAGAAGTTCATTATTCACCATATTTAGGGTGTAACATGTTACGAACAGACCAACCCCCGCACCTCCCTGATTTCCTGATCTAGGGGGGATCTTCTCAATGCCCCACCCCCATGCTATAGCTGTCACAATTTAAAAAAAAAAAACGTGGCTGAGCGGGGCCTGGCTGTCACTCATTCACAGTGTCCTATGAATGGAAAACTACAAGGTCTGGCGGCCTTTGCAGCTGTCGGCTAGTAGTTTGTGGAGCTGTGGAGTGCTGTGTTAGTTCATTCTCTCTTCCTTTCAGATTGTATCTGCTTGCCTGTACGGGCACACAGATACACTGGCAGATCTGCAGTGAGGGGGAAAAAAGTATTTGATCTCCTGCTGATTTTGTACGTTTGCCCACTGACAAATAAATGATCAGTCTATAATTTTAATGGTAGGTTTATTTTAACAGTGAGAGACAGAATAGCAAAAATATCCAGAAAAACGCATTTCAAAAGTTTTTTATAAATTGATTTACATTTTAATAAGTGAAATAAGTATTTGATCCTCTATCAATCGGCAAGCTTTCTGGCTCCCAGGTGTCTTCTATACAAGTAAGAAGCTGAGCTTAGGAACGCTCCTAATCTCAGCTTCTTGCCTGTATAAAAGACACTTATCTACAGAAGCATTTAATCAGATTCCAATCTCTCCACCATGGCCAAGACCAAAGAGTTGTCCAAGGATGTCAGGGACAAGATTGTAGACCTACACAAGGCTGGAATGGGCTAAAAGACCATCGCCAAGCAGCTTGGCGTGAGGGTGACAACAGTTGGTGCAATTATTCACAATCGAAGGAAATGCAAAATTACTGTCAATCTCCCTCTGTCTGGGGCTCCATGCAAAATCTCACCTTGTGGAGTTTCAATGATCATAAGAACGGTGAGGAATCAGCCCAGAACTACACAGGAGAATCTTGTCGATGATCTCAAGGCAGCTGGGCACATAGTCACCAAGAAAACAATTGGTGACACACTACGTCATGAAGGACTGAAATCCAGCAGCACCCACCAGGTCCCCCTGCTCAAAGCACATGTACAGGCCCATCTGAGGTTTGCTAATGAACATCTGAGTGATTCAGAGGAGAACTGAGTGAAAGTGTTGTGGCCAGATGAGACCAAAATCAACCTCATTGGCATCAACTAAACTTGCCATGTTTGGAGGAGGAGGAATGCTGCCTATGACCCCAAGAACACCATCCCCACTGTCAAATATGGAGGTGGAAACATTATGCTTTGGGGGTGTTATTCTGCTAAGGGGACAGGACAACTTCACCGCATCAAAGGGACGATGGACAGGGCCATGTACAGTCAATTCTCGGGTGAGAACCTCCTTCCCTTAGCCAGGGCATGGGTCATGGATGGGTGTTCCAGCATGACAATGATCCAAGGCAACAAAGGAGTGGCTCAAGATGAAGCACATTAAGGCCCTGGAGTGGCCTAGCCAGTCTCCAGACCTTTAATCCTATCGAAAATATGTGCAGGGAGTTGAAGGTTCGAGTTACCAAAGGTCAGCCTCAAAACCTTAATGACTTGAAGAGGATCTGCATAGAGGAGTGGGGAAAAATCCCTCCTGACATGTGTGCAAGCCTCGTGGCCAACCACAAGAAACTTCTGACCTCTTTGTTTGCCAAAAAGGGTTTTGCCACCAAGTACTAAAAAAAAATAAAAAAAATGGAAGGATTCCCCCAAAAGTTTTTTCGCAGCTAGGTATTCTAATCAAGAAAGTTTATAATATTGTAAAATCTTTATTGGACAAAATTAATACAAGAATGGGAATAGGATTTAAAATAGGAGTTCTGACTACAGGTGTGTACAATCAAATACAAGCACATGTGCAATCTCATTTTAACCTAAAGTTGTTTGCTGTAAAGGCTAAAGGTTTTTCTTCTACCTTTTTAATGCGCTCTCTGCATTAAGGTAAAAAAAACTTCCAAAATGAACTACCTCCATCCCTCCAATGAGGAGGGAGTGGGGGGCAGGGCTGAGCTCTGTGTGTCTATAGACACACAAAGCCCAGCTTGGGAGCAAGCCCACACTTCTGCCCCCATAGTCATAGACACTGAAGAGGGGGAGCGGACAGTGCTGGTGGGGAGACCCGAGAAGAGGAGGTTTGGGGCCACTCTGTGCAATACCATTGCACAGAACAGGTAAGTATAACATGTTTTTTTATTTTAATAAATAATAGCCTTTAGTAATGCTTTAACTAGATGTTCCATGGTACTGCACAGATGCAGCTAAATGCACCTTGTACAGCAAGTATTGTTTGAGATAATCAAGCTGTTAATTGTTGCGTTGCTTGCTTCTTTCAACAAATGATTGGATAAACCATGTGACACACAACTCTTGATACCAGGAACCAGTCAATACAGGAAACAAGGAGTTTTGCATTCAGTTATTTTCCACTAGCTTCTCTGCTTCCCTTTTTTCTGTTATTTTACAAACCACTAGATTATTGCTATTGAATGTTTCTTTATGCAATATTTAATTTCAGTATATTTGGCAGTCTCACTGGTATATGTCCCTTCCAGCTGAATGTTAAGTGTAGTGTTGCTTCGGGTTAAAAGTTGATTTTATTAAGTCCTGTACTGTGGAAGCTGTGCCCTTAAAAAGGGACAAAAAACAGAAAAGAGAGGGCGCACCTGCCTAGTGCATTATCTTTAAAAAGGTTTATTAAAACAGAAAACGTAAAAGTACTACTCACAAGGGTAGATAAAAATCACACATAATAGTCAAATGATGGTAGCAGTCTCCAGACCTATGGACAAGTATCCATCTCTTATGGTACCTTAAAAAATCATCTGCTTGCCTGTACGGGCACACAGATACAATCATTATTTAAGGTACCGTAAGAGATGGATACTGTTAGGCTCTTAAGAAGAAGGTGCTACCTTCGAAACGTGTCAGCCAGCAGCGGTCTGCATGTCTTGTCCATAGGTCTGGAGACTGCTACCATCATTTGACTATTATGCGTGATTTTTATCTACCCTTGTGAGTAGTACTTTTACGTTTTCTGTTTTAATAAACCTTTTTAAAGATAATGCACTAGGCCGGTGCGCCCTCCCTTTTCTGTTTTTTGTCTGTATGTTAGGATTTCCCTATCCTTGAGGGCAGCAAGGCTGAAAGCTACCATCCATCGAGAACTTTGAACTGTCGGGCTTATACATTTATGCGCAAGAGTTTTTGGTTTGTTTTGTTGTATTGGCCCTTAAAAGGGAATCTGAGGACAAAGGACTAATTACCAATATTGCCTGTAAGCTTCTTCCTGCTGCCATTTCCCCCATTACTGATTAACTATGCCATGCTCCACACTGTCTCTGTGGAGGTACTCATTTTGGTAGGATCAGGGAATTTCTTCCTAGTGTCATAGCTGGAACCCCCTCGTCACCAATGATTGGTGATCTAATAAGGCCCCTTTCGCACAAAGGGTTCAATCAGGTCTCCCTGTAAATTTTTTAGGCGAACCTGATTGAACCCTCCAGCCACCCCTATGGACCAGCAGGTATAAACAAACTTGTGTCTGTTTACACCCGCCTACCTCCAATTCAGTCTGCTAAAAAAGAATGGAAGGGGATCTGCCCTCCTCCATCTAGGTGGACCGGGTCGAAGGTCAGTCGAGTGTAAACTGACAGTCTATTTACATCCATCGGTCCATAGAGCAGAGCGGGCTCTGTCCATGTCCGCTCTTCATAAACTGAGTGGCCACGGACCTATCAACAAGGAATCGGCGGAAGGATCCCCTGCTGATCTAAATGGAGTCCATCCCGTGTGAAAGGGGCCTAGATGCTAATATGATTGGTGGGGTAATATAAAAAAGCAGCAGGAGAGGGACAAAAACACATAATAACAAAGATAAAGCGTTTGTGAAGTCAAATTTGTTTGCTTTTAAAATAACAAACATGTTCTATTATACATACCTGCTCTGTGCAATGTTATTGCACAGAGTGGCCCCAATCATTCCTATGCCTCCAAATCGCCATCTACAAGCTGGGAAATATGGGTTGATTCAGCAGAGGTCAGCCATGGGGACCATGTCTTATGATACTTCTTGGGACAGCTCCTGTTTTTTATAGTTTAGTTCTTCCATACATAGGTTCAAATTAAATGCATCTCACTATTGAGAGACGGTAGGGGGCGTTGGTAATTGCCATTTCTGAAGTATTCATTTACGGACCTTAAAACTAAGTCCTAGTCCAAAGCAAACTAACCTCTGCAGGAAGTGTGTCCTCCAGGATAATACTCAAAATAGCCAACTTTGGTTCTAACTTATCCACGTAGCGCTAATATTAAGTATATTGTAGATGGATGACCAATAACGATGAAGTTTGGGGCATCTCTACAGCATATGAATAAGAGTACCTGAGGCATTAGTACATCTAGGTGATGAAGCTTGCACCTACGTATGCAACTTCTTTGGCGTATAATGCACCCCGATGTTGGATAATTAATTTGGTGAATCTTTGCGAGTAACAACTTCCAGTGCTTGGGTCCAGCGATCATCATCCATAACTCTACATCCTGCCTCCACAGATAACCACTATTTACCTGCAATTTAACGCTAGCAGCTGTCTGGAATGTGGAGTACAGATCACCTACCAGACCCCGCTTAGAGCAAGCTGTAGATACAGCCATAGTGAGGATCGAGGAAGGGTTATACTTTGAATGGGAAAAAACAGATTGACTCTGAAGGCCATGGCGTAATTGAAGGTATTGAAAAAAGAGCTTATTTGGGATCTAGTAGAGCTCTGCCAAAGTACTAAAAGAAAGCGGTATGTCCTTATACAGCTGATGAAGTGATAATATACTGGCTCACTTCCAATGCTCAAACCCTTTAAGTTTTGCAAGTTCCTTGCACTGCAGGAGCTCAGATACAGCCTTCTTTCCAGTAAGCACCTCATGGCTATCATCTAAGGCACTACTGCCTCTGAAAAAAAATAATAATATATATATATATATATATATATATATATATATATATATATATATATATATATATATATATATATATATATATATATATATATATATATATATATATATATATATATATATATATATATATTATCAGTTTTAAAGAGAAGTTTGGAATTAAAAAAAAATAAACTGATAAACTCACCCAGGTGGATGCAGCATTGGTACGATGCCACCTCTTAGAACGGGAACTGATTGCTCAGTTCTCAGGCTTCAATGTTCAGAGAGCCAGTGACTAGCAGTCACCAGCTCTCTGCCCTACCCCTTCAGTGCTTACTGGAGAACTGGGCTGTGGAGGGGGTGGGAGTGCCTGGCTTAAGATCTCAGCCACTCCTTCCCCCTCCACAAATGTTTGTGGGCATCCCCTTTTACTGATAAATTTTGGACTTCTGAACAGGGGGAGGAATAAACCTCCTTAATCAAAGATTCTACTGTTGGAGAAGAGGTTGACTACCACTTCATGGTTTCCTGGCTATAAATGACACTCCAGCCAACCCAAGACACAAGTGAGAGGGGTAAAAGGAATCTGGGAATTACACTCCAAACTGACTATGTCTAATATGCCATACCAATACTGAAATAGCTTCGAACAATGCCAAAGCATGTGCAGTAGGTCTCCCTCATCTCTAAGACATCTTGGACAGAGTGGAGAGTCTCTGCAGCCATACAGATATTCCCCTGCTTGTAAGTTGCGTGAAGTACTGTGTTAAGGACAACTGGCTGATAGAACAATAGTGGAGATTGTCTTGTCTGTCTGCCTCTGCTGGACACGGAATGCGTGGTATAATTGGAGGTATTGGAAAAAAAACAACCTCTAGGGATATTGTATTCTTCCTGTAATTGTTGGAATGGTTTTAGCACAGTTTTAGTGCACACTTGAGCTAGATTAACAATACCTCTAGATTTACATAGGTCAAAAGTGCTGAGCTTTGCGATTTCAGGTAAAGAAGTATTATCCCATAAGGGCATATAGTTTGAGCTCCCTGGGATCTCTGATTCCAATGTTAGTAGATCTCTATCCTTGAGGGTGGCGTATCATTGAATCCCACACTCTGCAGTGAAGTCCATTATCCTGATCTGCACTCCTTTTGATGCTTTACCCTCCTCAGGTCCTGTTCTCCTTGAGGGATTTTATGACTTGCTTGCTGTCAGGTTTCAGGTCTGAGGCCGGGCTGCTGAGAGGGCGCCCCTTGCGGCCCCTGGGAGTGATACAGGGAGCGCAGTGCCCAAAGAAGCACAGTTTGCTGGTACTGCTGTTGGATGAGCTGGTTAACAGAGAGCAGCTGGGGTGCGCTGGTTAAACTGTGTTGGCAGCCGTGCAAGGTGGTACCACAGGTGTAGAGCAACAGGGTGAACCAGGAACAGAGTCAGTAGCCAGGTCAGGGGTCATACACAGTAGAATCAGTCTGAGATGGGTACAGGAGCAAGCCAGGTCATACACTGCTGGCAGGAGATAGCAGAGTAGTCAGCCAAGCTGGGGTCAATCACGATGGAATAGACAGGAGCAGAGGTCAAGACGTGAGCCAGGGGTCAAGCCAGAGGTTCAGGATAAACGGTTACAACAAGTCGGGTCGGTAGCGGGAAGTCTAAGGATCAGGATACACAAGGCACAGGAGATACGGGAAGCAGAAGATAATCCAGCAATCTGCATGTGTCAGTGGGTGGGGTTTAAATAGGCCAGAGGGCGCCAACATCTGTCACGTTGTGCGCGCATCTGCATGCGTGCGGGGATTTGTCTGGCAGGATTGCCCATTCTTCGGCCATTTCCATGGCACTTGCTCAATGGGGATCAGTTTCCACTACCTTCCTACACTCCCTTGGTCTGTGAAAGCCTGACTGTTCTGAGTACTCAGGTTTATAGAATATCCATAACACTCATGGATATACTCACATTAGTGCCAGGTTATATTTCTTAGCTTCTGCATTGTGAAATGCCCTTGAAAACTTTACTGGAGAGCCAATGTCCTAGTGTTGTTTTTTTTTCAGTTACTGCTCAGCCAAAAATCACACCTTTTTATTCTTTATGTAAATACAACATTGTGGGGGGTAGTCCTTTTTCCATACTACCTCTTTCTATGTTGTTCCTTAATTCCTTTCATTCTTCTCCTGTGTGGAAGAATCTGGATTTCCAACAATGTACAAAGTTGATCCTTTGGGCAATCCGTTCCAGCATCGGATTTATATACCTTATTCTGTGTGGTTTTTTTTGTTTTGTTTTTTTTCTTTTCCCTGGGGAAATTTTTCTTACAGATGTATCCATTTCCCTAATCCTTGAATCTAGTTAAAGTGGAATTCCAGATAAACATAAAAATGTACCTTTTATTTATATGAAGAGTATAGTAAATATTTATAGTAAACACTAATCTGGATTTCCAAATGTCCGATTAGAAATAATGTCTAATCTAGACATTCAGCAACCTTCCTGTCTATTACCGACGGTAACGGTTGCAGTGTGCAGCTAAATGTGGCTGCACACAGGCACTTCCTGAAACCGTTGCCGGTCCCTGTTTAAGCAGCAATGTCCAAGCCTGGCCCAGCTCCGTCCCTTTCAGATGTCACAGGCTCTCATGAATGAGTTTATAAATAAATAAAAGCAAGCCACTGGCGCTATAAGAAATATTAAATTAATTATTTACACAGGAGGGCTAGCAGAAAATCTGGTCCTGGTTACGAGAAGAACTCCGTGTGGCTGGAAGTGTTCTGGGATGTCGGCATTACGCACACTCCACAATGCCTGCTGTGCCTAATGATCCAGGTTTCTGGTCCAGGTGCAAAGAGTAACTAGCTGACCTGAGTGCAGAGAAAACTGCCCTAAGCAGCCTGGAGACACTGGGGGAGGAGAAAGTTGAGCAGCTGATCACATCCTATCTGCTGTGCAGAGTGGTAGTAATGGAAAGGACAAAGCCACAGGCTGGGTACCCTCATATTCAAGCACTCAAAGGCCTAGTCCTGGAGTTGGATGACAAGGCAGTAGATCCTTGCTGGCTGGGCCCTGGAGACTAGATGCAGAGAGAACTGCCATAAAAGGGCTGGAGTGCAGTCTTCCTACTTCCAGCATCTCCAGGCCATCTCTTTTCTCTTTTCTTCAAACGGCATACCTTATATAATAAGGTTTGTAGTAAAGCCTGATTGGCTTGCATTGCTGCCCCTTTTTCTAAATTCTGAATGCTGACATGTGGGGGTTACAGGAGAATGCTATAAATTTGATTGAGATACTGTTTTAAACATTCTTTAAAAATTTTAACCCTATTACTGGATTTATATTTACCTACACTCGCGATTTAATCACACAGTTTTTTTTTTCTTATCCCAGGAAGGTTAATGCACCTGTATGCTGTATGTGTGGACTGTTTAGAAGGTGTTCACAAAATCATCTGCATCAAATGCAAATCTCGATGGGATGGAAGCTGGCATCAGCTTGGAACGATGTACACTTATGATATATTGGCAGCTTCCCCATGCTGTCAGGTAGGTTTTTATTGGTTCTTAAAAACCTAACAAATATTTGTTTTTTCTTTGCTTGTTGTTTTTTGCTTTGTCATAAGGTATTTATAAGAAAGTGATTTAAGTTCATTCATCTTGGTGACTGTATGAATCTGTATTGGAAACTAAAAGTACAATAGGGGTTGTGCAGTTGCATTTTGGCTCCCAAGCCTATTTAGTGTAGGATCTAGTGTTTAAGATCTGTGGGAATTTAGAAAAATCATTTTCTTGTTCATACATCACGGCACACAGAGCTCTATTCATTACATCATGGGTTAGACACTGGCAACCCTAATTGTAAGGAGAGTTCCTCCCCTATATAACCCCTCCCATATGGAGAGCACCTCAGTTTTTTCGCCAGTGTCTAAGGTGTTTGGTCACGATGCAAGAAGAAAGCTCTGTTTGATGGTCCCTGCGGGGGCTTAGGAGCTACACAAACAGATCCATACCTCGGGCCAAAAAAAATCGCCTAAGATGGATGGTACCCGGGCCTCGTGGGAGAAGAAACAAGGTTTTGCCTGTAATGTCTCTCTTTGAGGACTGGGCTCTGGGATCCAGCACTTTGGGCACGTATTTAAGTATGCGCAAAGGTTTTCTTGGCAGAGTCTTCTACAGGTCCAGGGATGAGGCTCCTGTAAGTAGGAACCCAGAACCCTGAAGGTTGGCACAACACTACCCGCCGTGATGGGTGAAGGTTGGGTCTGGCTGTTCTCAGCAGTATCCTGCGGCGGGGATAAGGTAAGTAAAGACAATCCTAGGTGAATACCATAAGGATTGTCTTCTTTGAGTAGTTTGCATGTCTTACCTGTTTTCCTCCACTAGAGGGAGTAAGAGGCATACCTGGTGTTACTTACATGCTCTCCAGGAAATACAAGCTCAGTGAAGCTGCTCTGTCAGCCGCTCACCTCCTCCGCTGCAGGCTCTGCCATATGAACAGAAATGGGGATCGCAGTCTTGGGGTCCCACGGTCATCTCCTTCGCACCCCCGGCCGCCACCATGTTGGTCCTACGCGCGTACGCGTTTTTACGGCAGAGATGGCGGGGAAGGAAGGAGAGTGGCTGCCAGCGCCGTGCACATGCGGCATGCACAACGAATCGATGCGCAGTCGCAAAGCAGTTGTTTAAAAAAAAACTCAGGTCGCCAGGGGTCTGTAAGTAGCAGGATACAGAGCTGTGGGCATGCAAGCATCTCATGTGGATCGGATACAGGTATTTCGAGACACCTACTCAGGATCAGGTTGTGCAGGCTAGCGAACATTATTATTATTGTAAGACTAGGCACAACAGTGTATGCAATTGTATAGTACCTCTGCTTTTTGTCAGCTTAGGACTATGTCTCCCCATAAAAGGGTTTCAGGGGTAGGTAAAAAGAGTACCAAGAAGTCACCGTCTGGGGGCTCTAGACGTGCCTGTAGGATAACATTCCCCCCTGAGAGACTGGAGGCAGCCGCACAGGATGAGCCATTGCCCCTGTCAGGCTTACAGCCTCTTCCTACGTTGCAGTCCTGAATGTGGTATACAGGAGAAGTTGGCTGCTTTAATCACAGTATCTTCACAAGAGAGCAGAGTTTAGGGTAGTTTCCCTTCCCCTGCTCTAAATCCTCATTCAAGAGGATCAACAGTCTGATGATGGACACCATCAGGGGACAGGGAGCAGGTGCAATCTGACGAGGTGGAGATATCAGCCTCACAAGCTCTGAAGTTATAGCTGCAATCTTTTACAGAGGTTCAGGCTGCGTATAACTTACCTTCAGCCCACTCGGCCAAAACCTCTGTCTCCTCCTTGTTTTTTTACTTAAATTCCCATAGGTTTCTTGTACCTTCCCAGTCCGTCCATTGCTAGTAAGAGGTGAAAAACCTCCACAAGATCCTTATGCAGGTGCTTGCTTACAAACAAGCCAAACGCAAAACTACTAGGATGCACAGTTCTGTGCACGTTGTTGCAAACACACAAGCAGTTGATCGCATGATTGCGGGAACGCACGTCAGCGGAGGATAACTTCCTTTTTTGGTTATCAGTCCACATAATTGCATAAATACATGAGTTGGATTGTACAATGATGCATGTGGCAGAAAATGTTATTCATATAGAGATGCATGTTTTCTGTTTGTAGTGGACTTGCATAGTCGCATGAGGATGCTTGATCATTTAGGTGCCTGTTTGCGCAGAAATGCCTAAAAATCGCATAAGTGCCTAAAGTCGCATAATTGCCTAAAAATGCATAATTGCCTGTTTGCATAAAGATACGGGATCACAAAAGGGTGCTTGATCTTACAAGGGTCCTTGTTTGCTCAAGGATGCTGGGTCACACAGAAAGGCTTGTTTTCACAAGAAAGGCCTAAATTGCATAAAATGCTTGGTTGCATAAAAATGCGGGATCGCACAAGGGTGTTTGATCTCACAAGAGTCCTTGATTACCCAAGGATACTTGGTAACACGGAGAAGCTTGGTTTTTACAAAAATGCCTAAAAATCGCATAAAATGCTTGATTGCATATAAGATGCTGGATCGCATAGGGGTGCTTGATCACACAAGAGTCCTTGGTCACATGAGGGTACGTGTCCACACAGTAGTGCTTATAATGCATAAAATGTGTGATCGCATAAAAAATGCTTAATCGCATAAGTTGCATGATCACCTAGATTTGCATGGTTGCATAACGAGGCATGTTAATTTAGCGTATGTTCACATAAGAATACGTGTCTGTCTGGATACATGATGTGTAAATTACACATTCAGAGATGCATGCTTGCTTGTAAGATGCTCATTCCACAGCACATGATATAGGTATGCTTGTATACAGCGCACACCTTTTTATAGTAGAAAATTCCGCGCTAGGACCATATATAAAATAAGCAGCAGTAAACAGTAAACCACCTGCAAATATTAATAAAAATGCAAAAATCAATATTAAACACAAAGAAAAAGTCCAGATATTTATGAAATGGAATCAATCTTCAAAGGTAGCAGGATGTTCAGCTTATTACAAGTAACGATCCAAAATGAGCTAAGATTGCCCTTACCAGAACATGAGTAACAATGAGCGGATGGCATTAAACCCAGCCAGGGCCTTTGGGATGAAAAACCAGTATCATACTGCAATCACTGAGCAGCAAATGATATCACCTGGGATGTATTACAGCTATCTTGCAAACCTGGCCTGTTGGTGGGTCCTGAGGACTGGAGTTGAGAACCACTGATCTAGGTGGACATGGCGAGGTCTCTTTAGCAAAGAGGAGGTGCTGCTCATTGGCCGGGGTGAATCTGCACATAAATTCACTAGGACTGTATCGGCCAACCTCATCTCTGGTGAAGTTTTCAAAGAGATTTTTCAGCAATTTACAGGTCAGATGATAAGAAAGTTGCCTGCCCCTACCCTACAGTGTTCCCTGTCAACCATCGATCAGTCCTTAGTTTGACATAGAGCCTGGCTACCACCGTGAGTTTGTAAGCGCAATCTACAGCCACGGTGGTGGGTTTTTCACTCCCCCCCCCCCTCTCCTTTTTGTTTTTGTGTGCTCACCAGGGTGTTGGTATGTCTGCTTGTCCATGTTAAACATCTGATATACTACACTATGGCCAGTTTTTTGTGTTGTTTTTTCTCCTACATCCATTGAGGGGACTACAATTTGAAAACGGACAGTGCAGATTGGTTTTTCATCCCAAAGGCCCTGGCTGGGTTTAATGCCATCCGCTTATTGTTACTGATGTTCTGGTAAGGGCAATCTTAGCTCATTTTGGATCGTTACTTGTAATAAGCTGAACATCCTGCTACCTTTTGAAGATTGATTCCATTTCATAAATATCTGGACTTTTTCTTTGTGTTTAATATTGATTTTTGCATTTTTATTAATATTTTCAGGTGGTAGGTAAGACCTCCACCTTACCAAACCTTAGTAGGTTTGTCCTTAGGCTAGCCACCATGCTCGAGTTTTAAAGAATGCTAAGGCCCGCCTCTAGCGGGTCTAAGAGGCCAGGGTATAGCAGTAATGGCATGCCAAGCCAGTCTGCTGCCGAGAGATCAGTATGTTGCATGGCTGGACCTAGGTGCGGCCAGCATGGTCAAGTATCTGGAACTTCTGGGTTAGGATCAAAGTCTAAGGTACATTCTCAGCCCAAGTAGACTCAATGTGCGCAATACGGTAAAGACTTAAGAGCACTTAAGCTGGGTCCTCAACTTAGAGAAATCATCTTGCAGCCCCTTTGGAGGCTGGAGTTTTTTGGGTATAGTCACAGGCACAGCCCAAAGCAGGGTGTCTTTTACCCGGGTCAGAGGCCAAGACCATAAAATAAAAAAAATACATTTTTTTGGCCTAATTAGGCAAGCAGGGGAAAGACCTTCCATTTGCCTTTGTATGAGGTTGTTGGGGAAGATGGTAGCCTCATCCAAGGCTGTTCTCTTCGCCTAGTTTCACTCAACACCATTAAAGAACAGCATGCTGTCGGCTTGGATCAAGAGAATCTAATGCCGCGTACACACGAGCGGCTTTCCGGCGGACTAGGTCCGACAGGATTAGTCCAGTGGACAATCCGATAGTGTGTGGGCTAGCCTGATAGCTTTTCAGGATAAAAATCAGATGGACCTAGAAATAGAACATGTTTCAAATCTGTCCGACGCACTCAAATTGGGAAAACTGTTAGTCTGTGTGCTGGTCCGACGGACCAAATACGACGCAAGAGAAGCTATTGGCTACTGGCTATTGAGCTTCCTTTTTTAGCCCCGTTTACGTCATCTCGTTCAAACCGAACAAACTTATGAACGGACTTAGTCCTATCGGGTGTGGCCAAGTCGGTTGGTGCGGAAAGTCCGTCGGACCCAGTTAGAAAGTTCGTCGGAAACACCGTCGGACCTAGTCCACCGGAAAGTCCGCTCGTGTGTATGTATCATTAGCCTTGGATTTTCTGATGCACTTGACGTCAGAAGTACGTAAATCCTCAGTTGGTGATTACTAGCCAAAAGTCTACAGGAAAATCCTTGATTCCAGTCACCAGGAAAGTGGTAACTACGGATACCAGCATCATAGGCTGGGGTACAGTCCTAAAAGAGCTTTCGGTCCAAGGGAAGTGGTCCAGACTTAAAGGTTCCTGTCCGTCAATATGCTGGAGGTTCGGGCAGTACATTTGGCCCTCAGGGCCTGGACATACAGGCCACAAGGTGGTCCTGTCTGGATACAATCCGACAATGCTACAGCAGTGACCTATATCAGTCACCAAGGGGGCGCCAGGAGTCTGGATGCCCAGAGGGAGGTGAACCATTTGTTTGTTAGGCAAGGAAACATGCCTCTGTCTATCTGCAGTCTTATTCCAAGGTTGGAAAAATTGGCAGGAGGATTTTCTAAGCCGCCAGCAGCTGTACCTAGGAGAATGGTCTCTACACCCTACCATATTTCAGGCTATATGCCAGAGATGGGGTACCCCGAATGTAGATCTGCTAGCTTCCAGGTTCAACAAGAAGCTAGACAACTTTGTGCCAAGAACAAGTGATCTGCTAGCACTAGGCTCAGATGCCTTTTGATAAATCCTTGGGATCAGTTTTCTCTGATCTATGCGTTCCCTCCAGTTCCGCCTCTTGTTCCTTCATAGGATCATGCGGGAAAGGAAGTCGGTAATTCTAGTAGTCCTGGCTTGGCCCAGAAGGTCCTGGTATGCAGAGATTGTGTGAATGGCAGTTGGAAGGCCATGGGTTCTTCCACTATGGCCAGATCTGCTTTCACAGAGGCCAATATTTCTTCCTTCCTTACAAAATCTGAATTTGACAGTTTGGCTATTGAGACCCATGTCCTAAAAAAGGGATCTCAGGTCCAGTCCTAACCACCACTCTGGTTAATGTCAGGAAGCCGGCCTCCAGGCTCATCTATTATAGAATCTGGCAGGCATATGTCTCCTGGTGTGAGTCCAAGAGATGGCATCCTAGGTGGTATACCATTGACAGAATTCTCACTTTCCTTCAATTAGGAGTAGAAATGAAGCTGTGCTTGAGCACTATCAAGGGTCAGATCTCAGCCTTGTCTGTATTTTTTTTCAGAAACCGATTGCCTCTCATTTCCTAGTCCGGACCTTTATCCTGGGGGCACTGCGTCTAAATCCGCCAGTCAGGCCACCCGTGTGTCCATGGGATTTGAATTGGTTTTGTCTGTTCTACAAAAACAGCCTTTTGAACCATTACACCATGTATCTTTGTGTCTTTTGACCAAGAAGTTGTTTTTTTCTTGTTGTCATAACCTCTGCCAGGAGGGTATCAGAATTAGCAGCTTTTTTATGTCTAGAGCCATACTTATTTGTTCACAAAGACAGGGTGGTGTTGCGTCCTCACCCGGCTTTCTTAACTAAGGTGGTATCAGGGTTCCACCTAAAACAAGATGTGGTCCTACCATCCTTTTTTTCCAGATCCACCCGGAAACATTGTTACACTCTCTAGATGTTATTAGAGCAGGCATAATCTATCTGGAAGCGACTGCTCAGATTCGGAAGACTGATTTTCTGTTTGTGTTGCCTGTCGATCCCAGAAAGGGCCAGGCAGTGCCGAAGTCCACTATAGCTAGGTGGATTTGACAAGTTATTGTTCAGGCCTATGGTTGGGTAAAGAAAATTCCTCCTTTTCAGGTTAAAGCGCACTCAACTAGAGCAGTAAGTGCTTTATGGGCAGTGCATTACCAGGCCTCCATGGCGCAGATCTGCAAGGCTGCAACTTGGTCTTCGGTCCATACATTCACTAGATTTATCAGGTGGATGTAAAAGGGCATGAGGATACCGCTTTCGGGCGCAGTGTACTGCAGGCAGCAGTGCAGGCCCTTTGGGCATTGCTATGGGACATCCCATGATGTAAGGAATAGAGCTCTGTGTCCCGTGATGTATGAATAAGAAAAAAGGATTTTTTAAAACAGCTTGCCTGTAAAATCCTTTTCTTGGGATTACATCACGGGACACAGAGCTCCCCGCCCCTCTTCGGGGTGTGTGTATATGTATGTGTGTATATATATATATATATGTGTGTGTGTGTGTGTGTGTGTGTGTGTGTGTGTGTGTATATATATATATATATATATATAATATATAATATTGCATCGAGATACTTATTGCTTTGCTACAAACTGAGGTGCCAGTGGTGCCACTTAGGGTTGCCAGTGTCCAACTCCTGAAGGTAGGCTATCTAACCCATGATGTAATGAATAGAGCTCTGTGTCCCGTGATGTAATCCCAAGAAAAGGATTTTACAGACAAGCTGTTTTAAAAAATCCTATTATAGCTAGGTCGGGAACCAGACAAAAGTTATAAGAGTATGAGATGACTTAGAGGTGATAAGTCCATTTTATTATTTTTTTTTGTAGAAAACTGGCATAGAATTCTGAATAATTTGATAAATTCTCTCCATTGTTTAACCAATTGAACAGCACTGATGTATTTAAATGATCATGAAAAATGGTGGGTTTTTAATTAGTGCATCCAATTAGTACATATAATAAAGATCATATTCAGTGTATATTGTTATTATTATTATTATCTTATTTGTGCACAGCTTTATTTTTTTTTTATTTACATGGGGAGAGTTCCAGCTGGTCACATGACAAGTGTGGTATTTTTCATTTGGATTCTCCTTTTTGGTTTTGCAGACACTTAAATGTATACAGTCATAAGCAGAAATGTGAAAAACCTTTTATGGTAACTTCTATTTATCATGTGGCGAACATACAGTGGGGGAAATTATTATTTGATCCCCTACAGATTTTGTAAGTTTGCCCACTTACAAAGAAATGAAGGGTCTGTAATTTTGTCATAGGTGTATTTTAAATGATAGAGACAGAATATCAACCAAATATCCAAAAAAGAACTATACAAATGTTATAAACTGAGTTCCAGTTTAGTGAGTAAAATAAGTATTTGATCCTAAAATAAAACATGACTTAGTACTTGGTGGAGAAACCCATGTTGGCAAGCACAGAGGTAAGACGTTTCTTGTAGTTGGTTACCAGGTTTGCACACATCTCAAGAGAGATTTTGTTCCACTTTCCTTTACAGATCTTCTCTAAATCCATAAGGTTTCTTGGCTGTCGCTTGGCAACTTGAAATTTTGAGCCCTGCTATAGAAGATTTATGGAGGGAGCTGAAATTTCTGAGCTACTAGCCAGGCCTTAAGGGTTACTTGCCACCAGTTGCCCCACTCAACCCCTACCCTGCCCCAACCCTAAACACGCCCTTGATCCTCTACTGAAATGACACTTAAATGTTTTATGCAGAATTAAGTTACAAAAATAAATATTAACAACTTTATCAGTGCCCATTAGTGCAGCCTACCAGTGCCCATCAATGCAGCATGACCTGTGGCCATCAATGCAGCATAACCAGTGCCCATCAATGCAGCCTCACCTGTGCAGAGGAAGAGGCGAGCTGGCCGGATCATCAGAGAGCGGGGATTGCCCACTGTAATAGCTTCACATAGTCCCGCCTCCTGGCCTGGTGTTTTTGATGATGTCACAGGTCCCACATTGGACTGGTGTTCTGTCTATCAAAGACGCCGGGCCAGGAGGTGGGACTATGTGACGTTGAGCTCCGGGAACACCCAGCAATTAAAATAAAAACTATCACAGTGGGCAATCCCCGCTCTCTAATGATTCGGCTGGCTTACCTCTTCCTCCCCTCTCTCTCTCTTCCTCTCCGCGATCACAAGGAGAGCGGCTCCCAATCATCCCTGCCTTCCGGCGGTGCTCGCCCCCTCCGAGGCAGTCCCAAATTTGAGGGCTGTTCTATAGGATTATGGTGTGGAGGCTGGCTAGGCCACTCCATGACCTTTAATGTGCTTCTTCTTGAGATGCTCCTTTGTTGCCTTGGCGGTATGTTTTGGGTCATTGTCATGCTGGAAGACCCATCTTCAGTGTTCTGGCTGAGGGAGAAAAGTTCTCATCCAAGATTTTACAATACATAGCCCCATCTATTGGCCTCTTAATGCAGCAAAGTCAGCCTGCACCATTAGCAGAGAAACAGCCCCAAAGCATAATGTTTCCACCTCCGTGCTTGACTGTGGGGATGGTGTTCTTAGGGTCATAGTCAGCATTTTTCTTCCACCAAGCACGGCGAGACGAGTTAATGCCAAAGAGCTTAATTTTGGTTTCATCTGACCACAACACTTTCTCCCGATCCTTCTCTGAATCATTTAGATGTCATTGGCAAACTTCAGACGGGCCTGTACATGTGCCTTCTTGAGGAGGGGGACCTTGTGGGCGCTGCAGGATTTCAATCCATGGCGGCGTATTGTATTACCAATGGTTTGTTTGGTTACTGTAGTTCCAACTGCCTTGAGATCATTCACAAGCTCCTCCCGTATAGTTCTGGGTTGATCCCTCCTTTTTCTAATGATCTTCCGTACCCCATGAGGCGAAATCTTGCATGGAGCTCCAGACACAGGCCGATTGGTGTTTTTTTTTTTTCTGTATTTCTTCCATTTGCGAATAATCGCTCCAACAATTGTTTCCTTCTTACCAGGCTTTTTAAAAGCTGATGATCTTGTAGCCCATTGCAGCCTTGTGCAGGTCTACAATCTTGTCCCTGACATCCTTTGACAGCTCTTGCCCATGATGGTGAGGTTTGAATGGAGGAAAGATTCTGTGGACGGGTGTCTTTTATACACGTAACGGGTTGTCGTTAGGAGCACCTTTTTAAAGTGACAGGACTAATCTGTGTACCACATACTGTAGCCAGTCTGTGGGAGCCAAAATTATTGTTGGTTGGTAGGGGATCAAATACCTTTTTTACCCACTGAACCTAATTACTTAACTAAATTTATAACATTTGTTTCATGTGTTTTTTTTTTTCTGAATTTTTGATAATCTGTTTCTATCATTTAAAATACACCTATGATAGACCCTTCATTTTTTTTTGTAAGTGGGCAAACTTACAAAATCTGCAGGGGATCAAATTATTTTCCCTACTGTAACTACATGAATACTATATTACTGCAATAATGTATGCATATTCATAACCTTATTTCTTACTAGTGGAGTGGAAATGTAATACCATAAGTCACCAGTGCTTATACTGTTTAATTTTGCATCTGCAACTAAATGTGCAAATCTGGGAACATAGATGTTGAGAATGCAGCACCGAGATAATCAATACGTTTAGAGCCACCTATCAATTTCAGTTCCACTCAGCCAATAAAGCATATCTAAACTCAAGAACAAACATATCTGTTTGTTTAAATTCAGTTTTAATAGCTTCATTCATTTTTTTATTCTCTGATTTGGTCTACATCACACCTCACCCTCTCCTAATCTCTATAACATAAGAGACAGGTATTCTATAGCTCACAACAGAGAACTGGTAATGGCTAGAATTTTAAGTTCAGTGCACAGAAAGTTACAGGATTTCTGGCAAGATCAAAAAAAAAAAAGAAGAAAACTAATGTAGCCACCATCTCTAAGGACTGACAGTGTATTGCATTTTTATTCTTGAGTTTGGAAATATTTTACATTGACTAGTTCTAAGTGAATATTTCTTGCAAAGTGTTTGATACCAAATGTATATTATTAGATTTCATAAAAGGGATAATCATTTTTTTCTTTCATTTTTGCTGATTGACACAGGCCAGACTGAATTGCAAGCACTGTGGCAAGCCTGTCATTGATGTACGTATTGGAATGCAGTATTTTTCGGAGTACAGCAACGTTCAACAGTGTCCACACTGTGGGAATTTAGACTACCATTTTGTGAAGCCATTCTCCTCATACAAAGTACTAGAGGCTTATTGACAAAAGCTTTGTTTTAGTAATAGCCATTTTATAGGTATTACTACTTTGTTACAAATCTTTTATAGGAAATATTCTGTGAAAACAAACTTCTTTTCTAATTAAAAAAAAAAAGTTTCAGCTTTTTTTTTCTTTGTATTGGGTTACAAATACTTTGTAAATAGTATTTAGATTTCCCCTGATGGCTGGGGGAATGTAAAATGGAAATTTGACGGGTGAATGTAAATTTATGCCAGCAAAGTGTATTTTTTCTTTCCTGTTGAAGATGAACCTGTGCTTCTAGAAATAGAACTGTCATAACTAACTTTTTTTTATTGGTATAAGTTCCAGGGTGGTAATCTTAACCTAGATTGTCAATGATCCACTACAAGTATGCAGTTGATGAAGTTGGGAATGCATATTTGTACCAGGTCAGTGAAACACTTCTTAGTATAGCAAGGATGACAATGATGTCCTTGGTGCTTACACCTTTAAAAACAAGTTGGCAATGGCATCTTTCATATTTCTATGGTGATGGCTTCCCTTTATGGGTTTGATAATAGTTATCTAATTGCTGTTTAATAGAAAATAACCTTTGTGACTAAGCACTTAAAAGAAATCACTTTTCACCAAAGTAAACTTGGCCATTTTTAAAATAAATTTGATATTTAAAGCTGTTTGCTTTTTTTTTTAAACTAGCCTTTTTCCTATTGAAAAAATAGGAGCAACGTTTGATGCCAGTTTTATATGTTTGGATTTGGATATAATATAAAAGTGATGATGAATATGAATCATTTTCTTTCCCAAAGTACTTCAGATGGTCAATCTAAGATATTGATTATTCATTTTCTTTATGGACATTTCACATAACTATTCTTCATTACCATTTTAACTTTTTTTGTGTTTGTGGTACTATTCTGTTTGTCTTTCTGAAGAGCACTGAATTTTTTTTTCTATTGGGTGCTGTATTTATTTGAATAAGTAATAAAAATGTCCTACAAATGTAAAGATGAGTCGCCAAAATTCTAATTGTATGTTTGATATGGAATTGTATTTTTAGAGGGGCAGTACTGAAACAATTTTATTTTGTTTTTTTTTTTGTTTTTTAAGGAAAGGACACATTAGTCCAAATATAACATTTAGACGTATTTGTATTCTTCCAATGATATACAGTATAGAGATTAAAAATATGCAAAAAGTAGGAAATGTTCAGTGTGATTAGTAAGGCAAAGTGCAGTAACCAGTGGGTTACTGTGTGTTTAATTTCACATTGATAAACAATAAAATTCTCATGTGGCTGCTGCACTCTGCACTTTACTATTTTGTACCGACTTATTTATTAAGTGTGTGTTATGTGGCCATCTTCATTGCACAAATAAAGACAATCTGAAACACTGGGGGTTATTTACTAAAGCTGGAGAGTGCAAAATCTGGTGCAACTCTAAATAGAAACCAATCAGCTTCCAGTTTTTTTTTGCCAAAGCTTAATTGAACAAGCTGAAGTTAGAAGCTGATTGACTACCATGCACTGGTGCTCCAGATTCTGAGTGCACCAGTTTTAGTAAATATCCCCCACTGTCTCATTTGGGTGGAGTACCACAAGTTAAACATGATTACTGATTATTTTTACTTGTCATCGAACATTACACACAATTGTGTGCATCTTATGATTTTAACACGTCATTGCAATAACTAGGCTATTTGTACAAAGCCTACAGCGGCCTGCAGCAGGGCGGCTGAACTCTGAACAGAGTGGTACCTGGGTTTAGGGCCCTATGCGTTCAGAAACTAAGATCTAAAATACAAAGACCTGTGTTTTGGACCTTCATCCCTAAATGTAGCATGGGTACTGCTCAGTACAGCAGCCAGCCTCAGCCTGCCATAGACTTTTATGAGCTGCTTGCAGGCCGGGAGGTACAAACGTCTATTAGATGGCCTTGTTTGTAAGGAGCCAAAAGTAGTAAGTAGTTCTCATGCCAAATACTCAACTATATGTGTGTGGGGGTGAGACTCCAATCTAGAGATTATGTTCCAGAATCAGTTTTTAATTTGTGCAGCTCCACCCAAACTTTTTTTTTTTTTTTTAAATGTTGGTCGAAATAAGTAAAGCTATGTCCCAGGTGAGAACAGATTAAAAAAATAATAGTAGGCATTGTGCTGGTTGTAATGCAATATATTCTGCAGACCCCCCCCCATAGACATCTCTGTCCAATGTAGCATTTTCATTGGTAAAACAGTCACAACTGACTCCATGCAATTCTAAATATCATCAGCTGAATAATAGCTGTTGTGCTCATTTCTCCAGCATTGCTATTCAGAACCATAAAGAACCACACAGCCATTTAGATGTTATACATGGTCATTTACAAACTATAGTATATGGTGAGACATTTCCTTTAATTTACTGTTTATGATGATCCTTGCTTATGCCTACATTCAGAGCATTAGCTACAAGCAGTAAAGTGTCCAGGTTCCAACCAATGAAATCACTTCACGTCACATTTCTCACTTTTTAGCAGTGTATAGTAGCAGAATCCCAAAAAGTTGGCTTTAATAGAGTTCACCGCTGAATAACCCAGCTGATTGGGATAACAAGAGACATTCTAATAGGACAAATGCTTGGGACGCTAAGACACTTGTTTTTCTTTGGGAAAAAAAATTGTAAGGTCTGCCCCACACATCAAGATTTCTAATTTTGGGTCTAATGCCCTGTACACACGGTCGGAAAATGTGTGATAGGACCTTGTTGTCGGAAATTCCGACCGTGTGTGGACTCCATCACACATTTTCCATCGAAATTTCCGACACACAAAGTTTGAGAGCTTGCTATGAAATTTTCCGCCAAAATCCGTTGTCGGAAATTCCGATCGTGTGTACACAAATCCGACGCACAAAGTGGCACGCATGCTCAGAATAAATTAAGAGACGAAAGCTATTGGCTACTGCCCCATTTATAGTCCCGACGTACGTGTTTTACGTCACCGCGTTTAGAACGATCGGATTTTTCAACAACTTTGTGTGACCGTGTGTATGCAAGACAAGTTTGAGCCAACATTCGTTGGAAAAAATCCATAGATTTTGTTGTCGGAATGTCCGATCAATGTCCGACTGTGTGTACAGGGCATTACTGTCAAGTCTCAAAGCTGCACTCTAGGCAGATATGAAAAAACAAAAACAATAAATGTAGTTCTGTATTCTTTATAGCTGCCTCGTAGGCTTTCCTTCAGTCTTGAGAGTTGTCCAGACTCCTCTACTGTGATGAAATGGTTTACTCTGATTTCATTGTGCTTTTCACAGTCTGCACTGGGGGCCAATCAGATGTCCTACATGCACACGAACTAACAAACCTGCTGACAGGGACCCATTCAACACAGCGCATGCACGAAGCCGTCCATGCCAGTCATGTCCGACTGATTGCTCCGCACAATGGGGACTCACACCGCCGCTGAAAGCCTCTGCCGGGTCACAAAACATATACCCGCCGGTCCCGCAAGAGCCGAGGAACGCTCTGGAGCGGTCGCCATGGTGCTCGGTGGCACCCATCAGAAGCCAAAGGCAAAAACAATACGGGAGGCCCTGGCCAGGACCTCCGCCAAAATGGCGCCGCCACCTCCATCTTACACAGGGACACAGTGCTCCCCGTGGATTAAGCCACTGCGGCATAGAGATGAGGGTGAGTCTGACACAGAACTGTTTGCCTCCCCTTTGCCCTCCCATGCCTGCACAGCCAGACCTGACAATTCGAACGTATGCTGCAGATAGCACTCAAGCACACCTCAGACCAAATCGCAGATTGCCTTACCAAGGAGAACAGGGAGCTGGGCCAGCGCACATCTGAACAGGAGCAGAGGGTGGATGATTTGGAAGCTATTCTGGGCAATCATGCTGACTAACTGGAAGCCCTCAGAGAAGAAAATATAAACCTGCAAACCTAACTGGAGAACTATGAGAATAGGGCCCGTAGGTCCAATCTGCGTATCCGAGGAATCCCTGAATCTATACTCTATCTGCAATCCACCGTCACCGCCCTGTTCCAGAAGCTTTCCCCATCCATTACCATCAAGCGCCTGGAAATGGACCGCATTCACAGAGCTCTCGTCCCCCGCAAACCTGAGGGCCCCCTACGCGACATAGTTGCCAAACTACATTTTTACCGTAATAAAGAGCAGCTCCTTTCTGCAGCATGGCAAAGGGACTCCCTCACATTCCAAGGCCACGAATACCAGCTATTCACTGATCTCTCCCAAACAACCATTTCCAAGCGTTGATCTTTTAAACTACAGCTCCAGGTTCTACAACAGCACCACATCAACTACAATTAGGGGTTTCCTTTCTCCCTTCAATTCACCTATCAAGGCCGCAGGCATTCCTGCAAAACCCAAGATGATCCACAATCCCTCCTCCAGGATCTGCACCTTGCTACTCCATCTCCACCCAGGGATCAGCCCCGACGCTATGATTCCTCCGAAGGCCCCCTCCGCTACACCCGCAGCAAACAACCGAGGCTCTTCCAAGTGAGGCAAATTCTCCTCTCCCCCAGTGGCTCCATCTGACTCCATGGACTGAAGGTGACCTCCAGAACTGCTGAGCATCCCACTTCACACCCCTGTGGGTACCCTCACTTTTGACTGACTTGGCCCTCTGACACCCCTCCTCTTTTTCCTGGCAACAATCACCTCCCTCTGTGATGGCGGACACATCTCCATTCCTACTGCCCCTTTTACCCGCTTCTGGGTGCAGTATGAGGTCGCTAGGAGAAAAGGAAGTTGTCCAACGAAGTCTAGTATTGTTCTGTTACTTTTCAGTTCTTATTTCCTGTATATCTTTTGTTTTAATGTTGCCAGCCAATGGCTTGCATAATCTCTCGGAGAACGCCAATCTCTCCCCTCACACCAGTTCTATACCCACCCTTTCTGAGAAAAAGACATACATGACATGCTTACAACCAGATCCCTAAAAGATCCTAAATTGTTATTTCTATGCTTTCTCCGAGAACCAATGGGCACACAGTTTTCCGGAGTGTCTCTCCGTTCCGTAAAATAAACAGCTGTGGTAGATACTTTTAGGCACTAATACACTACGCAGAAACGATCATATCCTGGGGACAGTACAGGTATCTGTTCAACTCTACCCACACCACGTGACGCTTCAGGGTGACACGCTGAGGTCGGCTGTAGTCAACTGCAATAGATGATCACTAACCTCAGTGTTCACCTGCATTCCAAGTGTTCCCATTTCTAGGTACCAACAACACCTGGTTCCGTTGAGCAACAGGTAACACCCTGGCTCCCCACAATGCCATACCCCTTAGGTTTGCTCCATAATCTGACCCTTTCACCTCGTATAGCCCTCAATTGCTTACAATGCGCTGCTGGTGTGACCCCCCTGATCGTCACTGCAGCCCCCACCTCTGCCCTCAGAGGTCTCATGTCCATAGCCATGGATGGATCACAATGCCGCCCTCACCTCACTGGAATACCTAGTACCGCGACAAGTCGATCGTTTGTGGTGCCCTAATGACACCCTCTTTGCACATCCCTCACACAGAACAGACATTGCTTTGGCTATTAAGGATTACTTATCTCATAACTCTATGGATGACATTACACCTCTAACATTATGGGAAGCCCATAAACCTGTCCTACACGGGGTTTGTATAAGCAAAGCCTCATTTCTTAAGAAAGAACACCAAGCCCTACATCGCCAGCTAGAATCCATCTTCAATCCCACACTGCATTCCAAGATGACCCCTCACCCCAACATAGACAAGCCCTAGACAAAGCTAGGCTGAAACTAGACCTCTTCCTAAGGGAATCTACCAAAAAAACACTTTGTAAATCTAGGCATAAACTATACATGAAAGGCAATAAGTCAGACACTTTCCTCGCTCTGACCCTTAGAAGATTTTGCCACGCAAGCAAACCCATCTGCTTGAAACTAGCGAATAATACCTACTCCAGTAATCCTATAAAAATCCTGGCCCTGTTCCGTAAACACCTAACAGACCTGTATTCCGCAAAAAAAATCTTTGACGAAACACGTGCAATGGCCCTGTTCTCCAATCTTCCTCTAACCATTCTATCAACGTCGCAGCATACGACCCTCGAGCAACCCATCTCAGATCTAGAGGTCTGCACTGCAATCAAAACCCTGAAAACTAACAAGCGCCTAGGCCCAGATGGCTTTACGACCGCCTATTATAAACAATTTGCAGATCCTTCTTACCCCTCTACTAGTAGGAGCCCTCAATTCCATCCTGAAAGGCCACTCTTTTCGACTCAACTCGCTCTCAGCCATTATCCCCATGCTACCCAAACCCCAGACTCATCCTGGAATAATTACCGCCCCATCTCATTATTAAACATAGACATCAAACTGATGGCCAAAATTATGTCCTTGTGCCTGAATTTGATCATGGGTCTCTCATTCACGAAGATCAAGTAGGCTTTATACCTCTATGGCAAGATGGAGATAATGTCCACAGGGAAGTCCTCATAGCCCATGCAGCCCGCAAGCGCTGCATACCGGTCTGCGTGTCATTGGACATAAAAAAAAGCATTTGACGCCCTCTCCTGGCCCTACTTACAGTTTGTGCACCGATGTTGGGGTTTTGGGCTGCACTTCTTAGTTTGGCTTTTTACACACCTTCCCTGCAGCCCATATTAAGTATGCAGGATATAAGGCTGACCCTTTTCCTACACGAGGGTCAAGGCAGGGATGCCCTCTATCACTGCTTCTTTTCTCCCTAGCCATTGAACCCTTATCCCAACTAATCCGTTCCTATCCTGACATCAAAAAGAGTAGAGCTAGGAGGCCACCACCACAAGCTCTGTCTATTCGTGGACGACATTCTTCTCTTCCTATCCTCCCCCTTAACCACCTTTCCTAATCTCCTAAACAACCTAGACCAATTTGCATTAATATCTGGCCTAGTAGTGAACCCTCAGAAATCTAAAGTCTTTAACATATCCATACTCCCCTCACTAATACCGCAACTTCAACAAGCACTGCCATTCTTTTGGTCCCCCCAATACATCACCTACCTGGGAATCAACTTGCCTGCAGACCCTAATGCATTGTATTCCACCAACTACCCAGCAATGGTGACCCATTTAACCAATCTCTTGTTCTCTTGGTCTGCACTCCCCCTGGCATGGATCGGCCGCATCACAGTTACCAAAATGGCAATCTTGCCAAAAATACTGTACCTCTTTCGTTCCATCCCACTTTTTAAGAATCCTGCAACGTCGTGTGTTCAACTATGTTTGGGCAGTAAAAGACCTCGAATCGTATGGCATGTTCTGTTTCTCTCCAAACTAAATGGAGGCCTAGGGCTCCCCAATATCACCAAATATTACCAAGCCGCGCACCTGGCTCAACTCCCCAAATATCGCGCGACACAGGAAATACCCTTGTGGGTGGCACTGGAGTCGGACGATTGCGATCCCTTATCTGTAGCCAACTTACTATGGCTCCACCCAAGAGATCGCAGAGCACTAAACAACCCAAAAACCTGTCAGCCCTGGGCGATCTGGGACAGACTTAAAAATAGGTATGGCTTCCAATCCCCACATAACCCACTCCTGTCATACTTCCACAATCCAGCCTTTTACCCTGCCTGGACCTCCCCTCCTTCATTTCACAGGTGGTCTTCTGCTTACCTTATTCGTGCCCACAAATTTACAACTCCCAATGAATTTAAGTAATTTCCGACCCTATGTGAATCACATGATATCCCTAACTCGGAAATATTCAGTTATCTCCAAATTAAGCATTTCTTCGCCTCATGCATCCGAAAAGACACATCTCTACCCACTATGTCAACATTCTAATGCAATTGTAAAACGGACCCCCATGCTTGTGGGTTAATCTCCAACAAATATACCCAACTTATGGACTCTCCTTCCTCTACACCCATACCCTATGCAGCTAAGTGGGAGAGAGATCTGGGTCTTCCTCTTGACACCAAGGACTAAATAGAGATCTGGGAAGCTACCAAGTCAGCGTCACAGAATATAGTGGCGTTGGAAACAAATTATAAGGTTCTTATGCGCTGGTATCTGGTCCCTGCCCGGATCGTCAAATTCCACCCCACCTACCCTCCCAAATGCTTTCGAGGCTGCCCAGATGCCGGTACACATCTCCACATCTGGTGGACCTGCCCACTGGCCCAAACATTCTGGACTGAAGTTTTCCATGTTTTTTCCACATTGTTCAAAGGGCCACTGGACCCTAACCCAGCCACAGCCCTACTTAATAAAAAGCTTCCGGAAGTGACCCGCCCACAATTTAAACTCTTCTTGCAAGTCACTACTGCGGCGAAGCAAACCATCGCGAAGGCCTGGAAAACTCCACGCCTTAGCATCACAGAAACCAAAAATAGGGTCACCAGGGCCATGATCCATGCTAAAGTGGAAGCTACTCTCCTAGACAAAGTAAAAAAATATCAACGCCTATGGAAACCATGGGTGGAACACTATCTCCCTTCTGACTTCGATCAATCACTGCTGCCCCCTTAACCACCCTTGCTCATGTCGCTAGGGACCACTGAGTGAAGACCCCTAAGCCTCTCTAATATTACACCCCCTGGGACCTATCCTTGTTACCTCCCCCCCTCTCCTCTTAGCCCTCCCACCCTCCTCCCTTCTCCTACCACCCCCCTTCCCCTACCACCTTTTTTAGCTCTTTTCTTTCTTCCATACCCCCCTTCCCATTCAGATTATGCAGTCTTAGCCCAACATTGATTACCCCTTTAGGGGACAACCCATCCATACAATACCATGCTTAAAAGGTAACAGCGCCTATCGCCACGCAATCTTTACTCTGCACATTCTCTTTAAAAACAGCCTAGGTTGCTCCCCTAAATTGTCCAGCCCAATATCCTTACCTAAATGCCCCAAATATTACAGGTTGCTTCTTGGCAGTTAGATCACACAACACCTCAAATGTGTTTATCCGCCATGAGGAGTGAGCCTTCCTTTTCTGCCTCCCTTGTTCTAGCTGAACAGTTCAGATTAACCACATCTCTATGCATAGAGTTACGCAACAGCTAGCGTATGTTACACATCTGTTATGAATACCTTTCTCACCAAATTAATAAGGGCTGCATTCCCACACAAATGGTGTGATTTTATTCTCTATGTACCCTGAGACTGATTCTGTTCCTGTTTGTTATCCTTTTCCTTCTATACCAATAAAATATTTGAGAAGAAAAAAGAAAGAAATGTGCTGATAGGATGACAGAGAAGAAAGTTAACCTCACCAGTTTTTTGCATCCTCTGACTATCCAATCAAAGGTTTTTGACAGCCAAAAATTGTTTTATACGGTCTATATAGTTTTGTTAATGACCATGTTAATATCTTGTTGGTAAGTAAAGTTAAAAGGATAGTTCACCTTTACAAAATACCTGCCTATTCAGGTAAGGGATGTTTGTAGATAAAAACCAAACCGTGCAGCTCTGACTAAAGTTGAATAAAGCCCTTGCTGTAGGTGTAGGCCATTTACATACCTTATGAAGCCTGACTAGAATACTCCCAGGATGTTGCTAAGTACTCCCAGGACGTTGCTAAGTGAGGCCTAGTCGTCACTACTAGCCTCCACCATCACAGGCGTGAGCTCTTTCTCTGATTCAAACCTCACATACTCTTTCTCTTCCCTGATACAGTAACTCTGAGCTCAGCATTTGAGAGCTCACTCCTGTTATGGAGAAGGTGAGCAGTGATGACCAGGCCTCACTTAGCAACGTCCTGGAAGTACTTTGCATCTTCCTGGAAGTATTCCAGTCAGGCTTTATAAGGTATGTAAATGGCCTTCACCTATAGCAAGGGCTTTATTTAACTTTAGTCAGAGCTGCAGAGTTTGTTTTTATCTACAGAAGCCTCTTATCTGCATAGGCAGTTTTGTGGTAAAGGTGAACTATCCCTTTACATTTTATATGGCTGTCTTCTCCCTGTCTTTCCCCTTTTGGGTTCTAGGATAAAAACTTTTCGGATCGGTTCACTAAAGCATAATGCATGCAGCATTTTCATTAACTAGGGGCATTGGTTGCTTTTTTTTTTTCTATGAATGAAAATGGTTTTATCACCTAACTAAACGTTTTGTTGCACAACTCACTTTATTTTACCGTATGCACATAATATTGATTTTTCTGCTGCTTATAAGGAGAAGGTCAAGTCACAAAGATAAGTACACAGATTATTGCTTCTTAAAAGATTGCTAGCTCCTGGGTGTTGTTAGCTGTAGGTGTTTTGGAAATAGGAAATTGTATGTTGCCTATTAAAGCAGTTTTCCTCCAAACATTTCCCTGATTGGGTAATAAAATAAGCCAAAAACAGAAGTGGTTTAAAGACTTAATTGAAAAAGTCTTGTTCTATCTGTAGACGATGTCCCATAAGCAATCATCTGAAACGTACAGTAAATGGTGTGCAGCTTTGGAAATACTTGGTTTATAAAGACTGAAAAAAAAAAGTTAAACACTTTTTTTATTTTGTTGTAGTGTGTTAAGCTGGCCATAGACTTATCAGGTTCAGCAGGGACCGGACAATATTTGATAAATATGTGGCTGTTCCTGCTCAACAGAAGTCAATCAAAAGGACGTGTTCAGATGGTGGCGGGTCCCGCTGTCAGAATACAATGTCCCAGAAGGTGGAATTCCTCTATCCACCTGCTGGCTGTATGGGAAAAAAAAAAAAAAAAAAAACTACCCCTCTATGGCCAGCTTTAGGCAAAGCTTGTGCATGCCATGTCTTTGGTGCATTGGCCTGCATTTTGCTATTCTGCTTTATGAAAATGAAAATCCTTTTGGGGAAAAAAAGTATCCAAAATGCAAGTCAACACAAGACAATGCAATTTGTGTTCATTCATGGATTTTGGTGTAAATGTAGCTTTATTCATAGTGAACACGTGTGTATTGTGGTGGTGGGGAGTTAGATTGTAACTCCTCTAAGTGATAACATTATACCATGCCTGCTACAGCTTTACCACCAAACCTCTATATGATAGCAAAGTTGCAGCAGGCATAGTCCTATGGATGGAAGTATTGACATTAAAATCACGGGGGTGGAGGGAAAGGGTTTTCAGTACTGAAAAAAATATTACCCTATATTGAATAAAAATAGAATATACAAAACATTCCCTGTTCCCCTAAACCTGAACCCAACATTTATTCTTAAATTGGTTTTAAAATCATAGTTTTTTTTTTACCTTGCTACATGCCCTGTACTGAGGTAAAAAAATGTCCCAGTAGCAGTATTTCTCACACGTTTGCCCCATAGCAAGCGGCTTTTTACGTGAACAGACACAGACGTGAAGGAGCAGAGAATGCTGGTGGGATACCCCAGAAGAGGAGGTTTGGGGCCACTTTCTGCAATACTATTGCACAGAGCAGGTAAGTATAAAATGTATTTTATTTTAGGTTAAAAAAAAAATATATATATATATATCCTTTACAATCACTTTAATTTTACCCTCACCTTTTCCCCAACACTCCACACTGTACCATGCTAAAAAACATAACCCCTTGCCTGATTCTAACACTTAACCCTTAAACTTACGCTAATCTTATTTTAACCCCCGAATTGAAACCTAACCCTTAATACTTAGCCCTAACTATAAAGGAATCCAAACACTTAACCCCATAAAATGTAAAGAAACAATTCTGTGAAAATATCTATGTATTCATTCCACACAGAGATATTCGGTAAATTAATTCCTATTGTATTCCCATGCTTATACAAACTATAACAGGGATGTTAAAACATTTTTAAGGAAGACTTCTATAAATTAATTTTTTAACCACAATCCCTATATGCTCCAGAACAATGCTAGCTGGAACACATAACAGAATTTGTCAACTAGGTCAACGAGGTAGAAAGAAAGGGACCAGAAATATAGAGATTTACAGCATTGGTAATATTTCCAATTCCATTTATTGTTTACAAGTATTTTGTTCAGCTGCTTGTGGGCTGCATTTTCCACAGCGGACCCCTGAATTTAATCGATTTGGTTGTTGAAAAACTCAATTACTTCTGACAACATAGAAAGCACTTTGTAATTTTTGTAACATCTGCTCACTAACAGTGTCCTCCTGCTGATCAAAATCATGTACATGCCCATGTAACATGAGATGATATTCAATGGTTTAAATAAACCCAGTACCATCATACCAAATGGTCAGTTTTTTAAAATAAAATTTGAAAGCCTCATCTGTAACCCCCCCCCCCCCCTTTCATTGGAAGTTGGAGAACCAGTTTTGATTTCCACTATAGATTTACTTGCCGTGCTCCCCTCCCTATACATACCTAATCTAGGTTGGTCACATTGCATCTCGTTATGAATATTGCGGTATTGAACCTGGAGAAAAATACAAGTTGTAGAACCTGCTTTATAATTCCATTAATTATTTGCTTCACTAAAAAAAATTTCCTGTTGGTTTAAGTTTGAGGATTACATACTAGTTTAAGGCTGGGTTCACAATAGAACACGCAGCGGCTCGCAGCAGGAGTCTGGTGTGTCTCCATTCATGGTTTCAGGTTCAATTTCAGCATGAATTTTGGGCTGAATTTGGACCTGAAACGGACCAAAAGACGCACAGGACTCCCGTGCAATTTCGCATCGGAGCCACTGCGGAGATGTGTGAACTGTGTCCATAGAGAGTCGGGCACATGCTGTCCGAAGTGTGAACCCAGCCTTAAGTGTAGACTGGAACCCAGTGTATATGTACTGATATGATAAATGTATTACCGTATTTTAATAACTAGCACATCGCCTTTACTGCAGAATATGCAAGACCATTAAACCGACAGGGGAGTTGATTGTGGAAAAGAAAATGTGCATTAAAAAGTGTTTTTGGAAGAAACACCAAGAGTTAAGAATATGCTGTTGGGGACAAAAAAAAAAGAATTTAATCACAGGTTTTAAATTTAGGGAGATTTATCTTTTTCTTTGCTTAGTAGTCTCAAATTTCATGCCAATGATATCTGATGTGTTGCTTTCATAGATCCTGTTGTAAATAACCAGTCATTGATGTACTAGCGACATTCTTTTTATGTTCATCAAATAAGAGCATGCTGTATTTCAGTTTAAATGAAAGATATTAAGCCTTAATATACTGTAAAGGCTTATAATTTCATAGAATCCCAGCCGTGTACTAATCTGCTGCTATAATGTTCGAGCTTGAGGGGTTTCATATACATTTAAATTTTACTGCTTTTGAGCAGATAGGAAAATATGACATATTATACATGTAAATACTGGTATGTTAATTGCAATTATAATTTTGCTTTTATTGTGTTTTTGTTTGGTTTTTTTTCCAAGGTTAAATATAATTAAATATTGCCATCAATCTAAAGCACTCTTCTTCTTTTCTAATAGCATAGAGAACATAATGGACAAAACGGCACTTGAAATGTTTTTATGATTTCTGAAAAATGTTCTTGCAGGTTAAGTGTTTGATTATGAATTCTGAGGCATTGATTTTATTGATATCATGAAGACACTCCATTTTCCTTTGGATGTGACTGTTATTAACTAAGTTGAAAATACAATCTCAAATTTTCCGGATAGTACACCCATGGCTTTTGGGTTAGGAATACAAAATGATGATGTAATTAATGACTACAACCACAAATAATTTATCACTGATCATCTGCACTTGTCAGACTGAAAAATAAAATCACATTTTGCATACCTGGTTGCAAGACAATTATTTACTTATATTTGCTTTTGATTGCTGTTGCATACTACAGGTAAGAATATATCTAAGACTGTATAAACACACAGCCTTGGATAGCTTGAGGCTGGGTTCACACTATTGCGAATTGGATGCGGGAGCCAGCATCCAATTCGCAATAGCAGGAGAATGTGACCGGCTCTCTATGAAGCCGGTTCACATATCTCCGATACGGCTCTTGTGTGAATTTGCACAGGAGCCCTGTGTGTCTTTTGGTACGTTTCAAGTCTGAATTCAGCCCAACATTCGGGCTGAAATCAGACCTGAAACAGTGAACCAGGACGCACCAGACCCCTGCTGGGAGCTGCATCGGCATCCAGTGTGAACTGAGCCTCATGTAGAACTATAGGCAAAACTTTTTTTTCATTTTGGATAGCGTAAGGGAGAGTTATAAGCCCTGCTGATTTATTTTTTGCTGCCCGTGCCTCATTGGGTAGATTTACCTCCACTTCCTTCTCCATAGCCAACACAGAAGTGAGAGGAAACCCCTGAATAGTAAGGTAATATCTTGGTGACCCCAAGGTCATCAAAACTTGTGTCCACATTGAAAAATTTCCCCTCTATTACTTTTCTGGGAGCAACCCAAAATTTGAGATTTTTTTTGCTTTCACACTCAATGCTAAAGGGCTGTACACACGGACCGAATATCAGGTGGCACTGGCCAGTGTGTACGGCAGCCAGGCCGGCTTCTGTTGAAGGTCTGCCAATTGGCACCCGATCAGCTCATGGCTGAGAGCGCTGACCAGTGTGTTCTGTCAGAACACAAAAGCTCAGTGGGGTAGACCACTGTACTAATAATGGATTGTTAGTACAGCGGCTCCTCCTGAGCTTTTTTCAGTCCGCTGAGTTGAACGAAAAAGAAAAAAAGGAAAGTTTGTACCAGGTTTTCTGGTAAACAGGAATAATAAAGAGGATGAATGGAGGCACAGACAGCAATAAAAACTGACAGGTGTCCCTCTCCTTTCTGTCTACAACTAAACAAAAACTTTTGCCTTTTGTTCTATTTTAACCACTTAGTTAACCACTCAGTTATAAAAATTCAACCAAGTGATCACTGACAAAGGTTGGCCATACATTATACAATTTTCTTCTACAACTTTCCTTTAAATTTACCAAAACCTTATAATATGAGGTCACACCTAAACACTTTCAATGTGTAAGCAATCAGGCAGGCCCTTGCACTACATAGTTGAAGGTAAATCTAAAGGAAATTAAACAAGAAAATTGTATAATGTATGGCCAGCTAAAGGGGAGACTGAATAAGTACCTTTCCCCTGGCTGCAGCAGAGTGGTTATGTCATTTACCAGACTGCACTTCTAGTTTTTAGTGATTCAAACGTACACTTTATTATTATTATTATTATTATACTTTTTTTGTATATTTTTTCCTCGTTGGGAATTTATTTTTGCAGGCTTAGAAAGTTATTTATAAATACCTTTCAGTCCATCAGTGCTCCTGTAGCAAGGCAAAAACACCTACAACTGTGCGATAACTAAAATTTAAAATGATCTTAACAAGCTTTAAAAAGTTTAAAAAGCTTCTTTTTAAACTTTTGTTAGGGGTTAAAATCACAAAGAAAAAGGCAGTGCCTGTTTTCACTTTGATTAATCAATCCTTATTTATATATGTCAGAGTAATGTATGAAATGTATTATTTTGCATACAGTACATAATACTTCAACTTTCAGCATCAGGTCCATGGAAGGTGACTATATGAAATATTACAGTCCCTTATACTCTCTCTGACTCTCTAACAAAGTACCAAAACACAAAAGTATAATAAATGCTTGAAAGGTATTCAGAAATAAAGGGAAATGGGCACAATTGACTGAACAGCTATAATTTGCTATTGCTTCTTATCCATAGACATTTACTTTCTGTGTCAAAGCTGTGTTGATCTGGATTTGAAACAAGCTTACAATAAATCTTTTGCTTGTCACGATGGGAAGCATACATGCAGGTAGATTAGATTCTATTTTGGTCTCTTGTACAACGCCCTGAGTGTCTTTTTGATCCTTTTTACTAGAGCAGACCAAAGGCCGCATATTATCAGAAAACCTGATGCACTGTTAGGTTAAAAAGGTGAATATTGATTTCTATAGGAGCTGCTGCTGATCAGCTTTAAATTGCATTTTTCCTACAAACCTGTAGAATATAATATTTAGATTTATTGAGAGACATAGGTTTTTGTGAATGTATGGGGGTTGATTTACTAAAGGCAATTAGACGGTTCACTTTGAAAGGGAATTTTCCTGAGGGCTTGGTGAATGAAGGGAAACTGCTGACTTTCATCATCCAATCGCATGCAAGAAAATTCTTCTTTTTTTTTTCTCCACTTTCGTGGGGGAAAAAAAATAGCAAATAAAGAAAAAATAATATAGTAGATATAATTGTGAGACTAATCATATTGTGATGGAATGTTCAAATTGCCTTTCCTTTTCAATCTGCAGCCACTGTAATTTTCTGAGAATGCATTGCAATATGGCTACCTGGAGTTTTCTGTACATAGAATGTGTACTGGCCACCCTCCAGAAACATAATTTCCTGCTTGTGTGATTAGCTCACCAATTTTCCCAGAAGTCTGCCTAAGATACAGGTCAGATTTCAGGCGTCCACTGCAACAAAAATGTCATTTTAAGAGAGATACTTTCAATAGGAACACGTCTAAATGGATGCAGACCCAGCAGATTTCTTCAGTAGAGCCCTGCAGCTGCACACCTGACAGTTAATTATGAAACCACTCCCAGTAGACCGACTCAGTACAGAAGCACAGACAAACACACATGGATTTCTTTAGAATAACAAAAAGCTAGGAATCTGCAACAAAGGTTGTTATAATCTTTGCAATGTACATAGATCACTCAGAGGGGAATGTTTTTTTCTAAACAAAAGTGGAGTTACGCTTTAAATTTACTTTGCACGTGATTGGGTATTCTTTGCAAATTAAAATTTCACCACATTCACTAAGCTCTGGGGAAAATCCCCTTGCAAAGTGAACAGCCTATTTGCATGTGATCTATTTTTTATTTTGAATTAGTCTGCTTGCGGCAAGGTGCCTTTATGGTACACCACAGGTACTTATGTTTTGATCTAGTTGTGATCTTTAGCTCACCTGTGATAGCATCGCTGCTGAATACCAAAAGGAAGGAATGAAAGGCAGTTTCTCTAAATCCAAGGCCATCATACTCACATGGAAAAAAGAGTGGAATGCTTTCTCCAGATGCTGAGAGAAACACTTCCTTATTTGAAGAGCTTTAAATTTCTCGGGAGATGTTGTGTAAAGAAAAAAAATCCACAAGTGTAAGGGAAGTAAATAAAGCAGTAGTAAACCCAAAAGCAAACATTATATTGCAGCTTACCAATTCTTGGATGTGATGGCTGCATTAGTTTTCTTTTTAAGGCTACCTTTTTTTATTTTCACCTTGTGGTCCAGCCAACAGGTCCATTGTTTTTCAACAGAACAAGCTGTCCTGCAGATGTAGAAGTTAGAGGATTGAGAAACCCATTTACCACTGATGAGTGCTTGCAATGAACAGTTTTTATTTATGTACAACCTTTATCCTAAAAGGGAACAAAAAATTATTGCTGTAATAGCCTAAAATGTGTTAGCTGGAGTTTGGCTTAAATTTGTTAGTGTATCTAACATTACCCTCTCCCCAGAATGACAATGCTGCTGTTCAAAGGTATCTCTGTTGCTCCTTCATCCAGAGAGTAGGAATACAAGGATTGTGTTACTGACCAGATCACCAAGAGGAAACCAAAATAACAATAGAAAACGAATGCAACCACCACATCTATTGCTTAGTAAGTTGCAAAATACTATAGTTTTGGGTTTAATAATACGTTAATGGCGGCCATACTCTATACGAAAAACCAGCCAAAATTCGGTCATTTGGCCAGTTCGTTTTTTTTCAGCCAGTTCATAGGCACAAAAATCGGTAATCTCTGGGACATTTTAGAGCCGAAAAAACAAAGGACAAGTTTGGAAATTTTCTAACGAATGATAAATTGAAAGGTTATTGTGTTTCCTGTCTGAAGTGCCTGCACTAGGTATACTTAAAAAAACTAACAAAAATTGATTCATTTAAGTCCACTGAACGATTAAGCGGTCATTACATGATGGCAATGCCGTTTGCTCTCACTGCCGAATGATTTTTTTCGAAAATGGGTTTAACCGATTTTTCATATAGTGTATGGCCAGCATAAGGTTTCTCTGTAGGATTATGTTCCAAGAGAACCTCATATCAAGACCTATGCACCTTTCCATCCATGCAATCTAGTTGAGGTGGTTTGGGCATCTTTCCAGGTAGACTTGCCTGGCGGATGCAGCAGGCACATTCAACTAAGAGAAAGTCCACCTATCATGGGAATAATTTGGAATATCCTAAAAAGAACTGAAGTCTTTAGGCAGGGAAAGTAAAGCAGACCTGATCTATGTACATATAATCCTTCAGGATTAGGAAATAAGGAAATATTTAGTGATTTTTGCGTAATTCATTTATTACGGCCAGGACTAAAAATAGGACATTTATAAATATAATTTAACCAGGTAAATATAAAAATATTTATATATAAAAAAAACAAGAATAGTACTGACTCAGATCACTTTAAAACTAGCAAAAATAAGGCTCATATAGGTAGGGCAATATACAAAGCAATAGAAAATCCCCAGCACACTCTCCAGGTAGGTAGCACCAAAAAACAATTTAAACATCTACGTTTAGAAAGGTTTTTGTTCCATACATTTCCGTGTATGTGTAAAGCCATACTACTGCATCAAGGAACCTCTGCGAAATTAATTTCCAACTATGGGACACACAGATACAGTATATATGTAGAATATATATAGACTGAGCAGAATTATAAACGCAACACTTTTGTGTTTGCCCCTATTTATCATGAGCTGAACTAAAAAATCTACAACTTTTACACATGTACACATGTACACAAAAGGCCTATTTCTCGCAAATATTGTTCTGGTGGTGTTGCATATCAAGATGCTGATTAGACAGCATGATTATTGCACAGGTGTGCCTTAGGCTGGCCACACTAAAATGTGCAGCCTTACTTTATTGGGGGAGTCCGAAAACCAGTCAGTATCTGGTGTGACCACCATTTGCCTCACGCAGTGCAGCACATCTACTTCGCATAGAGTTGATCAGCTTGTTGATTGTGGCCTGTGGAATGTTGGTCCATTCCTCTTCAATAGCTGTGCGAAGTTGCTGGATATTTGCAGGAGCTGGAACATGCTGTCGTATATGCCGATTCAGAGCATCCCAAACATGCGCAATGGGTTACATGTCTGGTGAGTATGCTGGCCATGCAAGAACTGGGATGTTTTCAGCTTCCAGGAATTGTGTACAGATCCTTGCAACATGGGGCCATGCATTATCATGCTGCAACATGAGGAGATGGTCGTGGATGAATGACACAACAATGGGCCTCAGGATCTTGTCACGGTATCTCTGTGCATTCGAAATGCCATCAATAAAATGCACCTGTGTTCATTGTCCATAGCATATGCCTAACCATACCATAACCCCACCACCACCATGGGCCACTCGATCCACAGCGTTAACATCGGCAAACCGCTCACCCACACGATGCCATACACACTGTCTGCCATCTGCCCTGTAGAGTGAAAATCGGGATTCATCCGTGAAGAGAACACCTTTCCAAAGTGCCAGACGCCCTCGAATGTGAGCATTTGCCCACTCGAGTCGGTTACAATGACGAACTGCAGTCAGGTCGAGACCCCGATGAGGATGACGAACATGCAGATGAGCTTCCCTGAGTTGGTTTTTGACAGTTTGTGCAGAAATTCTTTGGTTATGCAAACCGATTGTTGCAGCAGCTGTCCGGGTGGCTGGTCTCAGACGATTTTGAAGGTGAAGATGCTGGATGTGGAGGTCCTGGGCTGGTGTGGTTACACGTGGTCTGCGGTTGTGAGGCTAGTTGGATGTACTGCACAATTCTCTGAAACGCCTTTGGAGATGGCTTATGGTAGAGAAATGAACATTTAATTCAAGAGCAACAGCTCTGGTGGACATTCCTGCAGTCAGCATTCCAATTGCATGCTCCCTCAAAACTTGCGACATCTGTGGCATTGTGCTGTGTGATAAAACTGCTCATTTTAGAGTGGCCTTTTATTGTGGCCAGCCTGTTTTTAAAGGCGTGTTCTCCCACGTGACAATAACAGCAGAATCGGATCGCATTTGGGTTCCCCTGAACAGATAAAGGCACCTAATGCGTGTTGTGTAGCGATTGCCACACAATTTAAAATCAGATCCTCTGCTGAGGAGGAGGCAGTATCTTCTCCCACTGCCTGGAAGGTTGGCTGTAATACTCGGTCTGGGAAATCAGACTGCCTAATCCGCTGGGCTGGAGTCACCCCTGAAGTGCCTGGTACCCCTCTAGTTAGAGAGGGTTGAATGACTTGGTTTAGACCTGGTGCAGGGCCCACACTCTGTTCGTCCGCTTCTGCCCCTGATTGTCTGAGACGACCGGAAAATTCTGCCAGGGAGTCATGGACTACCTTCTTGAGCAAGGTTGACACCTGCTGACTCCCGTACTCCTGGTCTCTGGCAAGCTACCTGAAGCAGTTGCTGCAAAGTAGCTTTCCTGGCATAGGGTCATCTCCACATGACCAACATTTGCCTTTCGGCGCTGAGCCCTCAGAGGAGAGTCTGTGTGCTTTCTCTTAAATAAAGAACAGATCTTGCGAGCCACAATAATCCAATGCCAATAAAGTGGAAAATAATAATAACACCCAGCTGCTGACGCAGATCACGAAGTGGCACGGAGTTCGATTGTGAGAAGCACATACCATACCACACGCCGTACCGGCAGTTTTAACCACTTTGGAAATTTGTTATAGAGCGGTGCACTTACACACCGGTGTAATGTGAGTACCCCTTTGCGGGGAGTGGGTTTTATAAATAAACATTTTTACGATATCACACTATCCAGTTTTTTCTTGTTTATGGTATGGAGCTGCAGTGAACCAGGCTGGAGATGGGCACCTGATTATCAGTACAGAGCCTGGGGGTGGCTCCAAAGCGTGATTTGACACAGCTAACTACTGTGTCACACACTCTGAGGTGAGCGCAATCACTTGGGAGGGTCACCGAATCGCACTGGAGCATGTTTTTTGCAGCACCCAAGATTGGATGAGCATGCTTGATGACACTATACATGGACACTGTTATATACACCTGATTTGGCATTCATTTCTAGGATTTTTTCCACTTACCATATAGGAATATCTGACAGGACTTTCTGATATTTATGTTGAGCACTGGGCACTTTATATCCACTTTGGATTTGCTGATATTGTACATGCACATTGCACTTTAATGCTATTTATATGAATTTGTCACATGTTGCTTTATATGAATTTGTCACATATGATTTTTTGTTTAGATATAATTTAGTTTAAATTTACATTTAGGTGTATATACATTAATTTGGTTTATTCTAGCGCAACATATTCATTTCTCTATGCTTTCTCTTAAGCGTACATTTGCGCCCTTTGTACTGGGGTCTGCCAGGATTTGAGGAGTCACTTTCTGCCCTGGAAAAATCCTGATGATCCAGAGGGCCTCTGGACCTCCTAGAGCAGGAGTGTGAGCGGCCGGGCTGCAAGGTGGTCCTATCTCTGTACATAGAATGAGAAGGGGTGAGGGGTTCCTATCTCTGGAAATCTGGGCAAACCTCCCACCCCCTAGTAATACATTCTTCCTTGCGCGGTGCCCTCTCCCTTCTATCCCCATTACAAGAATAGCAAGACTTACCTGTCATTGACTGTTCCTCAGAAGGAGATGCTGTCTCTCTGCATGCCTGAATCGCAAAGGCATCCATTACCTGGCCATTTGTGCCCTTTAGCCACTTCAGCCCTGGAAGGATATACCCCCTTCCTGACCAAGCCCTTTTTTGGGATATGGCACTGCGTCGCTTTAAATTGCGCAGTTGTGCGACGTTTTACCCAAACAAAATTGACGTCCTTTTTTTCCCACAAATAGAGCTTTGTTTTAGTGGTACTTGATCACCTTTGCAGTTTTTATTTTTTGCTCTATAAACAAAAAAAGAGCGACGATTCTGAAAAAACAAAACATTTTTTTTTTTACTTTTTGCTATAATAAATATCCCCCAAAAATATTTATATAAAAAAAACTAATTTCATCCTCAGTTTAGGCCAATATGTATTCTTCTACATATTTTTGGTAAAAAAAAAAAAAAAATCGCAATAAGTGTAAATTGATTGGTTTGCGCAAAAGTTATCGTGTCTAGAAAATAGCGGATAGATTTATGGCATTTTTATTATTAATTTTTTTTAATTAGTAATGGTGGCGATCTGTGATTTTTATCGTGACTGTGACATTGTGGCGGACAGATCGGACACTTTTGACACTATTTTGGGACCATTGGCATTTATACAGCGATCAGTGCTATAAAAATGCACTGATTACTGTGTAAATGTCACTGGCACGAAAAGGGGTTAAACACTAGGGGCGATCAAGAGGTTAAGTGTGTTCCCTCAGCGTGTTCTAACTGTAGGGGGAAGGGTTCACTACAACATGACAGAGATCACTGCTCCCGATGACAGGAAGCAGTAGATCCCTGTCATGTTGCTAGGCAGAACAGGGAAATGCCTCCCCATAGGCATCTCCCCATTCTGCCTCTCCATGCCATAATTGCGGGCCACCCGCGGACATTGATGACGTACCTGTACTTCACCTATGATGGAGTGATGTACGGGTACGTCGTTTTGCGCACCCATGCCACTTTGCCGACGTATATCAGCGTGAGCCAGTGGTTAAGCCAAGTGGTTAAATAGAGCACCTGAGAGAGAGACTCAGTCCTCCCCAGCCTCTGTTCTAACAAAAAAAAATGCTAGTACAATTAGGAGGGAAGCCAATGCCCATCCACACCAAAGGACACTTTTAAGCTGGCTACACATCATGCAATCCTCTGCAGATTTTTTCCCTTAGATTTACTAAAACTACACAATACAAGGTCAAACCTTAAGAGCCTCAATTTGTATGCAATCAGGCAGGCCCCTGCACTACATGGTCGCAGAAAATCTAAAGGAAATCAGACAACAAAAGCTACACAGTGTGTATGGGGTCTTTAGAGACATGAGAGCAAGAAAAAGAAAAAACATTTTATAGAGATTGACAGACCTGGAGTTTCATAGAAGAAGACATCATGCAGTCCCAGCTGCTGGATCCGGACTCCAAAACAGGCATGCCACAAGAGGATTGTCGTGAGAACACTTCGACCCCAAAAGACCACCAGAACGGGTTCCCCACCTTGTTGGTGAGTTTAGCAGCCTAAGATGTGGGACTGCGTGCTGGGAGGGGCTTGAACCCAGGCGGACCCCGGCATAGTCGGCAGGTAAGAGCTTATCCTGTAGGTGTTGATCTTTGAGGACAAAAAGGAGAATAGGGGAGGTAGCTCTCAGTCAGACTTTTATAGAGCTAAACACGTCCTGTGGGTGGATATAGGGGCGGAGCTATATCATATGTATGCTGCCATGTTGGCGTCAGGAAAAACAGAGTAGTCTATCCAACACAAAAATAAAATAACGGGTGGATGTATACATGGATGCTTGCCATAGTAAGAATGATGAATGATAAGGCAGTCATATGGTAACTACACTGTGGAAATAACGTATATGTACCTAGGGCCGGCGCCATCATAAGGCAGCTCAGGCAGCCGCATAAGGGTGGCAGGTGCGGTAAATTCACATACCTCCTAGATTAGTCCTGGAGAGGAGTCCCAGCGAACCAGGAGCAGAACCAAGTGTCGGAACTTCGCTCTAGTCACTTGCCAGGCAGGGGTGCAGCTGGTGTGGGCACCAGTTTCACCTACCCCGCACCTTGTTCAGGGTGTTTGGTGTCCCACATGCCACAATCTCCGCTTTGGAGTCTGCCCGCCAACCAGCCGCCTTTCACACTATAGAGCGGACTGAACCCGCTCCTCCTCCTTGGCTCTGATCTATTCCTGTACACAGATAGGAGGAGCCCAGGAGGAGAGACATCACTATGCTCTGCGCTGATCTGAAGTCTGTGATTATTACACAGTGAAACAATGTAGATGAAACTTGTGGGTAGGGGTGGGGGAGTATTTGGAGAGGGAACACATGGAAGGAGGGTGAGGGAGAGAAGCTGAAACTAAATTCCCACCATCAATCACACAGGAACACACTGTATGTTCCTGTGTGATGCACATGCGTTCCAGGTGCAGTGCAATTTCGGCCCATTGATTTGAATGGGCTGAAATCGTGTCAGACTGTACCAGTAGTTATAAAGTTCACAGAAACCGGATCACATGGTACTACTGTACCATACAATCTGGTGCAGGCAGACGCATTACATTTGCAACCTGTGTTTGGGTGTCATTAACATTGACACCCACTGCAGATCACACCTGCAGTGCGTTTTGAACTTGCGGTGCAGGAAATGCACACGAAACGCAGGTTTCCCGCACAGCGTGATGGTGTGAACTGGCCCTGGATTTGCAGGCGTTTGTTCTTTTGTTCCCACAACAAGCAGGACAGTTGGGAAGTATTATTGCTTGATTTGAAGGGGGGAGATTTTGTACTGGGAAGGGGGATTTGGGTGGGCGCATTTATGATGGAATTGGGCAGCGGACTTGTGCTTGGGATTGAGGGGAAAGAGGATTTGTGCTGGAAGGGTATTCGGGGGTGGTGTATTTGTGCTAGGATGAGGATTTGTGTTGGAAGGGGGTATTTAGGGGGTAGAGATTTGTGCTGGAAAGGGGGGTTTAGGGGAATGAATTTGTGCTAGAAATGGGGAAAAGATTTACACTGGGAGGAAGATCTGTGCTAGAAGGATTATTTTGCTGAGAGGGATTTGTTGTGCTGGTAAGGGGGATTGGGGGAAAAGAGGATTTGTGCTGGGAGGATTTGGAGAGGGGGTTTTGGGTGAGAGAGGATTTCTACTGGAATGGGGGGTTGTGCTGGGAGGGAGGACTTTGGGGGAGGAAGAGGATTTATTTTGAGAGGGGTATTGGAGGGAAAGAGAATTTGTGCTGTGAATGGAAGATGATTGGTGTTGGGAGGGGGAACTGAGAGGTGTGGGGATAAGTGCTAGGGTGAGGAAGAAGGGGGGATTCTGCTGAGACTGGGGATTTTGGGAGGCTGGACTTTTTCTTTTGGAGGGGAGGGAGTGGGGATTTTTGCTGAAAATATGAAGTTGGGGGGATGGGTATTTTGTACTCTCCTTACCACTACACACTGTGTTACACACTCCTGCAGTCTGTGCATTACACTCCTATCCTCTGCATTCTGTGCACTACACTCCTGTCCCCTGCATTCTGTGCATCACAACACTGCCCACTTCATTCTGTGCATTACACTCCTGTACACTGCATTCTGTGCATTACACCTCTGTCCCCTGCATTCTTTGCAATACACCCCTGTCCCCAGCATTCTGTGTTGGCAGGTATGCATTCCCTAAAGCTGTGCCCTCTCTCCTACCGGGCACAGCATAGCCGTTTTGGTTTACCTCACATGCCAGCTGCTCTGTAGCCAGTGAGGGGTAGGGGGCAATGCATAACTCTGCCCCCTCATTACACACTACTGTTTAGTGCCAGTTCAGCACAGCTCAAATTTTCAATGCCGTGTGCATAAAGGAGGTACCAGCGAGTCTGTAAATAATGGGGGTGGGGGGCACCAAAATGCACCTTCACCTTCGCTTGTGTAGACAAAAATCCTTGCACCGGGCCCTGTATGTACCCTTGTTCTGCTTCAGGAATCTAGGCACTAAAAGTATGATCTCTATAAATGATCCCGTTGTAGTAAGATAGCCTAATTTACTAGTAGCTTGGCAAACAGTAACTCGATCCAAAAAACATCCTGCAGATTGTAGAATGCTTTAATCGAAAATTTGTGCAGATGTTCAGATGAACATCACATAGATCAAAAATGATCATACATTACATCTGCCTGGCCAGGAAAAATTGCAAGACTACCAAGATGATAACTCAGAACAAAATTTGGATAATAGTGGAGAAAAATTAAGCGTGCATAATGTAGATAGGTTCACAGGTAGTAAAATACCTAGATATTTAATATGAGATGAAGCCCATTTAAAATGAAAACTTGACTGTATATTACTTAACACTTGTTTTGGGTTAGTGAAATTTAGTGTTTCAGATTTTTGGTAATTAATGTGGAAGTTTGATAAGGTTCCATGATGCTTAAATTCTTGCAGAAGGATTGGAAAGTAGTAATAGGTTTACTAAGAAAAAAAAGAAGTTCTTGTGTCCCACAAAAGATTCCTGTAATATCAGAATTTGCAAAAATGGTTCTCGGGAAGGGTTCTAATACTAACATAAAAATAAGTGGAGAAGGTGGACACCCCTGACGAGTCCAATTTGTTATAGAGAAAGGGGGAGAGTACACCATTCACTTGTACTTGTGCAGATGGATTTGAATAGAAGGCTTCTATCCAGGATCTCATATGAAGGCTATAGTTTCTAAAGTGAGACAAATAAAAGTCCAGTTGACTCTATCAAAGGCTTTTTTAGCATCTGTAGATAAAATTAAAGCTTGATAGTTCTTTGAAAGGACCAAATGGATAATATTGATTGCACAAATTGTCCCATCTCTAGCTTCTCTAGTTGGCATAAATCCTACCTGATCTAGATGAATGAGTTTCTGAAGGTGAGGTATAAGTCTTAATGTTATTACCTTTGCAAATAGTTTAATGTCTACATTAAGTAAAGAAAATGGTCTGTAACTTGAGCATTGTGTAGGATCTTTACCTTCTTTAGGTATTACTGTTATATAAGCAGTGGTACAAATAGAAGAAGGTTGGTTAAGAGAATTAAATGCTTTAGGAAGTGTGGAGATAAGAGGGTTAAAAATTGTTTATAATAGGAATGTGTGAAGCCATTAGGTCTGGGTGCTTTACCAGTTGATGTTTCTTTAATAGCCTAGGCTAGTTCCAGGTCTGTGATTGGTGTATGCAAGAGGGATGATAAGATAGACGACAGGGAAGGGAGTCCTGAATGAGAAAGATAGTTTTTGATGTGAATATGGGTCTCTGATTGTTTATCAGTACCTTGGGTGCAGGGCTGGACTGGGACAAAAATTTGGCCCTGGACTTCATCCAGACCGGCCCACTTTAATTTTGCAAACACACAAAAACAGTATATAAACTATACGCAATTGCGCAAAAAAATAAGTAAAAACATTTCACTGTATGTATAAACAGCTTTTTTTTATTATTTAGAGAAAAATATGCATTCCAACATTACAGACGCCTTTAGAATGAAATGTGTAAGTTACACTCCGTTCAATGGCAGGTGTCATAAATAAGGAAAACCGTTATAAATAACAACTTACGTTTGAATATAATATTAACAAGAAACAGTTCAAACAATAACTTGTGGGAATCACAAACATAAAAAGACAGGGAAAAATCCACTCTAACATACAATGCAAATTACCAAGGCAGTATAAACGGCTAACCATACAAAAAGGTCCAAAACCACTGTTAGGGCCTATAGAAGAAGCTTAGAAAACAATTCACTTTTCTCTGCAACTTTGTCAATGATCACTTCAGGGTCAAGAGAGCAGAGGATGTCCTTTTCTGTTGACATCAACAAAAGTTCTGAGTCTGCTTTTCATGAACTTGAGTGTTGAAAATGTACGTTCACAAGCAACCTGAGTGATGGACAGGGTGAGTAGGAACTGGTATGCAAGACCTAGGAGGTGGTAGGCATTTGACATTAGATTGAACCTCCTGAGAATCTGGTAGCAACATAGCAGGCATTCTTTACATGAGGAACACTTTTTAACACTGGATTTCAACCTGCTCATCTTCACTCTCATTCTCCAATGTTTTTACCTTGTATTCGTCTAGTGGAGACATTTTTAATCTTTCCCACCGAAGAGCAAAACTGCTTAATTCACACTGTAGATTCTCAGGACTTGCTTCACTGTCAAACTTCGACAGACATTTGCTAAGTTCTTGGAACATCAGTGGTGAAAGTGAGGAAGATCTTAACTGAGCGAAGTTTCTTGGGTCCAGAAATGCAAGGTCAGCATAGAGTGTGCCATGACTCAGGAACCTTCTGTGCAATGTCTCTGTAGCTGTGTCCATTATTTTATTATGTACTGTGACCTCATAAGCCTTTTCTGGACTTGTGATCGTTTCAGCATGAGCAATCTCTCCAGGCATGGTTTTCTTCTTCCTATTTCTTTGTGATGGCAATGTAGACTGAACTTCCAGTTCTATCTCTTTGTCCTGCTCCTGCAATTTTTCATTTGCCCACAGAACAAATTTCTCTGCAGCTGCGCTAATTGAGGCAAAATCTCTTGACATATTTTTAAGACTTTCATATGTTGCCAAAACCATTCTATGAGCAGACAGTATATCCATCCCCTGTGTTTGAAGGTATTTGGACAGTGGTGAAGTCTTCTCAAATATTCTAAGGAAGGTTTGTGCCATCAGTATCACCTCATACTTCAGCAGAGCTTCAACAAATCCTTGTGCTTGAATGCGAGCAGTTGTTTTTAAGGTAATATCTTCTTGTATTGCTGTCAATGCAAGAATGACATCCACATAGAGACAATTGTCTGGATTTGCAAATGATCCAAACACTTTCCTGAGAGCGTTATCCTTGGCCCACCACCATGTCTCTCCAATTAGTGAGAGTCGTCTCTTGTGCTTGTCTTGGCGCTCACTTTCCCACACATTCATCCTTTTATATGACTCACGAAAGAACACTGTGATGTCATTAAGCACTGCAAAAAGTGATCCACATTGAATTACTGTTTGGGTTGTGTCAGCCAAAACTAGGTTAAGAACATGGGCATAGCACCAAACATGCACTTGATTTGGTAAAAAATTTGGACATGTGAGTAGAAAAGCCTTTGTAGCGGCCTTGCATGTTAGAGGCACCATCTGTAGCATGTCCAATGCACTTGCATAAGTCCAAATTGATCTTCTCCGCAAGCTCAGAAACAATATCCACAAAAAAGTCCAGTAGATTCTTTACACTTGACAATGCTAATAAGCCTTTCATGAATGGTGTCTGTAACATATCGCAAAACAATAGAACACTGGTCTTGTGAGGTGATGTCTTGTGTGTTGTCAATCTGCACAGAGAACATTACGGCATTCTTTATGTCTCTCACAATGGTCTCCTGAATAAGGTGCTGAATGGTGTCAATGACAGAATTGATGGTTCTTGCAGACAGAAACGTAACCAGGGAACCTCTGCCTTTTGCCCCAGTCTGATGTAACTTCTTAGATTTTTCAATGCATTCTTTTAAATGCTCTTTCAGCAGACATCATACTTGCTTAACAGGAGTATAATCTCTAAGAAGTTACCATGATCAATATTGCTGTCATCAAGCATGTATGCAGCCTCATTCTCTGACCTATAGCTAAGTCCTCTTTTGCCAATCAATTTTACAACATCAACTACACGCTCCAGTATTTGTCGCCTCTTTCTGATTTGTTCTCTGTGTGAGGACAGCTGACTTCCACTAAGTAAATGTTGAACATCTAACTTAGAGGCATTTAAGAAGTATGCTTCTGCACAGGTTTTGTGTGCCATGCTCTTTTCATGTTCCTCTATGCGGTGATGAACATGTTTCCAGTCTGTCATACCACTTATGAATGGAGATCTGTCAGCTAACTTGGCAAATGCTATGCAGACAGAGCAATGTAATGCATGGCGTTCTTGACAGTAAGTAAGCCACCGTCTATTAGTGCCATCCTTGCACCAGAACACTCTCTGTACCAATGGATTTCTTGATGTTTGTTGCGGATGATAATTAAAAAATATCTTCAAGTTTTCCTGGTGGGGACGAATGTAATAATCAATGTTTTCCTCTGTGACTTCACTTTCCTCTGTGTATGCTGCCATTTCTACACTCTCTCCTTGGTTTACATCTCCTCTGTCATCTACTCTCTCATGCGTTATATCTTCTCTCTCTAATCCTCTGTTTTTTTTTCAAGCCTTCTCTCTCTTGTCTGCCCTCATGTTCCTGCTCATCTCCTCTATCGTCTTCACATTCATCGCCTGCCTCATGCTCTCTCTCCTCTCCACTCTCCTCTATTGTGGACCCAGCCTAAGAATGGACATATAGTAAGTCACAACTGTAGGCATAATATTATCCAAAAAGTCCACAAATCTTTATGTTTAAAAAGGAATAAAAAATTTATGTCTGACTTACCACAGCAGTCAGGCCAGCGCTGCTCTCAGCTTTTGCTGATGTTCCAGCAAATAATACGTCTAGTTTTACACATTTAGTGGCATCTGCCTCAAGTGCTTGCTTTTTTTTTCTCTTAACTTCTCAGCTCCTCCTTTACATTTAGTCTTGTGTTTTAACATGTTTGTTGTTGCACGTCACACCTAATGGGTTTAGTTAAAGTGTAATACATTATTTAAACATTTCTCTAGAATTTCAAAACTGCTTATATACTTCTGGAGTAAACTTCTATTAATCTTATGTTATTGTCTATGGTATTAAGGTTTGAACATGCAATACAGACACATAAATACCTGTCATGATTTGGCAAAAGAATTGCAAAATCTAGGACAGGGCAACTGATCTGGAAAAGATTATTGCATTGCAGATTTTTGCATCTGCATTTTCCAAATACACCAATATGCCATTTGTAAAGTTTTCTTGGAAAAGTTTAATAGTGATTTTAATAGTCCAGCCTGAGCTCGTTTGGCTGGGCTTCTCCTGTGGATCACAGGAGTGTAATTCGTTTTACACTCCTGTGACCCATTTTCAGCAGACAGTGGGCTGAAGTCTGCTCTCTACTGATGTCACCGAAATCAGTCCAGGCACCGTGTCATCATGACAATAAAGTCTGGACCTGCCAGGTGCTTGGCTTGATAGCCGCCTCAGCCTCTCAGAGAGCCACTGAGAGTCTGAGACAGCCACTCCTCGCTCTTCCACAGCTCAGCACTCCAGTGAGCAAGGGGGGGGGGGCATAGCAGAGAGCTGCTGATTGACAGGCAGCAGCTCTCTGCTCGGGGAGCTAAGAGAACCGAGCCATCAGCGGTGTTTGATGGCTTGGTTCTCAGTGCATAGGCACCGGGGGACAGATGCAGCATCCATCTAGGTAAGTATAAAACAGCAAAAATAAAAAAATAAAACATACTTCTCTTTTAATTAATAAAAACTTGGCTGATGGTTGTTGTCAGTTTATATTACACAGAAACTAGCCTTTTACTCCATGATGCAGGAAGCTCCAAAGAGTGGCAGCAACAGCAATGGTAGCAGTGCCAGCTCCTTCTCCAGCCATACCCCAGCCAATATTAAAGAAGAGGACTGCAGCCCAGAGAAGGAGAGGCCTCCAGAAGTGTCCTGTTCACATATTTCTAGGGAGATATCAGCTCATTGGTGGATGAGCACTTCAGCAGAGCTCTCAGCCAACCCAGCAATGATTCCCCAAGCAGTGCTGCTGCCAAGAATGCCAGTACTGCCACTGGTCACTGATGAACTCATGTACTGCCACTGGTCACTGATGAATGAATGTACTGCCACTGGTCACTGATGAATTAATGGCTGACCAGTGGTCAGTCATTAATTCATCAGTGACCAGTGGCAGTACATTCATTCATCATCAGTGATCATGACCAGCAGTGACAGTACATTAATTCATCAGTGACCATGACTACCAGTGGCAGTACATTAATTCATCAGTGACCATGACCAGTGGCCGCAAATTCATTCATCAGTGACCATGATCAGCAGTGGCACTAGTAAATTCATTCATCAGTGACCATGATCAGCAGTGGCACTAGTAAATTCATTCATCAGTTACCGTGACCAGTGGCAGTAAATTAATTTACCAGTGGCATTAAATTATTCATCATTTACCGTGACCAGTGACATTAAATTATTAATCAGTTACCGTGACCAGTGACATTAAATTATTAATCAGTTACCATCACCAGTGACATAACATTACTAATCAGTTACCGCAGTTACCGTGACCAGTGGCATTAAATTATTCATCAATTGCCATGACCAGTGACATTAAATTACTAATCAGTTATCATGACCAGTGGCATTAAATTATCCATCAATTACCATGACCAGTGGCATTAAATTACTAATCAGTTATCATGACCAGTGGCATTAAATTATTCATCAATTGCCATGACCAGTGGCATTAAATTATTCATCAATTACCGTGACCAGTGACATTAAATTATTCATCAATTACCATGACCAGTGACATTAAATTACTAATCAGTTATCGTGACCAGTGGCATTAAATTATTCATCAATTACCGTGACCAGTGACATTAAATTATTCATCAATTACCATGACCAGTGACATTAAATTACTAATCAGTTATCGTGACCAGTGGCATTAAATTATCCATCAATTACCATGACCAGTGGCATTAAATTACTAATCAGTTATCGTGACCAGTGGCATTAAATTATTCATCAATTACCGTGACCAGTGACATTAAATTATTCATCAATTACCATGACCAGTGACATTAAATTACTAATCAGTTATCGTGACCAGTGGCATTAAATTATTCATCAATTACCGTGACCAGTGACATTAAATTATTCATCAATTACTATGACCAGTGACATTAAATTACTAATCGGTTATCGTGACCAGTGGCATTAAATTATCCATCAATTACCATGACCAGTGGCATTAAATTACTAATCAGTTATCGTGACCAGTGGCATTAAATTATTCATCAATTACCGTGACCAGTGACATTAAATTATTCATCAATTACCATGACCAGTGACATTAAATTACTAATCAGTTATCGTGACCAGTGGCATTAAATTATCCATCAATTACCATGACCAGTGACATTAAATTACTAATCAGTTACCGTGACCAGTGGCATTAAATTAATAATTGACCAATGGCATTAAATTAATAATTGACCAGTGGCATTAAATTAATAATTGACCAGTGGCATTAAATTATTTATCAGTTACCGTGGCCAGTGGCATTAAATTAATAATTGACCAGTGGCAATAAATTATTCATCAGTTACCGTGGTCAGCGGCATTAAATTAATATTTGACCAGTGGCATTAAACTAATATTAATGCCACTGTGGCATTAATATTAATTTAATGCCACTGGTCAATTATTAATTTAATGCCACGGGTCAATTATTAATTTAATGGCACTGGCCATGGTAACTGATGAATAATTTAACCATGACCAGTGGCAGTACATTTACAGTACAGATTTACCCCTCCCCCCCTCCCCCCCGCCATGCTGCATATTCAGTTACTTACTATTATTATTAGTAAAGTTATTAGTATAGTGCTGCTTACTTGAATGATGAATCACAATTCACACTATAGACTTGGTCTCTGTCACTGTACTCTGTACTTGCTGGTGGCTGCCTGCAACTTGGTCTGGTATTATGGTTCTGATCCGATTCCGAAATTCCGAATCCTCCTCCTCGGCCTCGGCTCCTCTAGGTTGCAGTCTTGCAGGCTTGCTTTGCTACGCCCTGGCTCCACCTCCTCCTATGTCCCCGGGCCGCCTCCGCCCTCCGGCCGTGAGTGACGTCACGGCGCCGGGACAAAGAGGCCGCTCAACTGGCTATAATGTTAGGGGGAAGGCCTGGGGGAGTGATGATGCCTGTTTTTGTGTGAGAGACGGAGAGAGACACTGACAGTCAGAGTCATTGAAGTGCAGTGGCCCGCTGCCAATCGGCCCACCGGGAAACTCCCATTAGTCCCGATGGCCAGCACAGGCCTGCTTGGGTGTGATAGAGGGAGGAATAATAAGCCTTAAAAGTATCAGCTATTTTCTTGAAATACATTTTCCTAGAACCATCACGAGAAAAAATCATAGGTACAAATGTTTTGACTCTCTGATTGCGCAAAGCATTGGCTATTGATCTACTACATTGATCTACTACATTGGTTTCCATATTCATAAAAATGCCGCTTGCATCTAGTAAAGGTGGCTTTTACTTTATCCAAACAAAGAGTCTTGAGGTCAAAGCGTAAGCGAGTAAGTTCCTCCAATTTATCAGGAGTTTGGAATTTTTATGAAGAAGTTCAAGTTTTTGGATTTGGGACATCATTTCTCTAAACATTTCATTACTTTTTTTCTTAAGGGCAGTTCCCAGCTTAATGAAGGATCCTCGTATGTAGGCCTTGCCAGATCATGTGAGGAGAAATCTCAGGGGTATTATTGGAGGTGAAATAATTATGTAGGTCAGAAGATCTATAATTTATTATGGCTGGATCTTGTATGAGCGATTCATTTAATCACCAAGACCAAGAAGGAGATGATAGGGAGTCTAAGGTAAGAGTGAGATCAATTGGAGAGTGGTCAGATAATGTTATATTCCCTACTATATTTGTGGCAAAAGAAAGTTGATGATGTTGGAGCAAAAAAAAAAATCAATTCTAGTATATGTGTTATGTAGGGGGGGGGGAGTAGTCCTTAGTCGTTGGATTATGTATTCTCCAAACATCAACTATTGATATTGGTTAAGGAATGTTTTGATACGTCTAAGAGAATACTAACTCTTCTTGACTTTTTATCAGGTGAGCCTGAATGATATATATCTCTAAAATATTTATCTTTTCATTTTAGGATTTTTAGAAGCTAAAAAATGCATTTCTTGAAGAAAAGTGACGTGTGTTTTTTTTTGCGCAAATCTTTTAGAATCATGTGTATTTTTTCAGGAATGTTTAAACCTCGTGTATTTGGTGAGGTTATAGTTAATTTAGACATTATATCCATATAAGAGAAGAATTTACATATATAATTATAGGACCTACCGATTGAATCAGGGGAATATGGGAAAGGGAATTAGGGTGTATTGAAGGAACGGAGGGTGAGGGACTGAGGCTTAAGGAAAAAGGAAAGCCCCAGTAACTAAGAAATAAGAAGGCCCTGAAACTCACTGAAAATATTCAGGGAAAACCTACTTAGGGGAAGGTGGTAGAACATAGATGGTAGAGTTCCCGCAGCAATATTATAGTAATTGGATGGAGCAAAAATATTGATATTATATAACATCAAATAACATATTATTATATTCTTAGATTATTAAAACAGCAGTAGATATTAAAAGTGAAAAACAAAATATAATAATCGCTATTGATTTTGACAACATCAATCCTAGCTTATGTGAACATGTTAATGGTCATAACACGTTAGAATTAGAACTATAAATATTTGAACGATATTCATAGTCAAAAGAAACTGGTGTCCTGTCCATGAAGATTAGAATCAAAGGAGATTGTTATGATATAATGTATCAATGTGTCAAGTTCGGGAATAGAAATATATATTATAATATTTAAAACTGTTGATAAAAGTTACCTCTACTAAACACCAAATTGTTACATTTGTAAAGAAATCGAATAAAGTATATGTTCTATAGAACATCCAAAATAAATCCATTAAATACAGGACAGTCCTATGAGGGGAAATCAACAGGACATCAGTTTATACTGAATAGTAGGTTTAAAATATAATAGCGTCTTCCAGCTGAAGTATGTGTTACAATATAGAGAAAAAATACGTTAAACCTTTTGTTAAGTCATACGATAATATGGAGTGATAATAGATTACATTTTTAAAATGTTAACCTTCCAACAAATTCACATTTCTATTATAAAATTAACATGGGGATAATATAAAGGATGGGATGGAGCAATCAAGAAAAATTAGCAGAAGGGATTGACTTTAAAAGGAAAGGTAATTAGAACTAGGATACTATTCAAACAGATAACTGACTTCATTGCATAGAATTATGGGCAAGAAACATCGAAGGATATGGTTCTTCAAAAGCCTTCGGACTCATCCAAGTAAATCAGCCAATCATCTAAATGGAAGGATTCTATTTCAAGTTTCTCAATTAAAGGAGGGACATCTATGACAGAATGAAGATATATAGATTAATTGACTAGTTTTGACAATCGGGTGTATGGGATAACCCCATTTTTAAGTTGCATCTGAGATACGTAATTTCTCCAGGAGTGGTTTGAGAATGTTTCTTCTGCGTAATGTGTTTCTAGATAAGTCAGGAAAAAGTTGTATAAGAGTTCCATTAAAGATCACTTTTCCAAGTTGCCATGCTCTGTGTAGAATGTAATTTTTTAATCTCATAATAACCTATTCGAAAAATGATGTCTCTAGGGTGTTTTGGATCTTTAGATTTTGGTCCAAGAGTATGATGTACACGATCCAGTTCAATGTTATGCCTAGGAGTTTCCCTTAGCAACCGTTCAAAAATATACAGATCACCCTCTATTAAATGAGCAGGATAAATGGATTCAGGAATTTCCCATAGGCATATATTGTTTCTACCGCTACGATCCTCAAGATTTTCAATTTGAAGTTGTAGTCTAAGTAAGTCAGGCTGAGCATTTTGGAAATGCGTTTCTAAAGATTGGATTAGTTTTACTGTTATTGCGGAGGTCTCCTTTAGTTCATCTACTTGAGCTGTCAAGTGAGCAGTGGATTGTTGTAGATTATTAATGTCTTCTCTAAAAGACTTCGCAATCCAAACCGAAAATTCCTCAAAAATCCAGAGATGCAAGCGAAGCAGAGAAGGGTCCCACCGCTCAGGTAGGCACAAACCAATGGAAATAAGAGCCAGTATAGTTTTATCCTTCAAGGGGGAAGAGTCCCAGGTGCTGGCTGATGCAAGATGAAGCAGGACAATCGAGGAAAGCTGGAAGCCGCACACGGGTGTAATGATGAATGCTTTTATTGATAAAAAGCTAAATCATAAAGGAACACAAAAACACTATAGCAGAAGCGTACAGAAACATCTGACGCGTTTCACACTCACGATGAGTGCTTGCAACGCGTCAGCTGTTTCTGTACGCTTCTGCTGTAGTGTTTTTGTGTTCCTTTATGATTTAGCTTTTTATCAATAAAAGCATTCATCATTACACCGGTGTGCGGCTTCCAGCTTTCCTCGATTGTCCTGCGAAAATTCCTCAAAGTCTGCTTTTGAAGGAATGTATTATAATAATTATCTCAAATCTGCAGATTTGTGTGTTTGGTCCATTGAGTAGATGAATAGGAGGGGAACCAAGTAATGTGTGCTTGTCTTTTATAGTTACTGGAAATTGAGGAGTTAAGTGAAGGATCAGAAAACTGCATCATCAATATGGAACTCGTGCAATTAGGTCCCAAGTACTGTCTGTTTACCAAGCAGTCCCCCTGTGTGGATGCAGCCTGGGGTGGCATCTGTACACATTAAGTTTTGACAAGTCAACTGTGAGGGGACAGATACAGGTGGTAGTGGTGCTGAACTGTCATCTATTCTCAGAATTGAGCCTCTGATAAGCCATCCATAAGAGAAATTGCAGAGAATCCCTGTCAGCTACTAATACAATATTATGATGTTACCGTGAAGAGCCAGCATCTGAAGACAGCAGACCGTCACCAACTCCCGAGTGTGTCTTGGTGAATTGCCTGCAAGAGGGAATGTGGTGCCAGCATTATAAGCCAAGCTGTCATCTGAGGACACAGAACACCATGGATGTAGCTATAAAGGGAGAGGAGCAGGCTCCAGCCTCCAGAGAGTCTCACCCGGTCCCTCTGACATGATGCAGCACGGATTGGCTCCATCCTGGGCCGCTGTCACTCCTTTGATGTGTCGGTAAGTGAGGCAGAAAATCGATTAACTACCGGCATTTTTTTGCCTTGGAGCTTCTATCCTGGACAAAATGTCAAGGGGACGGTAAGTAGTAAAATAGGTGCCCCTGGATGTGTTTAATTAGGTGCGCACCTACTCAGCCATGCTTTAATGTTTTAAAACAGAATGTCCACCCTGGAATTTTTTACCTCTATAGTCTATTCTATAGGGATGGTGAACCCGCGCAGTGGAAATAGAGGTCTATTGGTGAGATTTATGGAACTGCTGCCGCCCAACAAGCAGTCACCATAAATGGGGACAGCTGGGAGCTCCCATAGACGTCCTAACGATGAAACGCGTAGGGCGTGGCCTAATCTGTGCTTCCCAACATTACCTACTTTACCAGCGCTGAAGGCTAACTGTGACGTTTTTACTACTTCGCTTGATTTACACTGTGAAATTGTGAGTACCTCTCTATTTGTTTAATAAATCCTTTTTAAAAACAATTTTACGCTATGGGCACTCCTTCTCTCTTTACATATGATACACCACGATCCTGAGCCCGCCAGTGATCGCCGTACAGTGGCGCAAAACTGTAATTGCCTGATACCCCTGCAGGGGTGAAGTGATCCCGTGAGTGGCTGCACTTTCAGAGCAAGGATTTTAAAACTATTGAAGGATTATAACCACAACAGCACATGCACCAAGATATTGCACAAGATATATGCCAAGATACTATACCAATAAGAGTTTAAATGAATTTGACAACAAGTGTATTACACAATAAGGACTTCCTTTGAACTTCACCAGCACGTTTGCACTTTATTAGGAGTGATTCAAACACTTTTCAGTTCCTCAACCAGGAGTAGATCTCCCACACCTCTCCCTTTCCCCCTTCCTCCCTTCCCCTCCCCACCTTCACCCCCTCCTTCCCCCCCCCCTCCCTCCCCCTCCCCCCACACTTAACGTCATTTGGAATACTAACCAGCAACACCATGCATGGGATTTGATATCACCAATTTTTATATATTTACAGCTTGCGCATCATTTATAATTGTACAATATTTACCAATATTTTAAGTATATCACTATCTGATACCTGCACGTTTTTGTTTACACCTAGGAATTTATATTTATATGCCTTATATTTATATGCCTTGTTTTAGAAACCTATACGCAGGTAGGGTATTATTTAATTAAAGGAACAGCGCCAGACCCTTCAACACACTAATCATATTCTATTCTATACCTCTTCCAAACAATCCCGATAAATATACCTGCAGGTTATTTTTGAAGCATTGCAATCTATATTACCCAAATTAGTTTGGGCTTCCATATCAGTCAGGATTAAACATACTATTCTCTGCAGACCAAATACCTTAGGTGGCTTAGGTCTCCCTGACATTACGTTTTATTGTTTGACCATTCATCTCTCAAGAGCTATTGATTGGTGTCGACATTCTAATATAAAACAATGGGTCTCCACTGAATAATCCTTTTCTCCCATACCCCTCCTTGCACTTCTCTGGAATCCAATGCTTCCTCATTCATCCTTACAATCCCATCCTACTATGACAGCCACATGGAAATAATGCAAACATGCTTTTAATAAGTGTGGGATCTCTTCTTTCCCCTATCCACTCCTACCGAATCTAGACCATCCTAAATTTTTACAAAGAAAAAGAGATCAAACTTTACGCACACTGACAAGTATGGATAAATATCTTGCTTTTCAATTTTTACAAAATTTGGAGTGGTTAACTATTCAACAAATGTCCTTTGACCCTTCTTTCTCTTTGATTGGACCATTACAAATTACATATCTCAAACTTTCTATCTACCTTACCACTTGCCATCTCATTTGAACATTCACTTACAATATTTGAACGATTTTTTCGGAAAACAGGACCTTTTCCTCACATCCTTTCGTTCTCATATGAACTTTTACTTTCGGCCGCAATACAACAGGTTCCAGAATTTATGAACAAATGTCAACAAGATCTGAATATTACATTTACACCTCAAGATGCTTTTAAAATATTCTTATTATCAACTCATTCCTCTATAAGTAATCATTACCAGGAATCTGGATAGAAATAAATATATAAATTTATAAAAATATAAATAAATTCTCAATGGTATCGTATCCATAAATTATTACATTCAGTTTATCCTCTTATTTCAGATTCCTGTTGATGTGGTAATCCTCAGGTGGATTTTTTTTACATGTTTTCTGGACTTGTTCATGCCTTCATGATTTTTGGACTCATGTTCATATCCTTACTCAAAGGTTTACTGATCATTTAGTTCCTAAAGAACTCTGTTTTTTCCTTTTACACCATAATAACATTCCTCTCAAAAAATATAAGAATGTGATTATTATTCATTTGGTTAATGCAGCCCGCTCCTGCATCCCAGCTCTTTGGAAATCCTCTTCGCCCCCACTATACGACAGTGGTTCAGTCAAATTCATGATATAGAACATATGGAAAATCTCACTAGTTTCATAAAAGGCACATCTATTAAATTTCATGATCTATGGTCTAACTGGAAGGACTTCTCCCATACAAAAGACTACACATCCAAATCCTGACCAGCTCTTCCCCCTCCTATTTGGGGATCCCTTGATGGAAAAATAGGTTTACATCTCTAGACACTTATGTGATTATCTTGTCTTTATATAGTAGGATCAATCATTGTTCCTAGTTGAACATCCATTTTTTTTTACCTAACCCCCTTACCTTTTTTTTCATGAAAAAGTTATTTTATTTATTTTTGTTATTATTATTTATCCTTATATACTCACAATTCATGTTGTGTTTATTATGATATCACATATTTTATCATTGTTTGCCACAAATACCTCTTATATGTTTTCATGTTTTGTAATAGCTCATAATTCTCACAAACATACAAAGTGAAATAAAACATATGGAAAAAACTGCTGTAAAGCACTCTACCTCTTTTTTACATTTAGATTAAACAGGATTACACAATGCTTCTCCATGACTCCAGAAGATATATCAGTAATTTACAAAATGAATGTTCAGAGAATAAGGAGAGTGGAACATATAGAAAGTCCGGAAAGCTGTATGTTTGCTTGTTTGAGGAATGGCAATAGTGCTGACTCTATTAGTCAGACCCAACAAGGGGTAATGTGTTTGTGAAATATGGAAGAAAGATCATAAAAACCTTTAAAATAACTATAGTGGGAAAATGCTTTTTAGAAATACTAACCGAATATCCTAATCAAATCTTTGGTAGAAATTATTTAAAATAGTTTGTCTTTAGATATGAAAGCATATTCGCAAAATCCGATACATTCCTGAAATATATACAGTATCTCACAAAAGTGAGTACACCCCTCACATTTTTGTAAATATTTTATTATATCTTTTCATGTGACAACACTGAAGAAATGACACTTTGCTACAATGTAAAGTAGTGAGTGTACAGCTTGTATAACAGTGCAAATTTGCCATCCCCTCAAAATAACTCAACACACGGCCACTAATGTCTAAACTGCTGGCAACAAAAGTGAGTACACCCCTAAGTGAAAATGTCCAAATTGGGCCCAAAGTGTCAATATTTTGTGTGGCCACCATTATTTTTCAGCACTGCCTTAACCCTCTTATTTATTTATTTTTTTATTTATTTCAGGTACTTATATAGCGCCATCAATTTACGCAGCACTTTACATATACATTGTACATTCACATCAGTCCCTACCCTCAAGGAGCTTACAATCTAAGGTCCCTAACTCACATTCATACATACTAGGGACAATTTAGACAGGATCCAATTAACCTACCAGCATGTCTTTGGAGTGTGGGAGGAAACCGGAGTACCCGGAGGAAACCCACGCAGGCACAGGGAGAACATGCAAACTCCAAGCAGGTAGTGTCGTGGTTGGGATTTGAACCAGTGACCCTTCTTACTGCTAGGTGAGAGTGCTACCACTACACCACTGTACCGCCCCTCTTAGGCATGGAGTTCACCAAGACTTACCAAACCCTTAATACCAACGCTACGGACTTAATGAAAATAAAATCATTAAAGTTGCCTTTACCAGCTCTTGCCACCTCTTCTGTCCCTTTTCAGTGCTCCGGCACTGTAAAGCAACGTTTCCGTACTTGGACCTCTGTTGTCGATTTTCTAATATTTGCTGCAGGGTAAATCCTGCTTGGCACTCTGAACTTTGCTGCCTTTTCCAGTGCTGTGACACTCAAAAATATTTTCACATCAATTGGTGTTGGCCCGATCTGTGATCGTAGACACTTTAAGAAACAGAGAAGAAGGCTGGCCACATTTAAAACATCATTGCTGATTACATATGTTTGTGCGATGTACTATAAATAAATATGAGTGCTAGGTATCCTAAATTTTCCTATGCAACATGTCACAAAGATAAAAGAACCACAAATGAAATTAGTGTAAAATAATATCCACCAATAAAAATACAATGTCCATATATCAATCTGCTGTAAAGTAAAAAATCCAATGCCTTTGATCCACATAGGTTGACTGCCTACCCCCCCACATGCATGCTAGTTTCCTTTTTGTTCGTGTTTTTTCTTTGTACACCCCATTTGACTGCCCTCACTACATGATTTGCCTGTGGATGCCAGAAACCATCACGCAGTGATATACGGTGTCACCTCCGGCCAGCTGAACACCCAGACTCCCTCCAGAACTTGGAATAACAGCCCCAGCCACCCCTGGGACCACATGGGAACTATGTAAACCTGTCAGGCAACCCCCGGATACCCGTAGGGGCTTGGATCCCTAATGTTTAGTCCCTGTGAGACGCGACAGGGGCCCATACCTTTAATGATGACTTGGCACGATGCACTATCAGTAATCATGGACATGTGGGGGAATGTGCCCATGCTTACATGTGCTCACTCTTCCTCTCCATGCCAATATGATGGCTCTATGTGTAATGTCTCCTGCTAACTTTTACCTTTTCCCTAGGTATCTTGCACCTTTAGGGTCTTAGAGCCCATTTCTCCCCCTGCTGGAGTGTGCCGGGTGGGCCTGCACCATGTGGGGGCGCGCCTCCCTCCAATCACAATGGGGACGCCTCTGCGGGGGCCCCTCCGGAACCAAAAACCTCCTATCTAAAGGACTTTGGGCCTTAATGTTTGGGTTCATGTGTGGCTCCCGACAGAGCTGTGCATGAGACCTGTTGGGAGGCGCGCCTGCACTGAAATGTCAGCCATCCCTCGCGCGGTACCTTTGACTCTCAAGGAGGTTCCTCCCTTGCGAATCACACTATGCTCTGTTGTAGTAGGGGTGACCAAGCCATCCTGGAAGGGGGGAGGGAGGGGACAACTAAGACAGTGAGTAGGGGTGAAATCTGAACCCCAAACACATTGTCCCCCATGGGGGCACCCCCCTCACCGGGGAGGACCCCATGGGGGGTACACTCTAGACCTAGCCGTCTAATGAGGGGATTAGAATTACATGGTCAACAAGGGGGAAGTTCTTAACGATTTTTTGTTCACCCCAACCTATGTATTTCTCGAGTTCCATATGTTCTAAATGTACTTGTTATATATGTATACATGCCTTCTCATATTATCTACTCATGTGTATTTCACAACCTCATTACTCACTAAAATCGGGGTAGTTAGGGGTGGCCGGCGAGTTCCCCCCGGCTTTTGCTGATCACTCTTCCACATAGGCCAATGCTCGATTACCAGTCTGGTACTGGAGAGCACAATAGCATTATTTTGCTACCATATTTGTCTTTCTTCCATCTTAAGTGGTATTATTTAAAAGTTACAACCCCCCATAACACTAACCTCTTCGGATCATCCACCTACAGGGGCCCCCCTCCTCTTCTGCTTCTCAGACCTACACCCCCCTATTTATAGCCGCTCGTCCCCTTCCTCCATCCCCCCTCTCTACTCCCCTTCCCTCCCTTCTCTCCACCTGACCCCCTCTACAGACCCCCCCCTCCTCCCCTCCTCCTCCCCTCCATCCCCCTCTACCCAGGGACCATAGAGGCGATGAATGTGCTCTCGCTGAACACAAAGGGTCTTAACGTCCCTGAAAAGAGATGCATGTTACTATACGACTTGCAGGACATGAAGACAGATGTCGCTTCCATTCAGGAAACGCATTTAAGGATGGAAAGCTACCGATCCTTAAAAACAAATTCTTCCCGGTGGTATACCATTCCACCAACGAATCCACTAAGTCACAAGGCATGTCTATACTCATCTCCAGAAATGTTCCATGGAGTTGTGTGGATGTAAAAGCAGATCCGGGAGGACGGTATTTGTTCCTCAGAGGTACATTTGGCGACTCTGAGGTTACTCTAGCGAGCCTATATGCCCCTAATACCCATCAAGACCTTTTTGTCACTAAAACTCTGGACTCTTTGCTGCAGTTCTCCAGGGGACAACTGATATTTGGGGGCGACTTTAACGCCCGCTGATCCCAACTGAAGACACCTCCTCAGGGTGCTCCTCGATACTCCCCGGCCCTCGGAACGTATCACGCGCTCTATACACAAGGCACAACTAATAGACGCCTGGCATCTTTTTCACCCCTCTGAAAGGGATTACACTTTTTATTCCTTATCACATAAACAGTATTCTAGGATTGACTACTTTCTAAACCCACACTCCCAAATACATTCTGTCCAGAAATCCTCGCTCGGGTCAATTACTTGGTCGGACCATGCTCTGATCCTACTCTTCTACGCACTGACTGATAGTCTCACATCCAAGACGAGAAACTGAAGGTTGAACGAAAGCCTCCTACAAGATGAAGAGGCTCTCAAAGATGTTATCAGGGAACTGGACTGTTACTTCCAGATTAATGACACACCAGACAGCAACATTGGCAATGTGTGGGAAGCACACAAGGCGGTGATCTGCGGAGTGCTTATTAAGCACAGATCCCGGATAAAAAAACAACGCACACCACAGCTGACCTCCCTTCTTGATGACGTACGATCGGTAGAGGCCAGACATAAACATACCCCGACTTTAGAGACGGAACTCCTGATGTTACGGAAAACAATTGCCGACCTGATGCACTTTAAAGCTAAGGCGGCAATACAAGTGTGCCGGAAAATATCATATGAATCCGACAACAAATGTGGAAAGCTCCTGGCCAAATCCCTGAGAGATCAGATGCTAGCAAATTATATACCCCATATAATGTCTCCTTCAGGCCTGAAGATTTCCCTTCCCAAACACATAGTGAAGGAATTCCGGAAGTTCTGCGCATCCCTTTATAACCTTCAAAGGGACTCTCCCTCCCAGATGCAGGTAATGGATTACCTAGCCAACTCCCAAATGCCAAAACTGTCTGCTGAGGTGAGCAAACTATTAGATGAACCTATCACACTAGAGGAGATTCAATGTGCGATAGGCACCACTAAACTAGGGAAGGCTCCAGGCCCAGATGGTCTTACCATTTCATACTATAAAGCCTTGCTATCACCCCTCGGCAAATTCCTGCAAAAATTCTTTAATGCCCTAGGCTCTAATACGTCATTCCCTCCCCACACACTCTCGGCACACATAGCAGTGATCCCCAAGAAAGTTAAAGACCCCTCCTCGTGCGGCAGCTACAGGCCAATTTCGCTGCTCAACATGGACCTAAAAATCTTTACGAAACTCCTGGCTACCAGAATCCAACAACATCTCCCAACCTTGATCCACTTGGACCAAGTCGGCTTTGTACCGACTTGTGAGGCTAGAGACAATACGATCAAAGTCTTGAACCTCTTACACGTGGTCAACGGGAATGGCACTCCCTGTGTTTTCTTAGGTACAGATGCAGGGAAGGCCTTTGACAGGGTGCATTGGCAATTTATGTCCTCTGTCTTAAGATCTGCGGGGTTCGGCGACACCATGTTTAACTGGATAAATACACTGGACTCTGCCCCTTTGGCTCGAGTCAAAGTCAATGGGGTGTTGTCTGAACCCTTCACGCTCGGGACGCGACAAGGTTCCCCACTGTCCCCGCTACTCTTCGCCCTGTCGCTGGAACCTCTCCTGTGCACTGTACGCCTAAACCCAGACATTATGGGTGTAGCGACCAGGGACACCCAGCAAAAGGTTTCCGCGTACGCAGATGACATGCTGTTCACACTCGCAAACCCCACGATTTTGCTCCCGAACCTCCTTCACGAATTCCAAACATACGGTAACTTGTTGAACTTGAAGATCAACTTCGACAAGTCTGAAGCAATGCGGATAGGTCTACCGCATCCCCTTCTTACGAACCTTCAGGCTAGTTTCAAATTCAAATGGAACGACAATGGCCCTGAGATATCTAGGAACCTACATACCCCCTAAAATGTCCCAAATCTATGCCCTGAACTTCCCACCAATGCTGAAAATTGCTTGAGAACTTCTTAACAAAGGCCTCCACTCATGGTTCGACAAGTGCAACATCCTTAAGATGAGCATTCTCCCCAAATCCCGGTACCTCCTACAAGCCCTGCCGATCCACATACCCCCCATCTATTTCAACCAAGTGAGAGCGATGTTCCTTGACTTTCTCTGGGCACACAAACAACCGAGGCTGAACAGGCAACAACTCACGCTTCCCAAAATTTATGGCAGCTTGGCGGTACCGGACCTACGTAAATACCAACAGGCAGCCCACTTGACCAGACTTATTTACTGGAACCACCATCAGACTACCAAATTGTGGCCCCGCCTGGAGCAGTCCCAATGCAAAACTCCACTAGACAGAGCACCTTAGTGCTACCATTCGCTGCCACATGCTACCACAAATCACCCCCTGGTGGGGCTGACTATATGGACTTGCTCGACTGTCTTCCTGTCAGAAACCATGAACCAGACCGAGACAGAAGTACAGTAAAATCACACTTGTTTATTAATAAAAATAAAAAAGTAAATAGAGTAAGCATAGTCAAAGCATAGCCATAGTCCAGTAACCGGATTGGGTAGTCAGCCAAGCCAGAGTTCAGTAACCAGATCGGGCAATCAGCCAAGCCAGAGTTCAGTAACCAGATCGGGTAATCAGCCAGACCAGAAGTCAGGGATCCAAGTAGAGGAACAGCAAGCAGGATAAGGAGCCAGACTTTAAACAGGAACGCAGGAGATGGTTTCTTGTGATGTGACCAAGGGAAGGCAGGAATGAAGTGAGCTGGAGATCTTTAAGTAGGCGGGACTGACGAGCAGATCCACAACAGCTGTTTAACTGTGGAGAGAGATGAGAGCTGGCAATTAGCTGACAGCTGAGCGGCCAGCTCAGAGAAGGAAAGACTGAGCCAGCCCTGACACTTCCGTTCCGTGAAGAACTCTGGACTTTTCCAGGTCTCCCATTTCTTCACCCATAGCAGGTGGCCGTCCCTATCCGAACTCATGAACCCAGAAGGACAGTTCCGACTGGACCACTGGAGGGCACTCCAGATCAACCATTTTTTCAAGTCTCTACCTCCCCCAGAAGGTTTCTGCCAAACTCTCACCACCCTCCAGACTTATTGCTCGGAGGAGGGTGCCATGCCTCATACTTTATCGGGCACCTACCAACTATTGATTACGCCGCCCGAGGGCTACCCACCAAAATGCCTCAGTGAATGGAAGAAGGATATCAAGGGCTCACTCTCCCCACAACAGAGGCAAAACTCACTTCACTTCACTTATAGATCCTCCCTATGCACAAAGATTCAGGAGACCAATTTCAAAATTGTAACCAGATGGTATAATACCCCCGCAAAATTACAAAAATTCTTCCCCTTGTCCTCGGACCGATGCTGGAGGTGCCAGGAAGAACGGGGTACAATTCTCCACATCTTCTGGTCCTGTCCTAAGCTGGATCATTTCTGGAAGATGATCCGACTTACTGCCCAAAAGTTTACCGAACGCCCCATACCAGAGGACCCAGCCTTCTTTCTGCTCCAAGCATCCAACATTCTGCAGAGAATCTATAAAAAATTAATAATTCGCCACCTCCTCGACGCGGCCAAAGCGTGCATCCCTTTATGCTGGAAGTCCACACAACCTCCATCCATAGCCTTTTGGCTTTTGGCTTAAAAAAGTGGAGGAAATTAACAAGATGGAGGATCTTATCCCACCACCAACAGGAACGCTACACTAAGACTTGAATATAGATGTATTTGCCTTCTCTGACGAGGGACGAGCCCTTTTAGAAAGTGGCACGATGGACTAGTTCCGTTTTAACACAACTGGGATAATAGGCAGCAGCCCTCTGACGCCACCCAATGACCCTCTCTGTATGTATTATGACCCGGGAGATGCACATTCTTCGCCCCACTTCCGGGCCCAGTACCCCCCCTCTCCCCCTGCCCATCCCTCCTCACTGCTCCCTCTTCACTCCTAACTCTACCTCCCCCCCATAAACTTCCACCCTTCTCTGGGCCCTGTGGCTCTCTTGACTTCTTCCTAGCTCTCCTTTCTTCCTTTTCCTAAGTCTCTAATCCTCTGAAAGTTTATATAGAATTAGTTCTGAGCACTGGTTTATAATATCTGAAAAAGTTGAGACGGAGCCCACGTGATAACCCACTGCTGCACTTTCAAAGGCAATGGAATAGACATTTTGTGACTCAGCAGTGGAAGTCTATAACCATGACCTTTCAGAACAGCCAAAGGGCGGCTCTTACATGTTAAGAGCGAAATGTATGCTTGTCATATTTTGCATCCTTGTATTTAGCCACTCTGTACATGACATGATATGTTGTTTTACCCCACCTGATGCTATTTTGCCATCTTTCATGTAACTGTAGATGTTGTGACCCGTGCTGCCATGTTTCTTTAAATAAAAGATTTGAAAAAAAAAATCCAATGCTATGATTAATGTGAATATACATCTCTAAACTGTGCTCTGGTCATGCAATCAGTAGTGCTTTATAACATGTGTCTTTGTGATCCATACCACCTCTTATCACACTGACACTCACCAGACACTTAGACCCAAATGTTTTGTGGGTCAGCTTACGCTCTAAAAGACAATGGCAATCTCCTGGACTCCTCTCCTTTCTATCTGGGCTCCAATTGTACACTCAGGGAAAATCTGATCAGACATGCTCCTCATAGCGCAACCAGGTTTTTATGTTTAAAAATGATAAAATACAAGAAACAAAATAAAACTCACAGAGTTATGTGCCCGAGCCAGCACCCAGCGATTTCAGCAGTGCGTGTTAATGCCGCTGGCCACCTTCTCCCATATTCGGCGTGCGTTTCAACTGCCATAAGTTCCCGTCACCCTGATGTGACGTCAAAGACTACGTAACCCTGCCTTTATCCAAACCCCAGAGGAATTAACTCCCGCTGTCCCTTTTTGGCTAGATTTAAACCCTTTTCTTCTCTTATTAGATGTGGGCACTGATGCATAACCACCGCATCTACAACAACTAAAAAAACCTATGGCATCTAGAAAAGTAGTGTTTTTTCTTGGGGGATCTGGTTTGTTGTGCATTATTTTTAATCTAAGGCAGGGGGCCCCAAACAAGAAAAGAATATCAAATGAAAACGTTTATAACACGTAACACCACACATGTCACCTATGTACTGGAATGTGAGTGTGGATACCAGTATGTAGGCCGTACCACTTGGAAATTGAAGACACGTATAAGAGAACACATTGTTGATTTAAGAAAATGTTTCAAATTACACAGTGTCTCCAACCATTTCCGAATGGTGCACAATAGGGACCCAAAGGGCCTAACATTTTATAGTATAGATTGTAAGGAACATCATTGGAGAGGTTCAAATTTGAAACAAGCCATCTGAAAAAATGAAACATGGTGGGTATTTGAAATGTGCCCTTTGGCTCCTAGGAGGTTAAATATAGATCTAGACCTAAATTGTTTTATATCTAATTACTAACAAAAAGAGACCTTTAATGTATAATACACCTCGTCACTACTAAACAGTATTAGAAAATTTATTAACATATACCTCATATTATTTGGAAAAAAAAATGTATTGAGATAATAGATGGCAAGTAGAATGAAGATTTAATTAATTTTGATCTAGATTGACACAATTAGTATTATTAATATTATTCATTTTTATGGAATTTTGGTGGAGATTTATTAGATTTTAAGAAAGAGAAAATAGATATCCTCAAGAACACTAGTTGGCAGTAGCCAGTAAAAAGTATAACATCCCATTGAAGTATATTAATAAACTGAGTGGAAAAAGGGGGTTCATTTAAATGATCAAGATAATGATTATTTTGTTTGCTATGGTGCATATAGTGCTTTGAAAAAATATTCACACCCCTTGACATTTTCCACATTTTGCTATGTTACAACCAAAAACGTAAATGTATTTTATTGGGATTTTATGTGATAGGTCAACACAAAGTGGCACATAATTTTGAGGTGGAAGGAAAATGATAAATGGTTTTTAAAATGTTTTACAAATAAATATGTGGAAAGTGTGGATTGCATTTGTATTCAGCCCCCTTTACTCTGATACCCCTAACTAAAATCTAGTGGAACTGATTGCCTTCAGAAGTCATCTAATTATTAAACAGAGTCCACCTGTGTGTAATTCAATCTCAGTATAAGCTGTTCTGTGATGCCCTCAGAGGTTTGTTAGAGAACTTTAGTGAACAAACAGCACCATGAAGGCCAAGGAACACACCAGAGAGGTCAGGGATAAAGTTGTGGAGAAGTTTAAAGCAGGGTTAGGTTATAAAAACATATCCCAAGGTTTGAACATCTCACAAAGCACTGTTCAATCCATCATCCGAAAATGGAAAGAGTATGGCACAACTGCAAACCTACCAAGACATGGCCGTACACCTAAACTGACAGGCCGGCCAAGGAGAGCATTAATCAGAGAAGCAGCCAAGAGGCCCATGGTAACTCTGGAGGAGCTGCAGAGATCCACAGCTCAGGTGGGAGAATCTGTCCACAGGACAACATTAGTCATGCACTCCACAAATCTGTCCTTTATGGAAGAGTGGCAAGAATAAAGCCATTGTTGAAAGAAAGCCATAAGAGGTCTAGTTTGCAGTTTGCAAGAAGCCATATGGGGAACACAGCAAACATGTGGAAGAAGGTGCTCTGGTCAGATGAGACCAAAATAGAACTTTTTGGCCTTAAAGCAAAACGATATGCGTGGCGGAAAACTAACACTGCACATCACCGTGAACACACCATCCCTATCGTGAAACATGGTGGTGGCAGCATCATGTTGTGGGGATGCTTTTCTTCAGCAGGGGCAGGGAAGCTGGTCAGAGTTGATGGATGGAGCTAAATACAGGGCAATCTTAGAAGAAAACCTGTTAGAGTCTGCAAAAGACTTGAGACTGTGGCAGAGGTTCACCTTCCAGCAGGACAACGAGCCTAAATATAAAAGCCAAATATTCATGTGTTAGAATGGCCCAAAGTCCAGACCTAAATCAAATTGATAATCTATGGCAAGACTTGGAAATTACTGTCACAGATGCTCTCCATCTAATTTGACAGAGCTATTTTGCAAAGGAGAATGGGCAAAAATGTCACTCTCTAGATGTGCAAAGCTGGTAGAGACATCCCCAAAAAAACATGTAATTGCAGCAAAAGGTGGTTCTATAGAGTATTGACCCAGGGGGGCTGAATAATGCATGCCACACTCTTCACATATTTATTTTGGAAAACCATTTTTAATTGTCCTTCCACTTCACAAATATGTTCCACTTTGTGTTGTGTCTATCACATAAAATCCCAATAAAATAAATTTATGTTTTTGGTTGTACCATGACAAAATGTGGAACATTTCAAGGGGTATGAATACATTTTTAAGGCACTGTATGTCTTTGTATTAGCTTATATTAAATGTGAAAGTAGCGATTCCATAGGGTACATGTTAAACTGGGACAGAGCGAGTTAATCCACCTGGGCTCCAAATAAGTAGGAGCCTATATGGACCCTGTTTGGCCACGTCCCCAGCTTCCTAAAGACGCTATAATGGCAAAACGCAGATGCGGGGTTACGTGGTCTTTTACGTCATATCGACAGAACTGCTGGCGGTTGGAGGTTATTATTTTACACAAATTGAATTTGTGGTTGTTTTTATATCTGTGACATGTTGCATAGAAACATTTAGCATACCCAGCGCCCATATTTATTTATAGTAGATTGCACATTTGTGTTGTTCACACAAGATTTTTTGGTTTAGCAGCAAGGTATCACATTGCACACAAGAATCTTTGGCACAGTAATTAAAGTTTTTGTGTGAAACGCATTTACTATTCTCTGTCCGATATGGGAGCTGTAATGTCAGTTTTATTCATCTTCTGCTGATTCCAATAAACTATAGGGGTTATTTACAAAAGGCAAATCCACTTTGCACTACAAGTGCAAAGTGCACTTGGAAATGCAGTCGCTGTAAATCTGAGGGGTAGATATGAAATGAGGTGAAGCTCTGCAGATCCTTTGTCACAGCAAAGGGTCTGAATACTTAGGACAATGTGATATTTCAGTTTTTCTTTTTTAATAAATCTGCAAAAATGTCAACAATGCTGTGTTTTTCTGTCAATATGGGGTGCTGTGTGTACATTAATGAGGAAAAAAATGAACTTACCGGTAAATGATTTTAGAAAATGGCTGCAATATAACAAAGAGTGAAAAATTGAAGGGGGTCTGAATACTTTCTGTCCCCACTGTATCTACTGATAGAACAGAGCCTTGGGGGCAAGCTGCACATGCTCACTTTAGTGTGTATTGCTAGAGAGTTTTTTTTTTCTTGAGAGAGTACACGTGATCAACACAGGGCCAAACAGCACTGTCCAGACAGAGGGTCAGAGGGTTAGAGGGTCTTGAAGCCTTATAGGACAATCAGGAGAGAATGAAAACTCCTCCTACAAGCTTTAGCTAGACACTGATAGAAGTCCCAAGACTGCTCCAAATGCTGATGAGAAACTATATTTAGCAGTTTATATTTACTAATACCAGATATAGTGAATACAGGGTCCTTGTAACACTTTAACCACTTACGGCATGCCCACCGTCATTATACGGCGGCACTTTGAAGTGGAATACCATTGTTATGGCAGCAGCTAGCTTCCAAAACCCCAGTATCACTTCTTCAGCGGGCAGTCTGCTTTCAGATAAAAGTGGTCTCAGCGGCGAATTAGCCACGAGATCACTTTTATCGCTGGCGGGAGAGGGCCCCCCCTCCCGTCGCTTACTGGAGCTGCCATCAGCAGCGGAGGCGATCACGTCCTCTCCCCTGCTTGGCATGGAGCTGAGTGAGGAAAAGATGGCCCCCACCCGTCTCCATACAATTGCAGGGCGGAAGCGATGTCAAAACGTCACTTCCGTCCATAGCTCTTTATTTTTTTCAAACTACTTTTTAAAAAAATTTTTTATTGCATTTTAGCGTAAATATGAGATCTGAGGTCTTTTTGACCCCAGCTCTCATATTTAAGAGGTCCTGTCATTCTTTTTTTTCTATTACAAGGGATGTTTACAGTCCTTGTAATAGCAATAAAAGTGACACCCATTTTTTTTTTTTTTTAAGAACAGTGTAAAAATAAAAAGTAAAATAAATAAGAAAAAACTAAATTTTTTTTTAACACGCCCCGTCCCGCTGAGCTCGCGTGTAGAAGCAAACGTATAAGTGAGTAGCTCCCGCATATGAAAACGGTGTTCAAACCACACATGTGAGGTATCACTGCGATCGTTAGAGCGAGAGCAATAATTCTAGCCCTAGACCTCCTCTGTAACTCAAAACATGCAACCATTATGAAAAAAAACAAGACATGCAACTAGTAGAATTTTTTAAACATCGCATATGGAGATTTTTAAGGATAAGGCCTCATGCACACTGGACGTTAAAATAACGTTATAAAAACATCAGTAGCTTTGCAGTGAGTTTTTCAACCTTTTTCAACTTTCTTCAATGTTTTTCAAATAGCGTTTTTTAGCGTTTATTAGCATTTTTTAGCATTTTTCCGCGTTTTAGCGTTTTTTTCTTTGAAGAAAATTTTTTTTTTTCAATGGATCAAAAACATTAAAAAACGCTGGTGAGCGAAGTTTTTGAGCGTTTATCAACGTTTATCAGCGTTTATCAGTGTTAGAAAAGTGTTACAGCTGAAAAATATCTCAGAACCCACTAGTTTTGGGTTTTTTTTACTGCTCAAAACTGCTGATAACAGCCTATGTGTGCATGGACACATAGGATAACATGATGGAGAGCTTAATGACTGTAGAAAAAAACGTCTACACCCAAAAACAACTGCTGCAAAAACATCAAAAAACGTTCAGTGGGCATGAGGCCTAAAAGTCTGTCACCATTCCACGAGCAGGCGCAATTTTGAAGCGTGACACGTTGGGTATCAATTTACTCTAGGTAACATCATCTTTCACATTATAAAAAAAATTAGGCTAACTTTACTATTGTCTTATTTTTTAATTCAAAAAAGTGTATTTTTTTCCCAAAAAAGTGCGCTTGTAAGACCGCTGCGCAAATACGGTGTGACAGAAAGTATTGCAAAAACCGCCATTTTATTCTCTAGGGTGTTCGAAAAAAAAAAAAATATAATGTTTGGGGATTCTAAGTAATTTTCTAGCAAAAAAAAATTATTTTAACTTCTAAACAAGTTTGAAAAATAGGCTCCGTCTTAAAGTGGTTAAACATAGTTGAAGTAGATGTAAACCCAACCACTAAATCTCATATAAGCTTTAGCATCATAATATCACTTAAAAAAAAAGCCTATTTCTATTTTTAATCTCTAGCTTTTATGAAAACTACAGCTGGTGATACTAATATAAAAGGTCCTCATTTGGGCACTTTGTGCTATGGGGTGACAACACGCTTGCCCCTGTCTTCCTCAATCTCATGCTCTCCCAAAGGAATCTTATTGCTTTTAATTTTTTAAATCGGGCTCCTTTTGCAGTCTCACCAATTTGGACAATTCCACTTTTTTCTCTTTTAATCCTTTTCCCAAAATCCTGGCCTCCATAAAAGCGGTTACAATCTTTTTTTATCTCATGACCCAAAGACTATATTGATTTGAATGTATTACCTTTAATTGGCAGGCTGTGTAGGAAGTATAAAATCTGATGTCCTTTGACATTGTCCGTGGTGGGTTGAGTTAATTTATTTAAATGATCTGACTATCCTAAATACTGTTTATATTACATCCCAGTTTGGGTACATAAATGCTGGTTTAAAGCTATTGATACCCTGTTTCCTGAACTGGTATTGAAGCATTCAAGCTAGAATCATGTTTCGAAATTCTCCAACATCCTCTTGATGAGGGAGGCTTGTCACTCCCTAATATGTGGTTTTACTACATATCAGCCCAGCTACAGTATTTAATGGGACTAGCTGATGAAAAACATAGGGACCCTATGCATAGTCTTATGCAACAAATTAAAGGGTCTGTGTCTCTAGCCTCCTACTTGGAAGCAGATTTTCTATATAGTCTGTGATACCTCCCTAGGTCCTACCCTAGCACTAGTACAGAGAATACGGATTACAGTGAAAACTATACTACAGTACATATCATATATCAAATACACCCTTTATGGAGAAATGTCAGTTTGGTAGAACGGTAGAAATCTTCAAGCTTGGAACATGTAAACATTGGAAGACCATAGGGATAACTCATGTGTACCATATCTTTAGTGGCAACAATCTAAACTCTTTTCAACAATTGCAGGAAGATTTCAGTATTCCTCAAATATGAATTTATTAATACTTTCAGTTTAGACATGTGGGGTGGGCTCAGCACAAAGTGGTCCATTGATTTTTCATAAAGCTGAATTCCAGGAATGTTTTTTTTTTTTTGCATAGTTACATTGGTCCAGCCATGCCTCTCCACCTTGTCCAATCAGAGGACACTTTGCATTCATTCAGAAAATGCAATGTGACACAGAATACAGCAAGGATCACTATAGTAGCGACAGCTAGTCTTTAGTCTCTTTAAAGCTTAGAATGGCTTAGAAACAACTGACAGCTTGAAAGTTAACCCGATGAGCGTATTTTACAGAGCTGTTTATTACATACAAGATTTATTTTCCATACTGTTTTTGGGGTGAGAGAGCATTCATTGTAAGTGCGCATGTGCCGATGACGTTGGCAAATACAGGGATATCTCCTAAACCATGCAGGTTTAGGAGATATCCAGTGTATCTATAGGTAAGCCTAATTATAGGCTTGTAGTATAAAGTGGTTGTAAAGGGTTTACAACCACTTTAAGGTAAATAGAAAGACAGAAAAAAAACTCTGAAAAGCAAAATAACAAAAAACAATGACAAAACTATCCACTTGGCATCCAAGATAGCAGATTTGGATAAAGCTCAATAGCATAGGCATAACCAAAAATGGCACCACCTAATCAGCCTCCACCCTGCAGATGCTCTCATTAGGTCAGTAGAAATTAATGAAATCAGGGAGAGGGAGCAGATCCCATAGAGGTATCCCCAGAAAGGATTGTTCCAAAGGAGACAACCCAGATATCCCATGTTTTTGTGAATTTCCCAGGACAACCCTTAGACTCATAAGTGAACCTATACAGTGGTATTGCTGAGTTGACCAACGTTTTCCAAATCAAGTGTAGGTACTGTCGGAGACTTCCATTTGAGCAGTATGGCCTTGCAGGGGTAAAATAATAATAACCCTATCAGCGTTCTCATTGCTCTGGACAGGCTAATAAGTGGATCAGACCAAGCATACAAACATCCACTGTCAATGGTATGGAGATCAGGGTACACTTTCTAATACACTCAGTAACATCCACATTTTCATTTTTAATGACTTGTAAAGAGGTGTTAAAAAAAAAATCCACTAAACACCAATGACCCCCACTTACACCAATGTCCCCCACCCTAAACTCCATAAGCACCAGTGCGCTCTCTCTCAACAGAGCATGAGTGAGCCCCCCTCCCCCAACAGTGCCAGTGCCCCCTCTCTCCCTCCATAGAGCATTAATGCCCCCCCTTTCCCATTCCAGTGTACCAATCCTCCCCTTTCCGTTTACACAAAATATTGACACTTTGGGTCCAAGTTGAACATTTTCACTTAGGGGTGTACTCACTTTTGTTGCCAGCGGTTTAGACATTAATGGCTGTGTGTTGAGTTATTTTGAGGGGACAGCAAAGTTACACTGTTATACAAGCTGTACACTTACTACTTTACATTGTAGCAAAGTGTCATGTCTTTAGTGTTGTCACATGAAAAGATATAATAACATATTTACAAAAGTGTGAGGGGTGTACTCACTTTTGTGAGATACTGTATATTTGTATGACAATTTAAAAGAGATTATTGTTATTAATGATTTATTTTTACTCCAAAGGCTTTTTTTTATTTATTTTTTTTATTTTAAACGTGACCAGCAGCAGAGGACTAGAAGCACCTCCTGCTTATACTCTATTTCCCTGCAGACAGGCTGAGAAAGATGTGGTCATGTGACAGCTATATATCCATTAGGAAAAAGTTACTTACATTTTTTATGTTTTTTTAATAATTATAGTACCATCATCCACATACAGAAATAGAAGGGCAAATGTAAATTAAACACTGTATGTTTAGTATCACATCAAAGAAATACTGTTCCATTTTTCTTAAAGATATTTCATACGCATGTTTGTAGAATATCCCTTCGTGGCGATCTGCAAATCATGGCCGCCGGCAGCCTGGCCAAACTACTTATGAAATAAAGTCAATTAACCATGTTAAAAGTGTCTTATTTTCAATTTGTGTGAGCAAGCTGATAGTCATGGGATAGAGAAACAAAATGCATTCAAAGAACCGCATTGCTCAGAGCATGTCCTACATATATAATAAATTAATATCTCCATGTACATATAGATTTACAAACTGTAGACACAAACAATTATTCACATAAGAAAGAGGACGAAAAATCAGCCCAAAAATGTAAGGCATGTTTTTATTTTTTAAATTTTTATGTTTAACTTGTTAGTTATTTGCATGAGAGAAAAAAAACTTTCTGTATGTTATTGTTTACAATGATTATATCATAGCCCAGTGGTAGGCAACAAAGTAAAAGAACACTGGTGCCTCAAAAAATCTGTTATGATAAAAATTCTACCTTCTTCAGCTGTTGTGTTTTTTAGTAATTGCAAATGTTGAAGGGGAAGAAACATCTTAAAGTAGAACTAAAAGCAAAACTCTTTAGAGTAAAGGAAGATTATAACCCCTGTTAGTTTTCTTTTTCCCTTTTATTCCAATCCCATAGGAATCCTGTGGTGTCCCCATTGGAGGATTTCTTCTCTATTACTTTTCTGGGGACAACCAAAATGTGGGATTTTCTTTTACTCAATGATAACGGTAAACAGAACAAATAGAGAAGGTGAATCTCACTAATGGGGGCACAGACAACAATAAAACCTTCTAACCCCTCTCCACTCCAAATTTTGCCTTTGGTTAATACTTTAATGAGAAGTAGTCATGAACATAATAATCAAAATAACCACTCTTAATTGTTATACTAGTGCAGGCTTACATCACATGGATTGCTTGATTTTTGATGATTTATTTGTATTCTCTTCACTGTCTGTCCATTCTTTCTTTTGTTGTCACTTTGCTCCTGAAACATATTTACCTAATTTGCATATACACCATATGGGCCAAGGTATGTAGACACCCTTCCAAATTACTGGGTTTAGTGGGAACACCTGTCGTTAACAGTTGCATAATATAAAGCACACAGCTATTAAATTTCCTGCACACAGCCATGAGCTATTAGTGCCCTTTCACTTGGGCTTTACGATCAGGTCTGCCTTTCTGCCTGTTTTTCAGGAGGACAGACACAAGTTTGTTTACACCCGACAGCCCATAGATCCAACACTGGTCCCCCACAGTCTGCTGCCAAAATGTGGACAAAAAAAACTGAATGGGCACTGAAGTCACAAAGTAACATCCATCCTGTTCTGCTCTGATTTAGCAAGGGATCTGCCTATGGATCCTCTGCTAAATGGAGTACTTGTGCAAAAGGACTCTTTAACATCTTTGAGATGAATTGGAGCACAGATTATGAGCCAGGTCTTCTCAAACAACATCAGTACCTAACTTCACAAATGCTCTTTTGGCTGAATGGGTGACACAAACCCTAAAATGTTGTCAAATGTCTTCCCAGAGAAGTAGAAGGCTGGTATAGCTGCAAAAAAGGAGGGTAGGGGAGCAACTAGTTCATGTAAGTGTGATGGTCAGCTGCTCACAATCTTTTGCCCATATATTTTATCTTATGTGGCCTTTTTTTCTTTGAAATGGGGAAAGGTATAGAAAGCATTGTACTTTTCTGGAAAACCCAGCAAACTAAAATGTAAGATGTTCTTTGCAGCTTTTGTTTTAATGCTGCATATATTTCTACTTTTGGTACTCTGGTTAATAAGCAGCACCTTCCATTATTTTGGCCAGGAGTTCTTCAGTGGATGATCTAAAAAAATATATGGTGAATGCACTGGCTTGTGACAACAAGCAATCCATCACCCCGCTAGGGGTAGAGGAAGATTTCCCTGTTTTTGTTTGAGTTGCTCTGTAAAATACAAGTATAGGTTAATGAGAACATGTATCAACTTAACCATCTCTTTAAAACCTAGCTCCCTGCAGAGTTAATCCTCGGCTTCCATCAAAGTCTACATACCTGGTGATCCTGCCAGTAGTCAGGCCTTCTTAAAAAAAGGGTGACAACATTGATTACCCTGCAGTTATATTGCTTCAGTGTTGTCGACCTGTTCAGGCAGTGCATACTTGCGCACATTGAGGAGTAGAGCAATCACCATTATCACTGCTGTCAACTGCCCCTTTTCACTGCCAGTCAGTGTTGCCCACACCTAGTTCCTCCTACAGGCATTGTGACTGACAGCATAGCCCTGTCCACATACTCTGGGAAGAAGAGTAAGTAAGTAGCTCAGTGGGCATCTTGTACCTTGCGAAGGTGAAGCAGGCTTCCCCTTATAGGGGAAGGATATTAAGCAAACAGTGTTTGCTTAAAAATGGAATACAAAGATGGGTCATAGATGAATTTATTAACTGTACAGGGGGCTGTTTAAACTGAAATGCTGTGACCTAATGTGACCCAAGCCCGTTTTTGGCTACTTCTTTTTAAATTCTCTTTAAACCTATTTTCTGAGGATACATAAATCCACAGATATGTATTTAATCTAATTCACATCTGTGTTTTGAAAGAAAGTTGCTAAAATAAATGCATTGTGTACCTGCAAAGTTTGTGGGCTGAAAATGACTCTTTGTGTCTGTGCTACAGTTAAAATCTAGTCTACGTCTTCCATGTCATTATACTCTGAAGCTTGTTGTGATTCAGCCTTTGATGAATTCTGTATTGTCACCTCTGGACAGGCTGCACCTTCTAATGGCTCTGCAGGCTGTTCAACTGAGGTAGCCAATTTGCTGGCATCTGAATGTAGACATTCAAGACTGCTTTCTTCTGCTGTCTCCTCCAAACAGTGAGTCACCATAAAAGCAGTTTCTAGATCTTTGATGATTTTTTCATCTATTCCAGAAGGCTCTACGGTAGAACTTTCATCTTGTGCTGCAGTGGCAGGGTCCTCACCATCAGCTACATCCTCATCTTCCTCCACCTCATCATTATCGTGTGTCTTGGCTTCTTTAATTCTCCTATATAGTTCAATTCTTTCTTCCTGCAGTGCTCTGCAAAGCTTTTCCAGCCTCTCAATTTTTACCACAAAGCAGTCATATTCTTTAGCCTTCAGAGCTTTCTGTAGTAAAAAAAAATAGGCCAAGAGATATAAACAAGCTTTATTGAAGCAAATAATACAACTTATCTATTGCAAAAAAAAAATCCTGCCTGCCAAGATTTCTGCTATGCACTCATAAAGGGAAGATTATATTACATATAATAAGCTAGACAGATTTTTCTTACATTGTACAGTATATAATAATAATAAAACAGGTCAATTTTAACAAAGCATTTCCACCACCAGACAAATTTATTTTAATAGTTAAACAAAGATTTTTCAGTGGTGTGTAGAAAATCCATTTCCAAAAGACCACTGCTTTTACTAGAGAGACAATATAAGGCATTCAAAATGAAACTCCAGTTTTGCTGAGAAGAAAAAATATGTTTTGCAATATTTTTCAAAGAGCATTCATTGTAGATTTTTAAAGAGCATGTAGTATGCAGTGTTGAAGAAATCTTTTAGGCGCTTGTGAAAAAATGGTGTAAATTGTAAATGCTTTCAGAAATATTGCAATGAATAGTTTTTATGTATTTATGTATCCATTCTTTGCTTTTTTTAAAAAAACATCAGTTCTCCTAGACACACTTGCACATGATATTTTAAGGAACTTGGCGGGTAGGCTGTTCCAAAGGTCTAGATGAACTAACAACAGTAGTTCTGTGGATTAAGGCTCTCTTATTTGCTTCTGTCTCTTTGTGTAAGACAGACTCAATCATGTTGAGATCAGGGCTCTGGGGGCTATAACATTTCTTCTATGACTCTTTGTACTTATTTTCACTAAAGAAAGACTTCTTTATGACTTTGGTTGTATGTTTGTCCTGCTGCAATGAACAATTAATTTGGGACTAATCAGATGCCTTGCTGATGGTACTACGTAATGGATGAATATCTGCCTGTACTGTTCTGCACTGAGAAGGCCATTCATTCTGCTCTAATCCTCAACGGCATGTGCAGAAATGCAGTCTCAAACCTGCAAGGCCATCCACCATGCTTCACTGTTTCCTGGGAACAACCTTGTACTGCTCTCTAGGTAATGAACAAATTTCTCTTTTACAACCAATAACATATGAACTCATCCATCCAAAACACCTCCTGATGTTTTTGTGTAGTTCTTGTGTTTCCATGCATAGGTGAGTCACTTGGCCTTGTTTTCAAGTTGAAGGTATGGCTTTTTAGCCACAGGTCTTCCTTGAAGACCACTTCTGGGTGTGCCAAGGTTTTATTGACTTTTGTCAACACTGAGATCATGGTGCATCTGGATATCTTTAGGGAAAGGGAAAACCAGCAGGATGTCTCTTTCATCTACTGTGCTCAGTTTCCTAAGCTGACCAATGTGTTTTTGGTCTTCAGTTTTGCCGTTTCTTTGTGCTTCCGCAGAAGAAATTGAATAACACATCTGAAAGCGCCTCTATTTCTTGAAATGTATGTCTGTAAGACTACCCTGTATCTTGCTCAGCCTTACTGTTGTGTAATACCCTGTACACATGAGTGGACTTTTCGACCGGACTGGTCCGACCGACCGAATCCGTCGGACAATCCGACCGCGTGTGGGCTTCATCAGGCTTCCCACGGACCTTTTGGATCGAAAATCCAACGGACTTTAGATTGAAACAGGGTACTTTGCATCTTGCGCTCGCTGCAATAGGAAAAACACATTTTCCTATTATAGCAAGCGCGAGAAAGAGGCGACAATGTCCCTTAGGTCTAGTATAGACTTTAAGGGGAACCCCCTATGCCGAATAAAATGGCGTGGGGGTCCCCCCAAAATCCATACCAGACCCTTATCCAAGCACGCAGCCCGGCCAGTCAGGAAAGGGGGTGGGGACAAGCGAGCGTCCCCCCTCCTGAACCATACAAGGCCATATGCCCTGGCCTTTGGTTGTCGGGGTCTGCAGGTGGGGGCTTATCAGAATCCGGGAGCCCCCTTTAATAATATAATGCGGGGGGCCGGGATCTGGGGGCCCCCTTATTAAAGGGGGTTCCTGGATTCCAATAAGCCCCCCACCCACAGACTCCGACAACCAACGGCCAGGGTTGTCGGGAAGAGTCCCTTGTCCCCATCAACATGGGGACAAGGTGATTTGGGGTGGGGGACCGCAGGGTGCCCCCCTTCCCCAAAGCACCCACCCCCCCATGTTGAGGGCTTGCGGCCTGGTACGGTTCAACTAAAATCTAGTGGAACCAATTGCCTAATTAGTAAATAGAGTCCACCTGTGTGTAATTTAATCTCAGTATAAATACAGCTGTTCTGTGAAGCCCTCAGAGGTTTGCTAGAGAACCTTAGCAAAAAACAGCATCATGAAGGACAAGAAACACACCAGACATGTCAGGGATAAAGTTGTGGAAAACTTTAAAGCAGGGTTAGGTTATAAAAAATATCCCAAGCTTTGAACATCTCACGGAGCACTGTTCAATCCATCATCTAAAAATGGAAAGAGTATGGCACAACTGCAAACCTAAACTGACAGGTCGGCCAAGAAAAGCATTAATCAGAGAAGCAGCCAAGAGGCCCATGGTAACTCTGGAGGAGCTGCAGAGATCCACAGCTCAGGTGGGAGAATCTGTCCACAGGACAACTATTAGTCATGCACTCCACAAATCTGGCCTTTATGGAAGAGTGGCAAGAAGAAAGCCATTGCTGAAAGAAAGCCATAAGAAGTCTCATTTGCAGTTTGCGAGAAGCCATGTGGAGGACACAGCAAACATGCGGAAGAAGGTGCTCTGGTCAGATGAGACCAAAATTGAAATTTTTGGCCTAAAATCAAAACGCTATGTGTGGTGGAAAACGAACACTGCGCATCACCCTGAACACATGGTGGCGGCAGCATCATGTTGTGGGGATGTTTTTCTTCAGCAGGGACAGGAAGCTGGTCAGAGTTGATGGGAAGATGGATGGAATCAGAAGAAAACCTATTAGAGTCTGCAAAAGACTTGAGACTGGGGCAGAGGCCAGCAGGACAACAACCCTAAACATACAGTCAGAGCTACAATGGAATGGTTTAGATCAAAGCATATTCATGTGTTAGAATGGCCCAGTCAAAGTCTAGACCTAAATCCAATTGAGAATCTATGACAAGACTTGAAAATTGCTGTTCACAGACGCTCTCCATCCAATCTGACAGAGCTTGAGCTATTTTACAAAGAAGAATGGGCAAAAATTTCACTCTCTAGATGTGCAAAGCTGGTAGAGACATCCCCAAAAAGCCTTGCAACTGTAAATGAAAAACATTTATCATTTTCCTTCACATTTATGTGCCACTTTGTGTTGGTCTATCACATAAAATCCCAATAAAATCCACTTATGTTTTTGGTTGTAACTTGACAGAATGTGGAAAATTTCAAGGCGTATGAATACTTTTTCAAGGCACTGTATATACAGTATATCTACTGCAGCTGCAGGCATCACCCTGGTACCGTTTTTTAGAGGCAACGGTCAGCTCTCTTGTAATAGCAACTGGAGTGGCTAACTAGCCACTCGGTTGCTATTACAAACAATGGGAGGGGATGACCCCCCTCCTCTCACCTTCCACTGCTCTCTTGGGCTCTCCCATCCCACCGGGAGACCCAAGCTACCAGCCGGTACGTCCGCCGGCTGGTCTGAGACCCATACAGAGGCTTTGATTGGGTCTCCGCTATCATAACCCGTAAGCGATGACATGACATCACTTCCGGTTTACCTGGCTGTCATCAGCGGCATTTTTTGAAAATCTAAAGTATTCAAAAATGCCGATCTTGGCATTTTAAAATGCTTTCAAGTGCAAAGGTTTGGGGTCTTATTGACCCCAGATTCGTCAATAAAGAGTACCTGTCATGTTCCTATTGCTGTAACAAGGATGGTTACATTCCTTGTGACAGAAATAAAAGTGATTAAAAAAAAAAATAAATTAAAGCAACAGTGTAAAAAAAAAAAAAAAAAAAATGAATAAAATGTATAATTAATTTTTTTTTTAAAGTGCCTCCCTGTACTAGGGCACATCAGTCCCACAAAATAGTGATCATCCCACATATGTGAGATCATGGGCAGTAATTCTAGCACTAGACCACCTCTGTAGATATAAAGTGGTAACCTGTAAAGGCTTTTAAAGCGTCGCCTATGCATAGTAAAATGTATGTGTCATTTGTTGCTGCTGCACGGGCGTTCACAATTTTAATGTGTGACATGCTTGGTATCTATTTACTCTGCACAACATTATCTTTTATATTTTACAAAAAAATAGGATATGTATTTTTTTTTTTTTTTTTTACCTCCTTCCTGACCAGGCCATTTTTTGCAATGTGGCACTGCATTGCTTTAACTGACAATTGCGCGGTTGTGCAATGCTATACCCAAATAAAATTGATGACCTTTTCCCCCCACAAATAGAGCTTTCTTTTGGTGGTATTTGATCACCTCTGCGGTTTTTATTTTTTGCGCTATAAACAAAAGAAGAGTGACAAGTTTGAAAAAAGCACAATACTTTTTACTTTTTGCTATAATAAATATCCAATTTTTAAAAAAAAAACACATTATTTCTCAGTTTAGGCCGATATGTATTCTTCTACATATTTTTGGTAAAAAAAATATCATTAAGCGTATATTGATTGGTTTGCGCAAAAGTTATAGCGTCTACAAAATAGGGGATAGTTTTATGGCATTTTTATTATTTTTTTTTTCTTACTAGTAATGGCAGTGATCTGAGATTTTTATCGTGACTGCGACATTGCGACGGACAGATTGGACACTTTTGACACTATTTTGGGACCATTCACATTTATACAGCGATCAGTGCTATAAAAATGCACTGATAACTGTATAAATGTCACTGGCAGGGAAGGGGTTAACACTAGGGGGCGATCGAGGGGTTAAATGTGTTTCCTAGGGAGTGATTCTAACTGTGGGGGGTGGGGACTCATAAGGGGAGGAGACCAATCAGTGCTCCTCTGTACTTGTAACACACGATTGGTCTCCTCTCCCCTGACAGGACATGGATCTGCTTGTTTACACACACAGATCCACGGTCCTGCTCTGTTACCAGGCAATCGCGGGTGCCGGCCCATCGGCTCCCGAGTGATACGGCGGGAGTGCGCCGGTGGCGCACACTCGCCCCCTAGACAGCCGGGAAGCCCAGGACGTCATATGACGCCCGCCCAGGATCGGAGATCCTTCCTGTGGATGTCATATTACTATGGCTGGGTAGGAAAGTGGTTAAACAGTGTATTTTTTTCCCCAAAAATTGCTGCACAAGTACTGTGTGATATAAAAAATTGCAACAAACGCCATTTTATTCTCTAGGGTCTCTGCTAAAAAAATATATAATGTTTGGGGGTTCTAAGTAATTTTCTAGCAAAAAATATAGATTTGTACTTGTAAACAACAAATGTCAGAAAAAGGCTGAGTCCTTAAAGAGGTTGTAAACCTCCGGAAAAAAAACAAACAAAAAAACCTGCAAGCCAAAGGCATAATGAGCTAGTATGCATCGCATACTAGCTCATTATGAAATACTTACCTTAGAATGATGCCCTGCAGTGCTGTCCGCACTCCGCTCCCATGGCCTTCATCTTTCACTGGAGTTACTTCCAGGTTCACAGGCTCCGACGCTGTGACTGGCCGGAGCCGCGATGACAGCACGGGCCCTGAAAAAACGGCATCAGCGGGCCGTTTCTTTAGTGCTTTTGCGCTGATGATGTCGGGAGCAGCAGCACATATAGTGAATATCTCCTAAACTGTGCAAGTTTAGGAGATATTTACAGTACCTACAGGGAAGCCTTTTTATAGGCTTCCCTGTAGGTACAAATGGTGTAACAGTGTTTACAACCACTTTAAGTGGCTATATTAATGTGGTTTCAGATTATTTAACGAGGTTGTAAAAGGTAATTTTTTTTTAACCAAAAAAGATGTCATACTTTCCTGCTCTGTACTAAGATTGTGCACAGAGCAGCCCCTTACCTCTTCTTTACCGGTCCCCTGATGGCCTGCTCTGTATCTTCTCCCTGCAAGCTCATGCGGGCTCACACCCGAGCCGGGCTGTGTGCATCCAAAGACACCACACAGTGTGGCTCGGCCATGCTCCCGATCCCTTTTCACAAGATTTGACTGACAGCAGCAGGAGCCAATGGATCCCACTGCTCTCAGTGCAGTGTAGTGAGAGCAGGGAGAGGGTAGAAAAGACCTGCAGCCGGATCGATAGAGGACCCATGAATAGCAAAGGAGAGCCCACAGGGATCTGAGCAGTAAACATCTCTCAAGCACAAGCATGCCCGAATCTAGGGGATATTGGGGAGGGGGGGCTCTACCCCTGACACTAGCGAGCAGTCTCCTATCCCATATGGTACTCATCTTGATCCTCCCCACAGCTACGATGTGCACAGTGTATAGCTAGCTACTGCAACTAAGTTGCAGTTCCTACCATGAAATGTCACAGGTCGGAACTCCAACCAGTAGCTAGCTATACACTTATACACTGTGCACCTTGTAGCTGTAAGGGAATCTGATTTCAGCTCCAGTGTGTGTTGTGTGGGGAGCAGCAGCTCTGCCTGTGTTTAGGCTGTGTACAATGCTTAGATGGGAGACAGAGCTCTGCCTAGTGCCCTGTACTGTGCCTTCCTGTCCCCCTTACTGTGCCTTCCTAACCTCCTGTACTGTGCCCTTCCCCCCCTGTACTATACCCTCTTACTTGCTCTGTGCCCTTCTGCCCACCCTGTACTGTTCCCTCCTGCCTTCTTGTACTGTGCCCTGCTGCCTACCCTGTGCTGTGTCCTCCTTCTGCCCTGTACTGTGCCCTCCTGCCCCCTCCTGCACTGTGCCCTCCTGCCCCCCCTGTACTGTGCCCTCCTGCCCCCTCCTGCCCCCAACCCGTACTGTGCCCTCCTGCTCCCCCTGTTCTGTGCTGTTTCATTAGAATAAAAATTAACTAACATTTCTAAATGCTGTCTTTACTTTTTGGAGGGCTTGCTTGTTAATTTATTGCTTTAAAGAATAAAGGCTGCACTGGTGATCTTTAAACTCTTCAATGTTGTCCAAGTAGATCCCCCCTAAAAGATTGCCTACCCCTGTTTTAGTGTATGGCCAGCTTAACCACTTCAATACAGGGCACTTATACCCCCTTCCTGCCCAGACCAATTTTCAGCTTTCAGTGCTCTCACACTTTGCATGCCAATTACTCAGTCGTGTAACATTGCACCCAAACAAAATTTATCATTTTTCTCAAACAAATAGAGCTTTCTTCTGGTGGTATTTAAAGCGGTTGTATACCCGCCAAAATTTTTTTTTCTACCCCTGTAAAGCAAAAGGCATAATGAGCTAGTATGCACCCCATACTAGCTCATTATGAAATACTTACCTTAGAACGAGGCGTCGGTATCTTACCTGGTCCACGCCGAGGGAGCTGTCATGTTGCCTCGGCGTGTCTTCTGGGTATCGCGGTTCCAGCGCTGTGAGTGGCTGAAACCGCGATGTCGTCACTCCTGCACATGTGCGCGGGAGATTTCGTACTCGGCAAGGTCCGGCAGTTGCTGGCCTTCAGCCGAGAATCCCCTGTGCGCATGCGCCGCTGCAGTCAGCGGCTCATAGCAAGCGGAATATCTCCTAAACCGTAAAGGTTTAGGAGATTTTTTTTTACCTACAGGTAAGCCTTATTATAGGCTTACCTGTTGGTAAAAGTAAAAAAATTACTATACAACCACTTTAATCACCACTGGGTTTTTTATTTTTTGCGACCTAACTGAAAAAAGAGCAAAACTTTGAAAAAAAACAAACTTTTTTTTGTTTCTCTGATAACATTTTTCAAATAAGTAGTTTTTATACTGCCACATATCTTTGGTAAAAATAACCCAAATAAGTGTATATTATTTGGTCTGTGTGAAAGTTATAGTCTTAGAAAATTGATCACACCTGATGTACTGAGGGCCTATCTCATTTCCTGAGGCCCTGAAATGTCAGGAAAGTACAAATACCCCCCAAATGAGCCATTTTTGAAAAGTAGACAGTCCAAGGGGTATCAAGGTATTTAGTAAGAGGCATGGCGAGTTTTTTGAAGTTGTAATTTTTTCACATAATTCTTGGGAAAATTAAGAAATTATTATTATTATTTTTTTATACACAGTTGCCATAAAAACAAGTTATTTCTCCCACACAGCATATGCATACTTCCAATTAAACCCCAAAATACATTCTGCTCCGAGTATGGCGATACCACATGTGTGTGGCTTTTTCACAGCCTGGCCACATAGAGAGGTCCAACATGCAGGAAGCACCGTCAGGCGTTCTAGGAGCATAAATTACACATAAAATTTCCTAATGGCCTATTACATTTTTTAAGGCCCTGGAGCGTCAGGACAGTGGAAATACCCACAAAATGACCACATTTTGGAAAGCAAACACCCCAATGTATATTCTATGAGCCATTATAAGTCTTTTGAACGGTTAATTTTTTTTCACAAGTCTTTCGGAAAACGTGGAAAGAAAATGAAAACTTTTTTTTTTTACACAAAGTGGTAAATTTATAAGATATTTCTAAGACATAGCATGTATATAGCAAAAGCTATACCCCAAAATATGTTCTGCTACTCTTCCTGAGAATGGCAATACCACATGTGTGAGACTTTTACACAGCCTGGCCACATAGAGAGGTCCAACATTGAAATAGTACCTTCAAGCTTTCTAGGAGCATAAATTACACATCAAATTTAATTTCTACCTATCACACTTTTGAAGGTCCTGGAGCACCAGGACAATGGAATTACCCACAAAATGACCCCATTTTAGAAAGCAAACATCCCAAGGTATATAAGAAAATAGACAAAATACTCCCAGGGGCCTATGCGCAGCTTACAAGTAATGAATGTACTTGTTTTGTATAAAAATATTATTTTATTTTGAATTGATATAAAAAATCCCTCCCAGACCAGAAACACATCATCGATGTATCTGTGCCATGTAAGAACATGACCAGAACATCGTGCGAACCCCTCATCTGAGAGGAGAGCCTGCTCCCACTCCCCCAGGTACAGATTGGCGTAGGATGGGGCACAACAAGTCCCCATCGCTACGCCCTGCACCTAAAGGTAGTGGGAGCAGTTAAACTGAAAAAAATTGTGTTGCAAGATAAACTCCAACTAACTCATTAAGAGGCCTATCATTCAAATGTTTTTGAGAGAGTACTCGCTGTACGGCCACCAATCATTTTGAGTAGTGGATGGAGCTGTATAGAGCTTCTACATCCACTGTGACCAAAAGGCAGTCACCTGAAATTTTGAGTTCATTGATTATCTGTAAGAAATGGATTGTGTCCTTTACATATGATGACAGAGATGTAACATGAGGTTGTAAGTAGGTATCAATGACCCTACTGAGATTTTCCGTCAGTCCTCCCCTTCCCGAAACTATAGGTCGGTCTGTGGGACAGTTGAGATTTTTGTGTATTTTGGGAAAGCTATAAAATGTAGGTATCTTAGGGTGTTTGTTGCTTATATAGCCATGAAGATCTTTGGAAATTATCCCTTTCATGTGGAAACTATCCACAAAGTCATAAAAGACTTTGTTGAAATTTTCAATTACATTGCCTGAAATTAGGTGTACCAATCTCTATTGTTTAGAATTTTTTTCACACATTTTAATGTATTCCTTGCCCACTCCTTAAATGGCTGACCACTGTGAGAATATCCTGGTGTGATGTTTTGTATTTCTGCTCTGGCCACTCAAACACTTTTTTTTTATCAAAGATAGGACCTTTTGATATTCTGGATTCCTGTTAATAAGGCTTGTTTTCTCCAAACGATTATGATGATGATGATATTATTAATATTATGTATTGATATGTTATAGATGTCTATATCCCCCAGAAGAAGATCGAATACAATATTAAGATTGAATTGCATTCATAGACATACTTTGTGTATTGTTCAATGTCATATTTGATCTCTATCATGCAAAGTTTTGTGTACACCAGAGCTCTTGTTGTTGTTCCTCTTTTTTCATGTGTTCCCCTTCCCCCCCTTCCCTTCTTTGGTATTGCTGTTTTTATTCGATGATAATTTTTATTATCAATTCAAAATAAAATAATATTTTTTATACAAAACAAATACATTCATTACTTGTAAGCTGTGCATAGGCTCCTGGGAGTATTTTGTCTCTTTTCATATATGCTATTGGGCTAGCAGCATTTTGTCCATAACCAGGGGAGGTGGGTCCCATTGTTTGTTCAACACCCCAAGGTATATTCTTTGAGGCATGGGCTGCAGATAGGTACTCGGGTACTCTGATGGGCTGGTGACAGGTACTTGGGTACTCTGATAGGCTGGTGACAGGTACTCAGGTTGTCAGGAACCATGTCATTGCTTGGTTCACCTGCTGGTGGCACTGTTGCGTTTAGCACCAAGGGGTGTAGTTCTGGTGGCCACCAGCGGGTGTCTCCCAGCCGAGGTGTTAACTAAAAATCAAGCCACACCTGATGTGGGACTGCTGGACTATATAAGCCCGCCCTTCACCAAGGCTCAGGGCTTCAGAATTCCCCCTGCAAGCCTTATCCCTGCCTGAGCCTGATCCGTTCTTTGATCTTTTCCTGTCCTTTGTCCTGGACTCCGTATCATGTATGTTGACCCTGAAACCTGTCCCCTGTTGCCTGCTCCCTGCTCCCATTACAGTCTGTGTCCCCATACCTGAATTCTGTTCCCCTTTTTGCTTATCCCTGTTGTTTGCCTATGTGTTTTTCGTTCATTTGTATAAAGTGTTTAGTTAGCTAGTTTGGTGTTATTTGGGGTTTGCTGTGTTCTTTGTATTCATGAATGGTTATGGTTTGCTGTTGTTTGGTTTGCACGCGTGTCTTTATCTTGATAGATATACCTTTTTCACTTACTCTTTTGTTCCTGATTCCTTAAGTGCAGTCTATCGATCTGATCACCCTGTGCTGGGTGCCTGTGTATGGCATCCCTGACAAGGGTATTCTGATGGGCTGGTGACAGGCACTCAGGTAATCTGATGGGCTGGAGACAGGTACTCGGGTACTCTGATGGGCTGTTTACAGGTACTCAGGTACTCTGATGGGCTGGTGACAGGTTCTCGGGTACTCTGATGGGCTGGTGACTTGGTGATGGGTACTCAGGTACTCTGATGGGCTGGTAACAGGTACTCAGGTACTCTGATGGGCTGGTGACAGGTACTCAGGTACTCTGATGGGCTGGTATTAGTTACTCGGGTACTCTGATGGGCTGGTGACAGGTACTCGGGTAATCTGATGGTCTGGTGACAGGTACGGTACTCTGATGGGCTGGTGACAGGTACTTGGGTACTCAGATGGGCTGGTGACAGGTACTCAGATGGGCTGGTGACAGATACTTTGATGGGCTGGTGACAGGTCCTCTTTATTACTGGGGGGGGCAATCAGTGTGTGTTGATGTGCATTCTAAGCAGTAATGAGCTGTTACCACAATCTCCTCCTCACACACGGTCTGTTACCCCATACCTGGATTCTGTTCCCCTTTTCGCTTATCTCTGTTGTTTGCCTATGTGTTTTTCATTCATTTGTATAAAGTGTTTAGTTAGCTAGTTAGGTGTTATTTGGGGTTTGCTGTGTTCTTTGTATTCATGAATGGTTATGGTTTGCTGTTGTTTAGTTTGCACTTGTGTCTTTATCTTAATAAATATACCTTTTTCACTTACTCTTTTGTTCCTGATTCCTTAAATGCAGCCTATCAATCTGATCACCCTGTGCTGGATGCCTGTGTATGGCATCCCTGACACGGTATTCTGATGTGCTGGTGACAGGTACTCAGGTAATCTGATGGGCTGGAGACAGGTACTCGGGTAATCTGATGGGCTGGTGACAGGTACTTGGGTACTCAGATGGGCTGGTGACAGGTACTCAGATGGGCTGGTGACAGGTACTTTAATGGGCTGGTGACAGGTCTTCTTTATTACTGGGGGGGCAATCAGTGTGTGTTGGTGTGCACTGTAAGCGGTAACGAGCTGTTACCGCAATCTCCTCCTTACATATGATCGGTGTGTGAGGAGGAGAACATGGTAACAGCTCATTACCGAGGTTTGTTTACATTCTGTGACCGGCTGTGATTGGATACAGCTGGTCACGTAGTAAAGAGCCAATTTCATTGGCTCTTTACCGAGATCGGGGATGGGCTGTGTCAGGATGACAAGCCTTGTCCCGGATCGCCAGTCTGCGTGCCTTGCACTAGGACAGTGCATTTGGCCGGCTGTGATAAAAAATGGTAAACGTGGTAAAAAGCCATTTTTATTGGCTTTTTACACTGATCTGGGATAGGCTGTGTCCCGAGGGACACTCCTCATCCCCGATCTCCACGCTGCAGGCCCCTGGGGGCCCGCAGGAGCGGCGAGAACAGGAGGACGTCATATGACACCTGTCCAGGATGGGAGAGTGTTTCTGTCTGCGTCATTTTACTATGGCCCAGTATGGAAGTGATCAAGATGATCTTACACTGCAGATATACAGCTATGAGGCTGTAGGCACGAGTGTGCCTAGGTACAGGAAATGGACTGCTATACTTCAGGTGGAATTCAAGACAAAGGGTAGATTTTTCAAAGTACTGTTTACGCACAATAACATTTCTAATTGTTCATTACAATATAGTAAATCGTCACTTTTTTATTTCAGGTCCACGGAAACCTTGCTTTTCTTTACAAAATGCTTTCTTTTTGTTTTCATTACAGAATGTGTGGGGTCAAGAAAAAATTGCTATGAATACTAGTAAAAAGCTGGGAATTGTCAGAATGTTTCTCCATAGGAAAAGAAAAATATAATCCTCAGCTCTGTTGGCCAGTGATGACTTAATGTAACATTTCTCACCTCTTCAATCATGTCCAGCAGAGCTTTATTGCAATTCTCAAACCGTGTTTTCCAGGTGTTCGTATCCTTTTCCAGTTTTTTTATTTTCTTTGTCATCTGACAAATTCACAACACAAGTTCAGGTTAGCACATAATCATGAAAACAAATGACTGCATGCTACAAGAAAAAAATGAAATGAACAAGGTGTTATAGAAATAAAGTCACATTGCTGAAATGATCATTGTATTTTGACAACGGTAATTACATTTTATGTGTGCTGTTCAAAGAGAAAATGTATTATACCATAAATATTTAACTACGCTGTAGAGTTTGGGTGAGTTGAGGAGATTTATCCTGAAATAAAAAAAAAAAATATGCCTTTGTTTTGAAACATATAAATTGCTACATAAACTTTCATTTTACAAGGTGTTCATTTCACATATATTGCAGCTGTATGCTTTCAATATGTATCAGTGGAAGACAGTTACATTTATTAAACTTGTTTTATTGTTCAAATTTAATAAATAGTTCATTGTATAGTTTACAGCCTGAACCAGGTAACACTCATATATTGATTAAAATAAATAATCAGCAGTATGACAATAAGATTCACAGAGGGCACACTTGTGAAAGCACAAATAGCCCACCTTCCACTCCTGAAAATGATTGGTCTTCATTGGGATTTTCTGTATACCATTGGATACAATATTATATATTTTACTCAGAAGGGAAAGAAGGAAACTTATCTTTTTAATACTTCTTCATAATAATCAAGTAGATACAAAAGTTATTACTAGCTAACCACAAGGTCAACAAGGAAGTGCTATACAGCTTGCAATCAGCAACACCTTTAAAAGAAGATGATGTATGGGCTGTCCAAACCTAATCCAATTAAGGGGTGGGGAACACAGCACACAAAACACCAACAGGCCCACAAAAAACAAGTAGGGGAAAAGAACTGGGAGCTGCCTAAAGGACCTTATGTCTTAAGGTGGCATCAGATGAGACCTGACCATTCACCTGGCAAAACTTAGCATATGTGTCAAGAAATGACCAGGTAAAAGCCTTGCAAATTTGTGAAACAGAAGCCTGATGTCGAAAAGCTCAAGATGCACTTGCTGATCTAGTGGAGTGCTCCTTGACAGGAATAGGTGGAACCTTATCCTTAAGCCTGTAGTCTTGAACAACATGCTGCCTGAGCCACCTAGAAATGGTGGATCGAGAAGCAAGTTGTTCCTTCTGAAATGATAAAAAGGAGTCAGTTAGTCAGGAGAAAGAAGTTTCAAAGAAATAAATTCTCAAACAGCTCAAACCAATGAGTAGAATCTCCCCAAGATGTACAAGAGAAGGACAAAAAGATAAATGGACAATGTCTTGGTTAAAGTGAAAGGAAGAGGACCTGTGCCTAAAGACAACCTTGTCTCTGTGCGTTACAACAAAATTATTTGCAAGACAAGGCTGGCCTCACAAAAGTGATGGCATTAGGGAAGGCTACCTTATGAGTAAGAGTAGAGATAAGAATTTCCCTGGCAAAACCAGGCTGAGGTCTCAAAGAGTCACAGGCAGATGCACAGGTGGAACTACAGTATATGAGCTGCACCCTGTATAAAGGCCGTTATCAAGAAATGAGAAGCAAGCAGTCTTTGAAAAAGAAAAGATTTGTGCCTTGATGGTACTCATGGCAAAATATGGATCAAACCGGATTGGTAGAAGGGCAAGATGTGTCCCAAAGAGTTCTTCCTGGGATAAAACTTCCTTGGCTCACACCATGCAAAGAGAACACGGTTCTGAAGGTGAGGCGAAACGTTATGCACAGAGGCTGCACCTGCTTGTCCCAAGCAGCCAGAATGTCAAGTTTATTGTCAATGGTCTGGAGTGGAACTGGGCAAATGTGACTGCCTTTAAGGCATGGTTCCCCCTCAAAAACCATACCTGACCCTTATCCAGTGGCTAAGAGTCTGGTATAAATTTGGAGGTAGATTACACACCGTTTTTACAAACAGAAGCAGGCTGGGGTAGGATCTGCATTTTTTTAACAAAAGCTGACAAATTAACCTTGAAGTAAGTCAGTATAAAATGCCAAGATTCAGTGGGGTTCAGATGCTATGTTCAGGGTTTGCAGATTTTTTGCTGGGTTTGGCGAATGTCCAGGGAACCAAACTTTACTAGGTTTGCTCATCACTAGTTACAAAATTCAACATGTTGTCTTTGATGGCCTAAAGTCCAGCCATGATCTCGTTACATGTAATGGAATGTAACAACGTATAAGATATAATTTTCTGGTTCTGACACAGCGATAAGCAAGGGTAAGTTGTTCATAGTGTCAGAACTAGCATCAAATGTAGAGCTTTTAGGACATCGGCACTCCCTTTTCTTCTTTTTTTAAGGGCTTTTCTTGCCCATTTTTATTTAAAAGAATGTTGAAGAATATACACAAACATGAGTTTCCCTCGCAGGGGTATTTAGCATTTCTTTTCCATCCAAATAATTGACATTAAGTTCTTCTGGCTTGCACTTGCAGCACTGCTGCTCTAACCTTAAAGTCCAGGCCCTTGTCTGTCTCCTACAGACTGTTTGCTCACCAACTCGGTGCACACAGCTAACAGTCTCCTTGCTGCTCTGGCTCCCACCTATCTCCTATGTGGAGCACTCCTGACTCCTTGGCAACAACCTCCCATCTGCCGGGGTGGAGCCCAGAACCACGGTCAGGTCACTGCTAAAAGCCCAGCTATTCAGCTGGCTATTCTGAATACCTGGACCTAGGATTGGAGATTTTATCCCACCCGGATTACTTTGAAACCTCCAGGCTCCAGGTCCCAAAACAAACACTGAGGAAACGGAAAAGCCAGTTTCCTCTCCATGATACAAGCTCCCTGGAGCCCCTCAACCCACCTGGTTGGGAATTCTGGGTCATAACCTCTTTCTAGACCCTGGCAGGGCAATGCTTTGCCACAATAGTAATCTCAAGCTACAGATGTGCTTACCTTATGTAGGCTTTGCTTGGTAAGTACAGATAAATGGGCAGCATAAGCACTGTGGCTCTCCTCTTTGTGCCCATACCTACTTAGTTTTGTTTTATTATTTATTTTTATTGTTACATTATCACCACAATAGCTGATAATGTAAACTTTGAGATGTCACCCCTTGACCCATACATAGTTGAGGTATGCCAACGGGTCTTGTTCACTATCACCTGCCAGAAAATTCTGAAGTAATATCTCACTAATTTGAGACTCCTAGACTTCTATGTGTATGCTACACAGAAAGGGATGATAACAACATGACAGAGAAGTTAAGATCCAGAGCGTCCAAGGAACATATAGTTGTGTATATTTGAAACTAGGACATCAGTATTTTGATTCTGTTGTGTAAGTAACATCTTCATAAACTGAGCAGCAATAAAGGAAAAAAAAATAACCTTTTCCATTTCTTTTTTGAAAGTTGTGAAAATGTCATTGCTTTTAGTCAGGGAATTCTGAAATTCATCAAATCTCTCCGAGTATAGCGCAATCTGTCAGTAGAAAAAAAAAGTGGGAATAATTAAAATTCAAAGAAAGATAAATTTGTACAAATGAAATGCTATTTGTCAAAACCCCATTAATGTGATGAATCAATGGAAGCAAACTTGAAATGCTCAACGTATCTAAGCTCTTTTATGAGTCATAACACCTTCTTGTCAAACCAGAGTAAGATTTCCTCTGTTTAGCATTTCTAATGAACCCATATGCTGTTCACAAATTATAATTAACGATTTCCTTCAAGACTGTCATCACAGGTGCCAATGCTTCCAGAACTGAATACATAAACTATGCAGAAACAGAAATAAGTGATTACACTCACAAGTATTACAAGAGGGAAAAAAGTAATTATGTTGTATGACTGTTCTGGGGATATCGAGGAAACAATTATCATTTTTGGATAATATATCATCCACATTATATGTATAACAATAGAGACTGTATGAAGAGAATCAAAGTTTAACATTTTCTTCACACTAGATTATTTTAAAAATTATATAAAATCTATAAGTCTAAAATAATATCGTAGAATTAGCCAAATGAAAGTAAACTTCTTAGGCTACATTCAGACAGCCAAAAAGCATTGACCAAGAGCTGGCAAGAATAAGTCGATTGTGTAGTGTTTAGAAACGCTGTACAAATCAATGGCTGGCACTGCTGCTGTTCACATGTAACTGTTCATCTGAGCGGTTGCATGAGAATAGAGCTTCCGACCAACCCTGGGCGTCAAGGCCACTGTTTCTGAAGAGCTCTGGCCACACATAAACTGACTGCAGCTAATCTTCCAGTTTGTATGTGAGTCCAGAGGTGGTGTTTAGTAGGTATGTGCACTGCCAAAAAATGAGTTAGTTTTGGTTTCATTTGTTGTTTTTTTTTAAATTTTTTGGGTCATTCGTTATAATCTAAATTTGAAAATCAGAAAATTCGAAAATTAGGAAATTCGTAAATTCGAAAATCCAAAAATTTGAAAATCCGAAAATAAGAAAGATGATAGGAAAATTAGAAAATTAGAAAATCTGAAATATGAACTAACTAATAATAACTAACTATTAAATTATAGGTATTGAAATTTCCTTTCAAATTTGACTGTTAGTGAACCTAACGAATACGAATTGATCCAAAGTTACAAATTATCCGAAATAACGAATGCCGCATCTAAACGAAAGGAATGTAACTAATTATTAATAATAAATAATAATAGTAAAAAGTTATTATTATTATTATTTATTAATTCATTATGTTCCATTTGTTTAGATGCGGCATTCATAACTTCAGATAAATTCATATTCCTTACGTTCACTAACAGCCAAATTTGAAGGAAATTCCAATACCTATAATTTAAAAGTTAGTAATAGTTATTATTAGTTAGTTCGTTATTACTTCAGATTTTCAAATTTTGGGGTTTTCTAATTTTCGGATTTTCGTTCCTAATTTTACATTTTCGTTCTTTTGAATTTTTGGATTTTCGTTCTTATTTTGGGTATTATGAATTTTGAATTTTCAAATTTTCGAAATTCTGAATTTTTGAACTTTTGAATTTTCGAATTTTCACATTTTCGAGTTTTCAAATTCTCGAATTTCCGAATTTCTGAATTTCTGAATTTTCGTATTTTGTAAAAATTTGGTAAACGGGTTTTCATTAATTTGCATATTTCCGAATTAACGAACTTGTCAAATTTAGTCGAAAAACTAATTCGGAACAAAACGAATTGCACATGTCTAGTGTGTAGCCACCTCTGAATGCAAATTATCCACTACTATTCAGCCATCTGAATGTAGCTTTACTGTTCACCTAGAAGAGGGACAATAGTCTCTATTGTTCAAGTCATCCGTTCTAGGTGTCCTGATACAAAGTGGACAGAAGGTCTCTTTTAGCTTTTCTGTCTCCGGCCTTTGTGTGCCTTTTGGGGCTATAACATCTGATTTTGTTAGTGTAAATCTAAAACTAGCCATTTGACTGCCATAAGAATAAAAAATACAGGACAGGTATTCTAGAGAAATAAAAAAATCAGATGCATTATACTGGCAAGCAAGCTGGCAGTCTGGAACCTTTTATTATACATGGCTTGGAAATTTCAAGGGAATACATTGCCCTAAAAAAAAAAGACATTTATTTACACTATTTTGTGCAACCAATAGGATATAAGCTATGTAGGGCCAATACATTTTAGGGCCTATTTACATAATATTTGCAGTGAGTTAACAATCTTTGTGTTAAGACAGCCTATTCAGAATGACATGACTGCCTATGCACTCAAACATGTTTAAAAGTGCACATGAACCTTTTTTATTGCAATGTAAGTGCATTAACTTAGTGTGATGGAATGCCATGCAAAATCAATGTCACTGCAATACATGCTATGTGGATTTTCGCATCTTGTGGTCATGCACACGTTACCGCAATATAATAGTGTAACCCTGCCTATAATGTTTTCAGGATTAATACATATAGACCAAACCGGTTTTATCCCTGGCCGACAGATAGTTGATAATACTAGACTAGTCACCAATATTATCCAAGATGCCAACCTAACCTCCCACAAAGTTTGCCTTCTCAGTCTAGATATTCATAAGGCGTTTGACAGCGTTAGCTGGTCATATCTAAATTATCTATTACCCAAATATGGAATTTCAGAAAAATTCTTACAAGGTTTCAATGCACTATACCACAACCCTCAAACTAGAATTAGACTCCCAGGACACAACTCTGATTTTTTCCCCCTCAGTAGAGGCACTAGACAGGGCTGCCCCCTTTCACCTCTATTGTTTGCTTTGGCAATTGAACCCTTAGCTCACAAGATTAGGAATAGTATCGATATAAAAGGTTACACTAGGGGTGATAGAGAATTCAAACTCAGCCTATACGCAGATGATGCTCTTCTATTCCTCACAGACCCCCTCACTTCTATTCCATCCCTCCTAAAAGAACTTAAATCTTTCCAATCCATCTCAGGCCTCAAAATCAATTCCAATAAATGTTCTGCTTTACCAATTAATTACTCCCAAAATCTCCATTCCCTATTATTAAAAATGTTTCCATTTGATTGGTGTTCCAACTCATTCAAATACCTAGGTGTCACAATCTCCTCATCTTACAACCTTCTGTATAAATCTAATTATATCCCATTGTTCTCACACATCACATTCCTCCTAAAATCATGGTCTTCCTTTCATATTTCCTTCCTTGGTAGAATATGTGCTATCAAGATGATGATTCTTCCTAAACTCCTGTACTATTTTCGTGCCCTTCCTATCAATGTTCCCAAATCTAAACTGACTTCCCTTCAAAGAGAAATCAATAAATTCATATGGGCAGATAAAAAACCAAGATGCAGTGATGCTTTAATGCATAGACCACATACTATGGGTGGCTTGGGCCTTCCAAATTTATGGCTTTATTACCTAGCCACAAGACTTACACAACTTACCCAATGGTTCACTCCCTCGATAAACACCCCATGGAAGTTGTTTGAATCCATCTCAATCCTCCCACTCCATTTACAGGGAATTCTATGGTCCAACTCTATCTCATATAGCAGACTTATGAAACAAAACATTATAATAGCTCAATTTTATCAGTTATGGACTAAATATAAAGATATAAACTCTCCTCAGACACACCACCTTTAGCCTCCTTTTTAGGTGATCCTAGATTCATATGTGCCTATAATAACAGACAATCTTACTCTACCTGGATTGACAAAAATTTAATTACACTGAGATCTCTTCAGCAAAAATGGGAATTTATCTCCTTCCCCGATCTTCAAGCCACACACAATCTACCTGCTGATGAACTCCCAAGATACCAGCAAATCAAATCCTTCTATGCTAAATATTTTGCACTAAAAACACACCCCTCATACACAACCTTTGAACACATATGTATTTTATCCTCTAGAGATAGAGGCCTTATATCCAGGTTGTATAGTTATATTAATTGTGTTGGAGTACCAGATAAGTCCGCTCAGATGCTCAAATGGGAGGAGGATATGGATGTCTCGATTGATATTGAGGATTGGCACTCCATGTCAGTAAATCTTTGCAAATGCAATAGAGCTATCACTTTTAGAGAAACCCCAATTAAGATTTTTTCTAGATGGTACCTTACCCCTTCAAAACTTCACACTTTCTACCCATCCGTCTCCCCCAATTGTTTTAGGGGATGCTCGGATTCCGGTACCCTCTTACACATTTTTCGGAGCTGCAGCCATATAAACAGTATATGGCACAAAGCATCTGATTTAATAGAACACTCCTCGAGACAGAAAATCTCCCTTTCCCCTCAGATATGCTTGCTGTATGCTAATATACCGGGCATACCTACCCCCTGTATGAGACTGTTCTACTCCCTATGCAGTTCCATACACTGGATGACCGCCTATAATTGGAAATCCAACAATTTGTCCTGGCAACAAGTAATAAATAGAATGGAACTCCTCAGACTATCTGAGTGGATTTATCATACCCTTAATGATGCTATCCATATTCACAAAAAGAAATGGGCCTATTGGAACCCAACCTAACTGTCTTTAACATAATATTATTATCTTCTCTCACTACCCTTTGAGAATGCTATGTCATGTCTTACTTTTTTTTCTTTTCCTTTTTTATATATATTAACATTCGTTCATTGTATATGACCTCATCTATTACACGATGTTAAATAACCTCCTTCATTGTACACAACCTATCCCATTAATGCAATATTTTGATGTCATTTTATAACTAACGTCTGTTCATCTAAACTTCCAAATAAAACTTTTGTAAACAAAAAAAATAATGTTTTCAGGATAGCAGTAGCATTCAAGAGAACTAGAACAAAATTATCATTAGACTGTTGCCCATAGCAGCCACAAGACAGTGGTGCTCTTTTTAACCTGTTTTTGTAAAAATTACCAGTAGTTCTTTTCAATGTCAAATAGATTTTTGTTTTTTGTTTTTTTTGTTTTTTAGGTTTTAAAGTTTAATGCTAAATATTTCATAGAAAAAATGTTGTACAAAAAACATTAAACTCAAAAACAATACAAAATAATTGTTTTCATTATTAGCACCCTTTTGCTTCTAAGATATTTTATTTAAATGGCCTTTTCACCATTTGGTAGTTACAAGATTGTGGAATTTATTTATTAGGAATTATTAGATTATTAGTGCAAATATAAAAATATTTAATGATTATAAATGATATGGAGCTTTGCTTTCACTTTGCTATATAGGATGTGAAATTCTGTGACGTAAAATGGAGTTGATATAAATTTGTGTCTAAATGGTGATTAATTTATCTACAAAATTGGCAATGTTTTTATCTGCCACAAATCAAAAATACATCAAAAGAATTCAAATATACAAAATAAACTCAATTCATATACATACAGTATAAAGTGCATCCAATATTGAAAAGTACTCTCAGTGCTTGGTATTATAAAAATATTTATCTCTCCCTATGGAGGGGTTGGCACTTCTAAGTAAAAGAAACGGGTTTTAGAGTTCTGGCAGAAAGCCCACGGTCGAGCGCAAGATCTCTCACCCCTGCCACCTCACTATTGTTTAGTGAGGCTGCCCATCCTAGTGATGGGCAACTAGAAATGTACAGGAAGGTGTAGGTGGACCAGAACCCGTTACTATCAGATGTTGTGACTGCATATAGGAGTATGCTGGTTTTCAAAAGTCCCAGGTCTATCTGCAAAAAATCTAAAACTCTAGTTACCAAAAATATTATGACAATGTAAATCGTATATATTCTAGATAAACTTAATAATTAACAAAATGAATCTGGGCAGCTCCATAAAGTGCTAAGTAATAAAGTAAAAAAAAATTGTAATTATATTTACTTTAACCAGTGAGAAAAAGTAATGAATGTATGAAAAGAAACATATATCAGTGAAATAAATGAACGTCTGCAATACATTATCTCTGCCTGAAAAGTAATTAGCCTCACTATGAGAATTACTAGAGCATGACTCCTAATTACTTGCCAACAATGTGAAAACACACATGGATGATGTACAGTATATCGTTCTGCAGAGTCAACCTCTATCCCTTTAATTTGCCCTACTAATTGATGGTTTCTACTAACCCAGGTTACTGCTGATGCTTTCATTCTACAATCCTGAATTATTCCCAATGAGTGATGTTATTCCTGCAGAGTATGTTGTTATCTAGAAACATTAAAGTATATTTAACCACTTCAATACTGGGCACTTTGCCCCCTTCCTGCCCAGGACAATTTTCTGCTTTCAGTGCTGTCGCACTTTGAATGACAATTGCGCGATCATACAACACTGTACTCAAACTACATTTTTATCATTTTGTTTTCACAAATAGAGCTTTATTTTGGTGGTATTTGATCACCACTGGGGTTTTTGTTTTTTTGCTAAATAAACTAAAAAAGACCGAAATTTTAGATAAAAAAAAAGTTTTTCTTCGTTTCTGTTATAAAATGTTGTTGTTTCCTTCACTGATGGGCACTGATGAGGCTGCATTGGTGGGCACTGATAAGGTGGCACTGATATGGAGGCACTAATATGTAGAATTGATGGGCACTGATAAGCGGCCCTGATATGCAGCACTGATGGGCACTGATAGGTGGCACTGATAGGTGGCACCGATGGGCACTGATAGGTGGCACTGATGGGCACTGACAGGTGGCACTGATGAGCACTAATAGATGGCACTGATGGGCAGCACTGATGATGAGGTACTGACAGTCATTACTGATGGGCACTGATTGGCATCTGTGAAGGGCACTGACAGGCGTTACTGATGGGCACTGATTGGCACTTTGATGGTCACTGATTGGCACATAGGGGTGGGTGGGACTTACTGGACTTACACTGTGTGAAGGCTGATTGGAGGAAAGGGACACACCCTCCCTCCACATAGGTAGAGGAACGAAGGAACATGCAGAGCTGTAATCTGAATAGACAAGCTCTCTGCTTATCTCCCTCTAAGCTCCCTCCCCGACACAAATTTTCCGCTGCTGTTATCTTGTTTGTCCAGAAGTCAATCATGCTAACAGAGGAACGTAGTACCAGAGAGAAATGACACTTAGAGCTTTGGAGATAGACAAGTAAACAGTGGCTGAGAGCGATAACCGGTGTGTTCTGGCAGGGGGGGGAGGCGACCCCCTGTCAGAAGACAATAGCACAGCAGGGGAGGTTGCTGTACTAACATCAAATTGTTAGTACAGAGCTCTTCATTTTTTTTGTCTTTCAGCCCGCTGAGTTGAATGAAAAATAAACTACTAGTGTGTACTAGGCTTTACTGTGCACTATGTCTCTACTGCACTGACATCTCAAGTAGTGTTATCAGCTCTGCCCAGTTCACATCTCTGGACTTTAACCACTTCAGCTCCAGAAGGCTTTACCCCCTTCCTGACCAGGCCATTTTTTGCAATATGGCACTGCATTGCTTTAACTGACAATTGCGCGGTTGTGCGATGCTATACCCACATACAATTGATGTCCTTTTTTTCCCACAAATAGAGCTTTCTTTTGGTGGTATTTGATGATCTCTGCGGTATTTATTTTTTGCGCTATAAACAAAACAAGACTGACAATTTTGAAAAAAAAAAATATTTTTTACTTCTTGCTATAAAACATATCCAATAAAAAAATGTAAATATGTATTGTGTTACATATTTTTGGTAAAAAAATCCCAATAAGCGTATATTGATTGGTTTGCGCAAAAGTTGTAGCGTCTACAATCTATGGGATAGATTTAGGGACTTTTTTTTATATATATTTTTTTTTTACTAGTAATGGCGGTGATCAATGATTTTTAGCAGGACTGCGACATTAGGGTGGACAAATCTAATACTAAGTGACACTTTTTGGGGACAAGTGACACCAATACAGTGATCAGTGCTAAAAAAAAAAAACTGTACTAATGACACCGGCAGGGAAGGGGTTAACATCGGGGGCAATCAAAGGGTTAAATGTGTTCGCTTTGAGTGCTTTCTGACTGTGGGGGATGTGCTTTGACTAAAGGAAAACAGAGATCCGTGTTTCTTAGCAGAAACACAAGATCTCCATTTTCCTCTCTGGCAGACCGCCGTTCTGCCTCTCTCCGAACAATCGCCAGGTACCCGGCGGACATTGTGCCGCTGATTGGCACTCGCTATGTCCAATTACAGCGGAAGCGAAGCTCTGGTGGCAGGCGTGTGCCCCAAAGCCGAAGAAGAAAATCACATACAGGTACGTGATTTTGCGCTTAAGAGCCGCCCTGCCGCAGTATATGTACTGTACGTGGGGCAGTCCTTAAGCAGTTACAATATTTCCCCACTATGTTATGGAAGTAAGGAGTGGTGTTTTGAGCAATGTTTGAATTTAAACCAGAAGCAGACAGCCTAGGATGACAACACTAATCCTCCATAGATACAGTACAGTGAGTGAGTGTTATCACCTTAGGACAGGAAACGTGTTGCAGGCTGGATCACCAGGTGAAAAATAAAAGAAAAGTGTCTGAACAAAGAAAACCAATGCAGCCACATCTAAGGACTGTTAAATTGCAATATGTTACACTCTTGTGCTTACAATGACTTATACTTATAATCAGTGTGATCTATCCCTTGTGCGGCTGTCTGCTGGTTTAGTTGAAATCTTCTTCCTCCAAATATACCACCCGCCCACCCCCACCCCCCCATAATATTCTAGTGCTGCAGAACAGGAGCTGACGGAGCTGTGATAGTCACTCATTAAGAGTGCCGATCTATGCCCACCTTTTCTGCCCAGCTCCTCCATTCATAGAAGCCGTACTGTCTGAAAAATAGTCTCTAAATGAAGGAGGTGGACCTTTCATTCATTATTATTATTATTAACGATTTATATAGCGCCAACAGTTTACGCAGCGCTTTACAACATTAGTCCATCCTCCATTTATATGTAGATGGTTTTTCATTCATAGAAGGAATAGAACAGCTTCTATGAATCGAGGAGGGGTGGTGTAAAAGGCGGGCATAGTTGGGCACTCTGAATGAGTACCTGTCACAGTTCCCTCAGCTCTATTAACCCTCAACGCACTGGAAGATTAAAGCGGCAGGGATTGGGGGGTGGGGGGTTTGGAGCAGAAAGCTTTCAATAAAACCAGGAAACAGCAGCACAAGGGACACATCACATTGATAGTAGGTAATGTCCCATGTGCTTGTTCTTATTTTTTTTAAACTTAGACTATATCATGCCATCTCTTCATAGAATAGATGTTAATTCTGTAGTATAAAAAAATGTTTTAGAAATGTTTTCACCTAACTTACACCCGCAGGATACCATATGAGAGATGCCGCTTCTGAATCCTAAAAATTTATGCTATGGGTTTGTTATTCTTATCCTTACCTAATTGCATAGTAAGCAACTAACTTGAAACAAGTTTGTAAACATCAGGTGTCAGGACTTTGATATGTACATGCTTATTGTGGATCAGTGAATCACCAGGCAGGGAAACCAAGATCAGGATGACAATCCCACAGCATGTGCCTTTAAAAATAATTCAGAAGTATCAGCACCAAGAGCTTCATTTTAATGTCTTAGCGCTTGTTCATACAAGCTTTGGTCTTAGAGAGCATTTGATGTTTTATCGCCTCCTCACCACTTGCTTTAACCACTTGATCGCGGCATTAGCACGCTGCACCCATGTGCATTGCACACAATTGTGGGCAGGTGCAGAGCAGCCCCACTAACTTGAATGGGTCACGTTCAATGGGCCCTACACCCGCTGAAAGTAACAGGGGGTACAATTCTGCAGCTAAAGGGTATACCCCGAACCTCTAGTGTGAATGAGCCCTTCTTGAATTGAAGTTTCTGCACTTTCCAGCTATTCCCGGCATTGCACATGATAAGGTATAGCTCCTCTTGGTTTGGTGCTCCAGCGAATAACTTTTTCCTTTTAAATATACATGGGAAAATAGATATTTATTTGTTATTTTGACTCACTCCTTGACTTCCTGCGAATCCGGGGTGAATCCTGTACAGGTCCCTGCGCTCAAACAAGTTGGAGACTTGAAGAGGATATGTGCGGGGGGATAGTTTGGGAGGGGGGGGGTCTGATTTAAAATTCGGTCTTCTCAACCCTATCTTCTATCACAAGTTCTCTCCCCTCCTAAAGTGCTCCCAGCACATATACTGTTACCCCTCTTCCCTCACGCGAAAGGGACGTCGGCTGACATAGAGGGGGTGATCGCAGCGTCTAGTACTCCAGGCAAGTTATTGAAACCAAGTCATGAAACTTGTTTCATGGGATGCCAGTATGTTGTTCAAATCTTGGGAAGGTCCCACCAAATTTAGCATGGTTGGGATTTATGGATTTGTACTAGAAAGAGAGGAGAGGGTTTGTGTTTGGTGGGGGAGGGTAATGGAAAGGGGGATAAGGGTGGGACAATTTGTACTAGAAATGGGGAGAGGATTTGTGCTGGTATGGGGGAATTAGGAAAAGGAGGATTTGTACTGGAGAAGGAGGATTTGTGCTGGGATCGCGGATTTGGGTGATTAAGAAGATTTATGCTGGAGAGCAGTGGGAGCCCGTGGACTGAGGGTGCATGGGCGCCACTTCCCCATCCCTGTGGTCACCCCCCTATCCATGCGCCCAGCCCCTTTCAGGACACATAAACTCCTATGGCGGGGGTGGGTGGGGTTTTTTTTTCTTTGAAGCACCTGATTAGAGCCAGAGGCTTTAATAGGCTTCAAAAAAGAGTGGGCTTGGGCGCAGAGAGTGCACCCAATCCCACCCAATTGTGTGACAATAGCAAATTAATTTTCCTTATTTTGCAGACTACAGTTCCTCCCCGCCAATTAGGAGGAAGGTTGTGAGACCTGTTTCCCGATTGGCCAAAGCGGCAGGCGATCCTATTGGATGCCTAGCGCTTTTGGAAGAGGAGACACGCGCTGGAGCCGGAGACACCACTGCCTGCATGCCCACACTTCAGAGGAGAAGAGGAGAGCACACCACAGCAACCCGCCTAAACCAGTAAGTGGTGGGGGGGGGGCTAGCAGTGCCTCAAGCCCCCAGCCGCCCCTAGTGCAGGAGAGGGTGCATGCGCACCCACCAGCCGTCACTGTAATATGTATCGGTGTGAGCTCAGAGGGTTTGTGGAAATAATGGGGTAAGAAAAGAGGAGGGCTTCCTGTTGCTGCCAAGAAGTAGAAGGACTGTGTTTAGTCAGAATAAACTGGGAAATACATTGACATGTACTTTTCTGTTGGCTTTCTTCCTACTTTGCACTGTGTGCTAAACATAAGCTTATTGTTTTACCTCTTTGTTGAAATAAAAAGCAATTTGTGTTTGTTTTCCAGATAAATAAAAGTAACTTTTGTTTTCACAAGACTATATATCTACTGCATTACTTTCCCCCAATTCCCACATACTACTTATGCTGATGCTGAGCTGTAAACTCCTGACACTATGGGTGGAAGCAAGTGGAAAACAGGGGACGGGGTGGGTGGATTCTATAAGGGGTGGGGCTTATGGGAAGTGGGAAGAGTCAAAAAGGAAGGGCGGGGTCTGGCACCCCCCATCCTAAAACTTCACCAGCCGCCACTGCTGGAGAGGATTGGGGGGGATTTGTTCCAGGATGGAGGTGTTGTGCTGGAAGGGGGGGATTTGGGGGAGAGGATTTGTGCTAGAAGTGGATAGAGGATTTGTGTTAGGGTGTTAGGAGGGGAATTTGTGCTGAGAGGAGAGGTTGGGGAAAGGAGGATTTTTGCTGCGTTTTTTTGAAGAGGTGGAAGAAGGGTTTTTTTATGGTTGGGGGGGGGGGGGGATATGTGCTAGAATTGGGGAGAGTATTTGTGCTGGGATGGATAATTTAGGGGAAGAAGTATCTGTGCTGGGGGGGATTTGAGAATAGGGGATTTGTGCTGACATGAGGAGTTGTGCTGGGAGAGAGGATTGGGGGGAAGATATTTTTGCTGGAAGGGGGGAAGTGGGGGAGAGGATTTGTGCTAGAGTTGGGGAAAGGATTTATGCTTCATTTCAGCTTGGAAGTTAGAGGCATCCTGTAAGGATGTTATTTCATTGCATAGCTTGGTGTCATTTGCAAAAGATCAAATACTTTTAATCCCAGACCTATATCATTTATAAATTTATTAAAAAATAAGGGTCCCAGCACTGAACCTTGGGGTACACCACTGATAACCTTAGACCATTCGGAGTAAGAATCATTAACCACTACTGAATTTGGTCTTTTTCTATCCAATTACAAACAGATTTTTTCAAGCCTGTAAACTTACCTTACACATTAGCCGTTGTGTGGGGAACTGTGTCAAACGCTTTTGCAAAATCCAAGTATAGCAAGTCCACAGCCTCCCCTCTGTCCAAGGTTTTTCTCACCTTCTCATGAAAAGAAATTTGTCTGACAACTTCTGTCTTTCATGAATCCAAAAAAAGAGAAAAAAGAGAGCGCACCAGCCTAGTGCATTATCCTTGGCAGGTTTATTAAATTAAAAACAAGATAAAAACTACTCACAAAAGTCGCAGGTAAAATTGCATAACAAACGCACAGAGGCAATAGTTCCAGTGGTAGGCAGCTGTCCAGGTCCCAGGAGGGAGGCACACGGACCGCCGCTGGCTTACGCGTTTCGAAGGTTTACCCTTCTTCCTCAGAGCCTTAGTGGTGGTAGTCTCATGCCGGCTTTTTATACACATGTCAAACTGAAACAGGCTGATCAGGTACCAGGGCTCCTCCCTTAATTGGTGGGCGGTCCTCTAGGGGGGTGAATCTTGGCTCGGTTAACATTATTAAAGGGCCATACCATATTGATTTATTAATTTAATTTAATAGTTGGTTAGTTCGCTTCTATTTCCATTATAGAAATAGAAGCGAACTAACCAACTATTAAATTAAATTAATAAATCAATATGGTATGGCCCTTTAATAATGTTAACCGAGCCAAGATTCACCCCCCTAGAGGACCGCCCACCAATTAAGGGAGGAGCCCTGGTACCTGATCAGCCTGTTTTAGTTTGACATGTGTATAAAAAGCCGGCATGAGACTACCACCACTAAGGCTCTGAGGAAGAAGGGTAAACCTTCGAAACGCGTAAGCCAGCGGCGGTCCGTGTGCCTCCCTCCTGGGACCTGGACAGCTGCCTACCACTGGAACTATTGCCTCTGTGCGTTTGTTATGCAATTTTACCTGCGACTTTTGTGAGTAGTTTTTATCTTGTTTTTAATTTAATAAACCTGCCAAGGATAATGCACTAGGCTGGTGCGCTCTCTTTTTTCTCTTTTTTTCTTTCAACACTAGGACAATCCCATCCTTTGAGAGCAGCAAAGCCGAAATCCATAGTCCTTCTTGAACTTTTTTAGCCAACACACCAGTGCGCAAGAGTACTTTTTTTTTTTTTTTTTTTTCGTCCTTTCATGAATCCATGCTGACTTTTGAATGCTTTTCATCTATATGGTCTTTTATTAGAGTCCTCTCACACATGTGGACCATTCAAGTCCGCTTGTCAGTTTTTCAGGCGGACCTGAACGAACGCTCCATGCACCTCTATAGAGCGACCAATGTCAGCGCTGACATGTCCGCTGACATCCAATCCGCTCCGCTAAATCCAGAGGGGTGGAAACTCTATTTTCCATCCGTCTGGCGGATCGGATGAAAACGGACAGGCAGATCTGTTTTCATCCGATTCTCCATAGAGGAGAGCAGGTCCCTGACAGGTCCGTCTCTGCACAGTGAGCAGAGAAGGACTTATCCCCCGCCGGCTCAGCGGGGATCGATGTAGTGATCCCTGCTAAGCAATCGGAGTCTGTGAAAACTGACAAGCATGTGTGAAAGGGCCCTTAAACTCTCCAGTATCCTCTCGACTATATAAGTTAAACCAACAGGTCTATAGTTACTTGGTAAAGACTTTGACCCCTTTTTAAATATAGGCACCATGTTGGCCTTTCACTAACCCAGTGGCACAATGCCAGTCACTAAAGAGTCCCTAAAAATGGCTTTGAAAAAGCTAAATTCTTTTAGGATCCGTGGGTGGATGCTATCTGGTCCAGGTGCTTTATCCACCTCTATTCTGTCTAAATATTTCTGGCCCATATCAATTTTGAGCCATAGTGGATCATTTGGGGCTGTGTCAATATAATTCCCATTATGGACATGAGCTCCGCCATGCTCCTTTGTATACACAGAGCTGAAGAAGGTATTTAATGGATTTGTTTTTTCTTTGTCCCTAGTCACCCACTCTAGGTTCTTTTGTAAAGGGCCTACATGCTCAGACCTGGCCTTTTTACTATTAATATATTTTTAGAATTTCTTTGGGTTTGTCTTACTCTTTTGCAATCTGTTCTTCGTTTTGAATGTTTGCAGCCTTTCATTTCTATTTAACATATTCTTTTATATACTTTGTAAATGATGAAATTGTTCTTTCATTTTTATATTTTATAAAAGCTCTTTTCTTATTATTTATAGCTTTTTTAACTTTGGCTGCAAACCACATAGGTTTTATCTTTAGCCTTTTACACTTATTGCCCATGGGAATATACTTTGCAGTGAGTTCACAAACAGTCTTTTTGAAGAATTCCCATTTCTGTTCCGTGTTCATCAATGCCAATATTCCCTCCCAGTCTAAGCCTTGCAGAGCAGCCCTCATCCTTGCTTGCAGGGGGGGGGGGGGGGGGGATTTTGCACTCTCCTGACCCCTACACTGTGCATTACACACCCCTGTCTTCTGCATACTTTTTGTTTTGTACTCCTGGCTCCTACTCACGTCTGTCCCTTGTATTCTGAGAATGACATACTTCTGACCCCTACATTCTGTGCATAATACTTCTGTCCAAACATCAAAATGAAGAAGGTTGACCTCACTGCAGTGGCCAGGGAAATCCAAAGTTTATTGCATATAATCCATACAGTATCACAGCTCCAGATAGCAAGATGACAGCAGATGTTAATGTGTTTCATGCAAAGTGCTCTTAGTCATAACTTATGACTAAGCACACATTGTGTGACATGCATTAATGACAACTGCTGTCATCTTGCTATCTGGAGATGTGATGTTTCTGTGATATGGATTATATGCAATACACTTTGGATTTCCCTGGTCATTGGAGTGTGGACAACCTTCTTTCTTTTTGTGTTTGTATTGCCACGATCACGGATTGGACCAGCCTCTGATTGCAGAGTAGAGGGGGTGATTCAAAGGTAAATCTACCTGTAGTGGTGTTTGTCTCTCATTTGGTGATTTGGAAAACACTTCTGTCCCCTGCATTCTGTGCATCACATGTATGTCTCCTGCATTCTGTGCATAACACGTATGTCTCCTGCATTCTTTGCATTAAAAAACTCTCCCCTGCATTCTGTGCATTACACACTCCTGTCCCCTGCATTCTGTGCATAATACGCCAGTTCTCTGTATTCTGTGCATTATTTACCCCTGGAACCTGCTCTCTGTGAGTCATGTACTCCTAACCCAGCACTGACTACAGCACTCTGTGTTTTACATACCTGAACCTTAAAACATTGCATTGCACACCCTGGACCCCTGCACTCTGTGTTATGTATCCTAAACCTGACACTGTCTGCAGCGCTCTGCCTTACAGACTCCTGCACTATATACATTATACTGCACACTACATACTTCTCACAAGTATTATTTTAAAGTGTTCGTTGTCTCAACAATTGCTGGTTGCCAAGCAATTTCTGACTATTTTATTGGAGTTCTTCTTTAAGGTAGGCTCAGACAAAGTGTCAGCTCTCTGTCTATTCAGTGTATGCAAAGCCATATGTAATTGAACCTTTTTTTTTGTGCTGGGTTTTATATGTGTCTGTGGCACAGAAACAAACTTTGTTTTGTTAGTTTTGGATAGAGTGGAGAAGGATTAGACCCAATTGCTGTCTGTTCCCCCATTAGGAAGATTCACCCCCTATATTTGTCCTGTCTACTGTCATCATTGAAAGTAAAAGTAAAAGAAAATCACAGATTTTGGGATGATACCTTGTGAACCTGGTGACACATTGAGGTTCCTACACTTTGTATTTCCTCTCATTTCCTGTTTTGGTTATGGGACAGGGAGTAAAGGGAAATCTTCCCAATGGGCCACAGATGGCAAAAAGACTAACGGGGGTTATAATCCCCCCTTACTCTACCTAAAATGAAAAAAGAATTGCCTTTAGTTCTATGTGAGCGAAAAATTCTGCTATATGGACAGCTTGCAATAAAGACCTAATAGAGGTTGCAACCCTTCCCCTATTTGTCCAGAAATAAATGGAATTTCGACTGGAGGCTTTTAAGCCAAGCTTTCCAGCCCAAAATTGACTTTTCTTGTATGGACTAGGATCACCTTTTTAAATTTTTTGAAGTCTTCAGCAGCTAGACCTCTTCTAAAGTTTTTGAATTTGACCTACCACCATGGAGTACTGCAATCTGTAATGTAAATTTCAAGCAAAAACTAAACAGGGGCAATGATGATAATGTGACATGTCACTGACATTTACACTAAGACAGAGAAACACAGTATACCTGGGTTTTCAGTACAGTCTCTTGATCTTTCAGCATTTTGGTTTGCACCTTCCATTCAGCAGCCTGTGTCAGCAACTGAATAAAGATGAAATTACAACAACTCATTAGTTAATTCAGCACAGCAACAGTAGTAATAATAATAATAATAATAATAATAATAATAATAATAATAATAGTGATAATAATAATCATAATAATAGTAATAGTTACTGATTAGGCATTATTACTTTTGGACACTAGATGGCAGCATATGACTTTCTATGATCATATGAAAGCAATTGATCCAACAGTATTACTTGCAATTCATTATACATTTACTTGCTGTTATAGAAAATCCAGTCTGATATAAAATGTTTACAGAATCCTTTACCAAGCTTATTGCTAATTATAAATTATTTCAATGTCAATGATTTTCTAAGCATCAAAATAAAGGTAAAATGCAACTTTACTACAGACATTTGACACAGTTACAGTGACTACATAATAAACATATGACGCAGTATTATTAAAAACAATAAGAATTGGTTGTGTGGATTCTAGGGTGGATGAGGTTTAGAGCTATTGGTATGACCTTTGTATATCTTGATTACCGCAACTAAAAACTACTTAGGCCTCTTGCACTTGGCCTTCAAATACAGCATATGGGTGTACAGACTAAAATAAATCTGTTGTTGTGCCACTCGAAAGCCACAGCTGCAGCATATTTTTGCCCATAGGAATGCATTACAGAAAACACTGAGCATGCATAACTGCTGTGTGTACTTACGCACAGGGTATTTTTAGAAATTCTACGTTTTGAATAATATACCAATAAGTGAGTGCACATGGTTATATGCGCATGAATTTTCTGTAATGCATTCATCTGAGGAGAAAATACACTGCAGCTGTGGCTCCCAGGAGCCATAACAACAGACGTATTTTACACTGTACCCCCATGTGCTGTAATTTGTACCCCCATATGCTGTATTTTGTCCCCCCCATATGCTGTATTTTGTGGCCATGTGCAAATGGTCTTATGCACTTCAAAGGTTTAACAAGTTTATATTCTGTTTCTGTAAATGTCAGTACCCAGTCAGAATACTTTTCCCGATAAATGACCTACATATGAGGGTTTGGCCCCCCAGACATGCAGCCATGAGGTGTGAGTGACAGGTTAACAACAAAGGGGCATAATGTGATACAGTTATCAACCTAAAAAACAGAAAGTGCCTGAACAAGGTCCTTCATGGCAGGATCACCAGTTATTATTTTAATGAAAGCTGAAAATTTAAAAATATTGCAAATGACTTTTTAACTTACATTGACATGTTAACCATCTCAGTACCAGCATTTTCCATCCCCTTCACTACTGGTCCATTTTTCAGTTTGTAGTGCTGTGATAGTTTGACTGGCAAGTACATGCAACACTGTACTAAAATGAATTTATATTTCAATATGCTTATTGGAGTTTTTGAAATGATTTACCAACCGAGATTAATTGCATGTCACTTTGCATTATATAGAATAGGTTCTAAGTATGTATTAACAAAGTATCAGTTCTATAACAACATCAAAAACATGGTTCTGGTCTCACTTTCTAAACTGCTATAATTATTATTACAGTATCATATGTAAGTGTACAGAACCGGTCAGTTTGTTTCTCTATCCTTCACACCCTTGCATTGGGGTGACAAGAGAGAATAGGGGAAGATCCAATCGGATAATATCGGATGAACTGCTGTAATCGGATCTCAAAAGCTCTGTACTAACGATCCGATTATCATACGATCGCTTTGAAAGCTGTATTTTTCGTCCGATTTTTGGATCATGTGTACGGGCCATTAGTTGGTTCTAGGTCACTTGCTACCCCATATGTTCTCACTTAGGGATCAGTATGAAAAAAGCTATGAAGAAATATAGGATCCTAGGTCATTTATTCATTTTGACTGAGTATATCCCTCTCAAAACATGAAAAGGGAGAAATGGACAATCTAAATCTACTATGATTTGTGTAAAAAGGGGATAATTCTCTTGGAACAACTTGTGCATATCGGTGGTCAGTCAAACATCTATGTAAGAAATACATTTAGAAGCCTATTTGAATTCCAAAATATGGAAAATATTTGGTCATTGGAGTAATTATTTAATTACCATTGGCCAACTAATGTTCAGGTCTAGGGATTTGATTTTGTTAACTGATTGTAACATTTTAAGCAAGTTGGGTATAGTCGTAAGTACGAAGGATTTGTACAAGATGGCATTGTCTGCAAAGAGTGCACATGTGCATTCCTGTTGACTAGAAGTCACCTATAATTTGGTCAGAAGTTACATAAAGTAAGTACCAAACCTGAAAGCTTCCAGGATGTAAAAAACAAATTGTCAGTACCCAGCCAAATTCCATGAAAGACTATGAAAGGCTTTATGCAAGTTGGAGCTTCTCTAAGGGTTGGGGAGCCCCAGTTGGAATGGACAGTGAACTAGGGATTTGGTTCGGAGCCTTACAATAATGAATAAAGCCTGTTTGGTCTGTGTGGATATAGTTTTGTAAGAAGGAGTTTTTGTGAGGATCTTTCAGATCACAATTAATTGGAGATACTGGTATGGTATTGGCTATATCTGAGAAATCTTTATTTAATAAAGGTTCTATTTTCCCCCTGTTAGAGATAGTTGTCATTTCTTAGACTATTAAAAATGGAAGATAAATGAGGGGCCAGTAGGTCCACAATTTTCTTATAGTACCTGTTGAAAACCCACCAGGGCAAGCTAATTTATTAAGTTTAAGAGTTTTGATCGCCCTGAGGATTTTGTCTTTTAAAAAATGTTCCTTCCAAGGTCTGCCAGTTGTTGATCTAGGATCGGAAGGTTTATGTCCTGTAAAAAACCTGTCTATATGTGACTGAATATTAGTAAAGGGTTTTTGATACATGTCACTGTAATAATGATGGAATGGGATAATTCATTTTACATACTTTTTTGAAACTGTTAGGGCTTTTTTTTGGTTGTATTAAAAAAGCATTTGTGTGTTTTACTATATAAAGGAAAAATACAAAAATACAAACATCCTGTTGCTTTTACTGTTATAAAATATATCAAATAAATATTCTTTCTTTATTTAGGCCAAAATCTGCTTCATTTCTTTAGGCCACTTTCACACTGAGACGCTTTACAGGCGTTTTAGCGCTAAAAATAGCGCTGGCAAAGCGCCTGTAAAGAGCCTCTCTTGTCACTCCAGTGTGAAACTCCGAGTGCTTTCACACTGGAGAGGTGCGCTTGCAGGACGGAAAGAAAAAGTCCTGCAAGCAGCATCGTTGGGGCGCTTTAGGAGCGGTAAATATACCTCTCCCAAAATGCCCCTGCCATTGAAATCAATGGCCAGCGCTGCCAAAGGGCCTGCAAAGTGCTGCAGCAGCAGCACTTTGCAGATGCTTTTAACCCTTTTTCGGCTGCTAGCGGGGGTTAAAAGCGTCCCGTTAGCAGCCAAAAAGCTCTGCTAAAACGACAGTAAAGCGCCTCTAAAACTAGAGACGCTTTACCACTAACGCGGTCGTCTCTTCTGTGTGAAAGTGGCCTTAGTAAAAAAAAACAAAGTTTTTTTTAGAAAGCCAATACAAACATTTCTGCACTTACCCTAAAACCCCTCAACCCAAGCTGGTGTATAAATATCTGAACGATAAGTTGCATATAAAGGGTCTTTTGTGGCTGTGTGAAAACTATAGATTTCTTTAACTATAGTATATATATTTGAAATGTGTGTACCTTAAAGTTTTGACTGCCTATCTGATTTCTTAAAGCCCTAAAATGTCAGGACTGTACAAACACCCACCAAAATGTCCCTTTTTGGAAAGTAGACACCCTAGGGTATTTACAACAAAGCATAGTGAGTATTTTGAAGATCGATTTTTTTCCCTAATTATATATATATATATATATATATATATATATATGCACAGTATCTCACAAAAGTGAGTATACCCCTTACATGTTTGTAAATATTTTATTATATATCTTTTCATGTGACAACACTGAAGAAATGACACTTTGCTACAATGTAAAGTAGTGAGTGTTCTGTCCCCTCAAAATAACTTAACACACAGCCATTAATGTCTAAACCACTGGCAACAAAAGTGAGTACATCCCTAAGTGAAAATGTCCAATTTGGCCCCAATTAGCCATTTTCCCTCCCTGGTGTCATGTGACTCGTTAGTGTTACAAGGTCTCAGGTTTGAATGGGGAGTAGGTGTGTTAAATTTGGTGCTATCGCTCTCACTCTCTCATACTGGTCACTGGAAATTCAACATGGCACCTCATGGCAGAACTCTCTGAGGGACTGAAAAAAAAGAATTGTTGCTCTACATAAAATGGGCCTAGGCTATAAGAAGATTGCCAAGACCCTGAAACTGAGCTGCAGCATGGTGGCCACTGGCCAAGACCATATAGCAGTTTAACAGTACAGGTTCCACTCAGAACAGGCCTCGCCATGGTCGACCAAAGAAGTTGAGTGCACATGCTCAGCATCATATCCAGAGGTTGTCTTTGGGAAATAGACATATGAGTGCTGCGGGGTATCCTCAAACAGAAGGTGGAGGAGTGCAAGGTCTCTAACGTCCACCAGCTCTGTGATGTCATCATGGAGGAATGGAAAAGGACTCCAGTGGCAACCTGTGAAGTTCTGGTGAACTCCATGCCCAAGAGGGTTAAGGCAGTGCTGGAAAATAATGGTGACCACACAAAATCTTGACACTTTGGGCCCAATTTGGACATTTTTACTTAGGGGTGTACTCACTTTTGTTGCCAGTGGTTTAGACATTATTGGCTGTGTGTTGAGTTATTTTGAGGGGGCAGCAAATGTACACTGTTATACAAGCTGTACACTCACTACTTTACATTGTAGCAAAGTGTAATTTCTGCAGTGTTGTCACATGAAAAGATATAATAAAATATTTACAAAAATGTGAGGGGTGCACTCACTTTTGTGAGATACTGTATATATATATATTACGTCTGTAATATACCTCTGCCACATTACGTCTTGATATTCATAAAACAAGCAGTTTTAAACTGAAAATCATCAAAAGATATTGTGATGTCCACCCAGCCTACAGCTGTGTGCAGTCAGCCTATGTTATGCTATGGGGACTGAGCAGACAGGCAGCTGGGGAACACAGCTACAGGTCCTAATTTGTGTTCACTCAGGGCCACTCACCCACGCCTGCACACCTGTCAAATTAGGACCTGTGGCTGTGTTTGTCCAGCCACTGCGTCCCCTTAAAGGGGTGGACAGACATGATGATGAAGATTCCTCATATTTGGACAATACTTTTTGATGTAATTGGACCCATATACCGATATATTCATGAGAAATTTGGAGAGGACAGTTCATCTGTAAAGACATTGTTCTTATCTATAGAAGATCCAGATGAACAAAGATTCCTCATATTTGGACATTATTTCTTGATATTCAAAAAACAAGCAGTTTGAAACTGAAAACCATCAAAAGATATTGTGATGTCCACCCAGCCTGCAGCTGTGTGCAGTCAGCACTATGGGGATGGAGCAGCCGGGCAGCCGGGGAACACAGCCACAGGTCCTAATTTGTTTGTATTCTGGGCCACTCACCCACGCCTGCACACCTGTCAAATTAGGACTTGTGGCTATGTTTTTCCAGCCGCTGCATCCACTTAACCGCTTGCCAACCGGTTAATGCCTATATACGTCGGCAGAATGGCATGGCTGGGTGAAACCCCTTACGGGTACGTCTTCCCCTTTAAGAGCCGCCAGAGGGTGGCACCCGCTGCACGGCAGAGGAACCGATGCGCGTGGCTGGCAGGCGCGATCTCTGCCGGCCATGCGTGATCGCATGCACGAGAGCCAGCACAGGGATTTGTGTGTGTAAACACACAAATCCCTGTTCTGTCAGAGGAGAGGAGATATATCGTTGTCCCTACTAAGTAGGAACAACGATATGTCTCCTCCCCCAGTCAGTCCTATCCCCATACATTTAGAACACATCTAGGGAACACACATTTAACCCCTTGATTGCCCCCTAGTGTTAACCCCTTCGCTACCAGTGACATTTACACTGTAATCAGTGCATAATTATGGTCCCAAAAATGTGTCTAAAGTAGCAATTGTAAGAGGAGCCTCAGCACAGACTCCATCCAGGCCAAGCCTCCTCCATTGTGCTTTGTCCCGCCCACTGGATTCCACTGGACTCCACTGGACCTCCATGACTAAGCCCTGTGGGCAGAGTGAAAGGGGACAGGGGCATGACTTAGATGGAGTCTGGGCTGAGGCTGCTCTTACCCTCACTACCTATAGATTTTGTTGAAAGTGGAATAATAATTTTCCTTGTTTGTATACATTAAGCAGACTTGGAACAGCAGGAGCCTGGAGCACCGCCCCATGTCTTATAGAATGGGTTCCTTTGAAAAATATTACATCCATGTCAAGCCACTGCCTCAAATTACCTTAGTATACATGACTAAGGCACAACAGATGTAATCATCACCCTTGTAATAATAGCTGCTAACCAACCCCAACCCTTTTACCCCAATAAACTGCAAAAAATACCATAACCCAATTGTTGGAGTAAAATTGGCCATAGCAGCCATTTATTAAACCAATAACAAAATATAACAAACATTCCTTAAATCAGGAACCAAAATAATAATACAATAACAAAAAAACATAAGGTTGCCGATCTTTGGAGGCACCAAAGTATCAATTATCCAATTTGTATCTGCGTAACTACTTACACAGTCCCCAGCCGCACCACACCACCTCGGGGACAACCTCAACATTCTGCCGATACCTCACAATTTTAACTTGCCAGTTAACCAGTTAACCCACTTAGATGGATCCCTAATATTATAAGCACAGCAGGTTTTTTAAAAAGCCTCCAAAGACCCCAACTGCCACAGCACAAAGTGTGAAACGTCACACTTTTGTGCCCCGCCAAAAACGCAAGGCCCTCTGCACCCCATCCTGTAATCCCAGGGACCATAGATCTGTGCCCACTGCATTAAAATGAACACCGTCGCTGCGCAGATGCCATCAGGTATCCAACTCCAGCTCCCAGTGCCTAACCACAAAACCACAGTTACACACAATGAACCTGCCAACTTCCTTATTGACCTTGACTTTGGCCTTTAACTAGCTTTTTCAGCTTGTCCACCGACCTGGCAAAATGCCAAGATGTGCTGCCGACAATGTCCAACCAAACCACCACTGTGTTAGGAAAGGCAATAGATAGGGTGACATTTATTAATTCATCTACGTACACATGTTCCATCATGACAAACTACAGTAATAAAAAGTAATGCTCATTGGTAGCACATTATTGATTCACAAATGTCCACATGTTCCATCACAGCATGATACAATTGTACATAATGATGATGATTGTGACCTAAATGCCTCTCTAGTCTAACATCAAACTGTCACTGTAGAGAGGGAACATAACTGCAAAGAATTTGTGTGATATATGTGATCTGATGATTAGCACATAATTGTAGTGACGTAGCATCCAAAAGATCCAAATGCATTTTGTGGATTTATCCATTCATCAGGAGCAGATGCAAAGTGCATATAAAATATCTGCAATGAGATACTGTCATGGTCCCTACCATGCCTGCAGACGGCCAGGCATTGTCGCGCCCCAAGTGGCTCTGAACTCATGACTGTCTGTTCTTGCTCCTGTTTCTTTACCTCTGAGCCACACCTTAGTTCTATTCAGCCTGCTTTCCAGCCATGCCTAGTTTAGCATGAAGTACTGTGGGTGATACTCTGTACCTGTCACTCCTGGATCGGCTGAGGCAGGTTACCTAATTAGCTGGGTATAAAACCCTGTCTTACTCTAAGGGCTTGGTCAGTTCATTTTCTCATGTTTGCTAAGTGTGCCTGTCTTCTGTTGCAGTGTTCCAAGACTAGGCTTCAGACCCTGGCTTTGTTTATCGTTATCTTGACTTCTGGAATCCCTGACTGCGGCTTTACCTCGACTATCCCTTGGCTATTCCTGTCAAGCCCCCATGCACACATTCACAGCCTAGGTAGCTTATCTCTTTGTTACCGTGTGCTGTGTGTATTTGCAAGGGTGAGCATACATCTCTGCGCCATGGACTCCAACCTAGGTAAGCCCTTACATAATGAACTGACCAGCATGGAGTCCGCAGAGATGTACAAGATGCTCACCTCCCTTGCTCTGCAAGTCTCCAGCCTGGGCCAGACCATTTCGGAGTTGCAGCAAGAAGTCCGCTTGTCCCCTTGTTTAAAACTACAGTAAACCCAGCCCTGGAATCTGCATGTCCGGAACCGTTTGTTTCGATGCCTGAAAAGTTTGATGGTAATCATGCATCATTCTTTTGTTTTAAGATGGATTGTGAGCTGTTGTTTGTCCTTAAGCCTAGGACCTATGCCAATGACTTTATTAAGATTCGTGTTTCCATCAACCTGCTGACTGGACAATGCAAAACTTGGACTCATCAGCGTTTACAGGAGGGGAGTCCAGTCTTGGACAGCTGGGAAGCTTTCACTTTTGCTCTGGACTCTTACATTCCTGCTTTAAAGAAAACCAGTGTTCCCAAGTCTGCTCTCTGTACACGTGGCCTACGGGTATCCAGGGACAGGAATACGACTCCATGCTATCACAGTATGTTCCAAGCCATGAAGCCGAAGCCCTTACCCCACAAAGCCCAGACGCTCCTTAGGTCACACGCACACCTTTCATGGGAGACGTGGAACCCATGGAGATCGGGGCCATCCAGCCCAAGCTATCTCAAGGTGAAAGAGAGCGGAGGAGAGACTGTGGTCTTTGTTTTTACTGTGGGGGAGAGGGCACCTTACCTCTCTGCCCAATTCACCCACCTCGGCCAAAGGTTCTCCAAGTGGGTACTTTTAGGATACTTCCTGCTACCCCTGAATCTCTGCCTGCTATCCAGCTTGAAGTCCCTGTGCCTGTGTCCCCGCTTGAAGTTCCGGTGTCCCCGCTTGAAGTTCCGGTGTCCCCGCTTGAAGTTCCTGTGCCGGTGTCCCCGCTACCTCCTGACTGTACATATGCCTTGAATGGCATCATAGTCCGTAAGCAGGACCAGAAGATTTTTGAAAGAGCCTTGCGAGCGATGAAAGTCTCCCCAGCTGGAACTTCTAAAACAAAGCCCAAAGGAAATAAGGCTGTTCCATGCTCTGAGAGCATTCCTAAGGGGAGGGAACTGTCACGATCCCTACCGTGCCTTGCAGATGGCCAGGCGTGGTCGCGCCCCAAGTGCCTCTGGGTGGTATTAAACTCATGACTGTCTGTTCCTGCTCCTGTTTCTTTACCTCTGAGCACGCCTCAGTTCTATTCAGCCTGCTTTCCAGCCATGCCTAGTTCAGCATGAAGTACTGAGGACGATACTCTGATTGTACCTGTCACTCTTGGATCAGCTGAGGCAGGTTACCTAATCTGCTGGGTGTAAAAGACTGCCTCACTCTAAGGGCCTTGTCAGTTCATTGTCTCATGTTTGCCAAGTGTTCCTGTTTTCTGTTGCAGTGTTCCAAGACTGACCCAGGTTCTGACCCTGGCTCCGTTTATCATTTATCCTGTCCTCTGGAATCCTTGACTACGGCTTTACCTCGACTATCCCTTGGCAATTTCCTGTTAAAGCCCCCGTGCACAGATTCACAGCTCATGTAGCTTCTTACCTTGCTACCGAGTGCTGTGTGTATTTGCAAGGGTGAGCATACATCTCTGCAATATGGACTCCAACCAAGGTAAGCCCTTACAGATACATCATTTTCAATATAATCTAATAGTTGGCCAGGGAGGGGGGAGGAGGGGAGAGGGAATAAAGGAAAACTCCCCCATTTCTACTCACAGATCAACTATAAGTTCAAAATGTGATACTGACAGCTGATGGCTCAGTATCACATTTTGAGCTTATAGTTGATCTGTAAGTAAAAATGGGGGCGTTTTCCTTTATTCCCTTCCCCCTCTTCCCCCCTCTCTCCTTGGCCAACTATTAGATCACTTATATGAATTCTTTGCTGTTAAGATCCTTCTCTACAGTTTGATGCTAGCCACTTAAAGCGGAAGTAAACCCATCCATAAAACTGCCAGAAATATAATACTCCCATTGGTTGTGCTCTCAACCAAACTGTCAAACCATCCAATGGCTGAAGTCATAACTGATCACATGCGCAGCATCATGGCACTTGTCGAATAAACAGAGACAAAGATGGCAGCTTCCTTGGCAGGAAACAATAGGAGGGTTTACTTACACTTTAAAGACCAAGCCTCTTTCTGAGATTTGTTGTTTACAAGTTAAAAACAGGCTTTTTCGCTAGAAAATTACTTAGAACCCCCAAACATTATACATTTTTTTCCCCTAACACCCTGGAGAATAAAATGGCGGTCACTGTAATACTTTCTGTCACATCATATTTGTGCAGCGGTCTTACAAGGGCACTTTTTTTGGAAAAAATACACTTTTTTTTAAATTAAAAAATAAAACAACAGTAAAGTTAGCCCAATTTTATTGCTCTTAAACTGCCGATTGTGGCGATACCTCGCATGTGGGGTTTGAACACCGTTTTCATATGCGGGCGCTACTCATGTATACGTTTGCTTCTGCACGCGAGCTTGTCGGGACGGGGAGCGTTTAAAATTTTTAATTTTTTTTCTTTTTTATTTTACCTTTTATTTTTACACTGTTTAAAAAAAAAAAATTGTGTCACTTTTATTTCTATTACAAGGAATGTAAACATCATTTGTAATAGAAAAAAGCATGACAGGACCTCTTAACCACTCACCGTCCGCGCTATAGCCTAAAGATGGCTGCAGCGCGGACTTAATTTGCCGGGAGGGCTTCCATGGACGTCCTCCCGTGCTTGAGCGGCCTGCGCATCCCCTGCAGGTGGAGTCTATGAGACTCGGCTGATCACAGATCAGAGTAAGGGGTCGATCCTGACCCCTTACCACGTGATCAGCTGTCAGCCAATGACAGCTGATCATGTGATGTAAACAGAGCCAGTAATCGGCTAAAAAAGCCGATCACTGGCGGCTGCAAGAGGGACATTGGTCCTGATCGTGGAGAACCTCTGCAGAGGCTTCTGTGCTCACCAGCACCACCTATCAGTGCCCACAGTGTCACCTATCAGTGCCCACAGTGCCGCCTATAAATCACCAATCAGTGCGTTATCACCAGTGCTGCCTACCAGTGCCAACCATCAAGTCCCATCAGTGTCATTTTATCTGTGCCCATCAGTGCAGCCTCATCAGCGAATATCAATGAAGGAGAAAAATTACCCGTTTGCAAAATTTTATAACAAACTATGAAATGTGTTGTTTTTTTTTTTTTAAAAATGTCTGTCTTTTTTTGTTTGTTTAGCAAAAATTAAAAACCCAAGTGGTGATTAAATACCACCAAAAGAAAGCTCCATTTGTGTGAAAAAAAATTTAATTTGAGTACAGTGTAGCATGACTGTGCAATTGTCATTCAAAGTGTGACAGCGCTGAAAGCTCAAAATTGGTCTGGGCAGGAGGGAGGTTTAAGTGCCCAGTAAGCAAGTGGTTAAATATGAGCTCTGGGGTCAAAAAGACCTCAGATCTTATATTTGCACTAAAATGCAATTAAAATTTTTTTTTAAAAAAATTGTCATTTTACCACTTCAATACCAGGCACTTTCGCCCCTTCCTGCCCAGGACAATTTTGGGCTTTCAGTGCTGTCGTACTTTGACAATTGCGCGGTCATACAACACTGTACCCAAACTAAATTTTTACCATTTTCCTCCCACAAATAGAGCTTTCTTTTGGTGATATTTGATCACCTCTGTGGTTTTTATTTTTTGCTAAACAAACAAAAAAGACCAACATTTTTGAAAAAAATGTTTTTCTTCGTTTCTGTTATAAAATTTGGTTTTCTCCTTCACTGATGGGCACTGATGAGTTGGAACTGAGTTGGCACTGATGAGAAGTCACTGATAAGTAGAATTGATGGGCACTGATAGGCGGAACTGATATGCAGCACTGATGGGCACCGATAGGTGGCACTGACAGGCGGCATTGATGGGCACTGACCGGCAGCACTGATTGGCATTGATAGACATTAATAGATGGCACTGATTGGGCAGGTACTGACAGGTGTTAATGCTGGGCACTGATTGGCACTATGGTGGGCACTGATTTGCACTGTGGTGGGCACTAATTGGCACTTTATTGGGCACTGGCAGGGAGCTATGATGGGGCACTGACTGGGCAAAGCTTGGCAGCTGATGGGGGCTGTGCTGATAATCAATGTGCTGATTATCAGCACAGACCCCCCCTCTGACAGGGAGAGCCACCGATCGGCTCTCCCTGTCAGTGCGAACCGAGGAATGGCGTTTACCGTCACTTCCTGGTTCTCGCGATGATCAGCTGTGATTGGTCACAGTTGATCATGTGGTAAGAAGCCTCTGTCAGAGGCTTCTTATCATGAGCGGAGATGCGGCGGAGATGCGCCCAGGCATGTTGCCCTACTGGACGTCATATGATGCCCTGTCAGGATAATCGAACCATCAATCTGTTATAGGCCTGTCGGGAAGTGTTTAAAAAAAAAAGGCCCTTTAAGAGCTATGGGCGGAAGTGACGTTTTGACATTGCTCCAGCCCTGCAATGATATGGAGATGGGTGGGGGCCATCTTCCCCTTACTCGTCTCCATGTCAGGCTAGGGAAAACATCCGATCATCTCCACCACTGCCGACGGCTCCGGTAAATGGTGGAGGGCCCCACTCCCGCCGCTGATAAAAGTGATCTTGCAGTGAATCCACCGCAGAGACCACTTTTATCTGAAAGCGGACCGCCCGCTGAAGAAGATACCGGGTTATGTACACCGCGCTTACAAAAAAGACCCCTGAAAAGCTGCAGTTCAAATGTGCAATATGCACAACAATATGGAGAAAACAAAGAAAAAACTGCGCTATACCCTCAATGATGTATGTGTGAAAATCAAACAAATGAATGTGAAAAAAACACCAAATATGAATATGAATGTATACATGAAATTATGGATAGAAGACGTGACACAAAAAATCCAAATATTATCTGGTTAATACCAGGTGCCAAAACCAAAAAGTGGATAATAATAAATTATAATTATGTGGCAAAGTCCATAGACCATAAAACCAGAGAATCTTCTAGGGAAATGGGAAGGGTCCCCTGATAGCTCTTCATAGGAATCAGTGTGGAAAGGTAGAAAATGGAAAAACACCCCTCGCAGTGATCCTCCACCACCTAAAATGCACGCTTACTAGATAGCAAGCTCAACAGGCTCGTAAATAAACCAGAGACCGGATGGACAGTAGGTATTGAAACATCCCTCTATATAATGTGGCAGATGTCAGGCAAACCAGGCACATATAGGACCTTGAATCCAGGTAGCCAATTAGCAATGGGGCATCCCTCTAGCAGTGTAGCCACGGGCATGTATGGAAGGGTACCACAACCCCAATCACAGACATAAGAGCAAAGAAAAAATGTCCATAGTGTAACTCCATTAAGACAAATTTATTGGTATAAGGTAGAAAACTTACAATTTGGTAGTTTAAACGGACCAAAATTTGCCGGCCAGCTGGCGAGCGCCCGTTCAAGATGAAAAGCGATGACGTCAGAATGTCAACCTCCCGACGTACGTTTCGTCTGTAGCTGACGTCGTCTGGGGAACATTCCCCAGATGACGTGTGGTAAATTTCTTTTGCCTGGCTGTGGGTGCAATGTGGGGGAAATAGCGGCTCCTTTGGGGATAGCGCAACAAATATATTAAAGGCTTGTTCTTCACACATCCCTTTTTTTTTTTTTGTGAGTTACGTTATGTGCATTGTGTCATGCGTTAACATATGTTGCCTTAAAGCGGTATTAAACACAAAAACAAAAATGTAATATATTGCAGCTTACCAGTCATTAGATGTGGTGGTTGCATTAGTTTCCTTTTTTTCCCTATATTGTAACCTGGTAATCCAGCTAGTAACACCTTTTCTGTCTTAAGCTAAACTTTGTTCCGTTTATGGCCGTTTAACTATTGACTTCTGTTTGAATAGGAATATTGATAAACTTTTTTTCGATCAGCAGCTTCTGATCGGTGTATTCTGACAGCAGAGTAGTTGTGTGGATGAAGGAATCTCATGTTTGTTTTTTCGATCTGCTTGGAGTTCGGCTTTAAGGTACCTCAATAAATGGATACTTTTGTTAAAAGGTTTCCTTTTTTGTCATGCTTCCTGATTTTCTCTTTTCCTTGGAAGAGAGTTGATATACTAAAGGCACTTTTCACAAAGAAGATAAACATCAGGTGAATTTGTTAACATGAGGGAATATCACAGGCAGAAAACAGCTTTGTGAAATGAATTAATGGCAATATGAATGATGTAGCTGTGGTACTCAAGTAATTATATTGGAGTAGTCGGAGAAAATATTTTTAAGCCTTTGTATGCTTTTCTGTGATTTATAGTTGACATTAGCAATAAATAAAACTTTTCAAGCTAAAAGAACATTATGTTTTAATAAGCATCTGGGTTAGTATTGTAAAACTAAGCAATAATAAAATAGACGCTGCATCCGCCAAGTAATAGAGTAAGACAGCAAAGTGTAACAGCTGCCTCCTTAATCAAATTGTTTAGGAAAAGTATATGGATAGCTGGTATAGACAGATGGCAATGCCTGAGGGATGTGTCTAGCTGGATAAAAATATGATGATCCTGAGCTGCCAGTTTTGGTGTCTTTAATTACTAAATAGAAAAAAAAAACACATATTTTATTCCATCACAAAAAATATCAGCATTTAGGAGCTTCAGTTTGATTGATTATATCAGGTATCTTGATATTGTGTTTCATGTCTCTGATGCAAGCATTAGCAAAATTTATGGATCAATTGTTCTAAAGCTAAAGTTACTCTAGACATAGGGGGTTATTTATGAAAGGCAAATCCACTTTGCACTGCAAGTGCACTTGGAAGTGCAGTCGCTGTAAATCTAAGGGGTAGATCTGAAATGAGTGGAAGCTCTGCTGGTTCTATTATTATTATTATTATTCAGGATTTATATAGCGCCAACAGTTTACGTAGCGCTTTACAACATGAGGGTTGACAGTACAAATACAATGCACTTTAATATAGTAGGAATCAGTGGGCCCTGTTCCTTAGAGCTTACAATCGAAGAGGGAAGGTCAAGAGATACAAGAGGTAATAACTGTGGGTGATGTGCTGATTGAGAAGATAAATGTACAGTTGTTAGGCTTCTTATCACCCAATCATGTGCAAGGTAAAATCCTGTTTTTTTATTTTTTTATTTTCCTTGCATGCCCCCCTCGGATCTACAGCGACTTTACTTCCAAGTGCACTTTCAGTGGAAAGTGGATTTTCCGTTAGTAAATAACCCCCTTGGTGATCTATAGTACAGATGGCAGAAAATGTGTTTTTTTTTTTTCTTTTTTTTATATATTAACACAAAACAGCTTCAAATATAAAAAATTGTAGCGCTTACTAATTGGATGTAACTGTATTCGTATGATTGTGTGGCTCTGTACAGATCTGACATGGGTTCACCCAATCCTTCCGAAAACTTCTCTTTTATGTCGAATGTGGTGGGAAAGGGTTAGAACCTCTGTCAGATTTTATTGCTTTCTAAGTCCCCACTAAAACTGAACTATAAGCAGATATAAAATGAATTAATTAATGCAGATCTGTAATCATTAACCGCATGACCTCCAGAAGGTTTTACCCCCTGCACTGCGCTGCTTTAACTGTTAACTTTAACAATTGTGCGGTCATGCAACACTGTATGCAAATCACATTTATGTAATTTTTTTACACAAATAGAGCTTTCTACTTGATTTTTTTTTTCCCTCAGTTTCAGTCTAGGGAAGACATTTTCAGAGGACAAGAAGTGAGGGGAAACATGTCATGTCAGTTGTTTAGTTCTCTAAATATACCAATCATTTTGATCCAAGGTTTTCACTGATGTTAATCTTTATGTATTTTTCCTTCATATGCTGAGTTTGCATTGCACGGGTTTATAATGAGAGAGAATGATATTTTTTGCCTTCCCCAGCATCAACCGTGGGTGTAGGATTGTGTATATGGAGGTTTTCTATTTGTTTCTTTTTTTCTGTTTCTACTGTAACTATGTAATTAAAAGATGTCTTCATTTTGTTTGACCTTCTGCAGAAATATCTAGACCATTGAGGCCCTGAACAGTCAATTTTCTATTACTTGCTTCTTTGGTGCTCAATGGATTTACTGTACATTTGCTGCTGTGCAAACTCATGCTACCTTGTGCGGATGCCTTGCACATAGGGATACCTTTCATGTGGAGTGTGCTCATCAATGCCCTGGATCAGGCTGAGACTGCAGTCATGTGAAGGTATCCAACATTTACCACTTGCCTACTGGGCACTTTGAACCCCTTCCTGCCCAGGAAAATTTTTAGCTTTTAGTGCTGTCGCACTTTGAATGACAGTTGCACGGTCATGCAGCACTGTGCCCATGTGAAAGCTTTATAATTTTTTTCACACAAATAGAGCTTTCTTTTGGTGGTATTTAATCACCACGGTTTTATTTAATTTTTTCCTAAACAAATTAAAAAAGACCAAAACTTTTTGAAAAAACTGTTTTTCTTAGTTTCTATTAAATTTTGCAAACAGTTAATTTTTCTCTTTAACCGATGTGTGCTGATGAGGCTGCACTGATGGACACTAATAGGCAGCACCGATGGGCACTGATAGGCTATACTGATGAGGTGGCACCGATAGGCAGCACTGGTGGGCAATGATGAGGAGGCACTGATAGGTGGCACTGATGGGCCATGATAGGTGGCACTGATGGGCCATGATAGGTGGCACTGATGGGCCATGATAGGTGGCACTGATGGGCCATGATAGGTGGCACTGATGAGGAGGTACTGATTGGTGGAACTGATTGGAAGCACTAATGGGCAATGATTGGCATTGATAAGCAGCACAAATGGGCACTGTTGGGACTGCATTGATAATCAGGACACTGATGATCAGTGCCCTGATTATCCGTGTAGATGTCTCCTTTCACACTAGCGTGAGGAAAGGAATGCCAATAACCAGGAAGTATGTTTACATTGTGATCAGCTGTGATTGGACACAGCTGATCATGTGGTAAAGAGCTGCTGTGATTGGCTCGTTACCCCGATCTGTGATCAGCTGTGCCTAAAGGACACAGCAATCAGAGCATGCTGGGTGCGCACCGCAGTGGGCAGGTGGGGAGCGCGATCATGGGAGGACGTCATATGACGTCCTCCCAGAACTAGCCGATCGCGCTGTAGCCGTCATTTTGCTATAGCGTGGTTGGCAAGTGATTAAGGCAGTTCCCCCGATTTACTAAAATACTGAGCTACTGTAACTTGTATGTTTGCTTTAGGAGGCATGTGCTGCTAGCACGAACCTTATGCATGCTCTCATTTAAAGTGGTTCTAAAGCCTCAAGGTTTTTCACCTTAATGCATTCTATGCATTAAGGTGAAAAACCTTCTGTACTGCAGCTTCCCCCACGCCCCCCCCTTTTTCTTACCTGAGCCCAATCTCATCCAGCAATGTGCAAGAGTTCAGCGGTTCCCGCCACTGTCTCGCTCCTCAATGGGCAGATTGATAGCAGCGGGAGCCTCCTGCTGCTGTCAATAAAATGCTATGACAAGAGAGTGGGGCGCGGGGTCAAGTCCCACTGTCTGTGTTAATGAACACAGCAGGGGGGCTCAGGGGCAAGCATGCATGGCTGCCCCCATGGAAAGCTGCTGTCTGTGGGGGCACCCACCAAAGAGGAGGAGCCTGGAGCATTGGCGGGGCAGCCCAGAAGAAGAAGATCGGGGCTGCTCTGTGCAAAAGCATTGCACAGAGCAGGTAAGTATGACATGTTTTTTTTTTTAAGAAAAAAAATGAAGGTTTAATACCACCTTTACTCTCTCCTTCCTGTACCTTGTAACCAGGCCATAGATCTCCGTGATGTAGGTTTGGATCCGGTTTCCACTGAATACAGAACACTGGGGAGGGAGCCAGAACAGGGAGCCAGTTCTTTGGAATACACCAGAATCAACAATGGACCCCTTCAGACCAGGCTCATAATGGTTTATATAACTTTACTGAACAGGATGAGGTATACAGTTCAATATAAACAACAACCTGTCCCTAATCCTAACTAAGATAATGTAGTGGTCCAGGCATACCTCCATGAGGTGAGAGGCCATTATGTCCATGACTTGGATGTCCTCCACAAATCCCAGTACTTCAATAGTGCCATTGGCCAAACTTATAGGTGATGTAACTCCTGAACCCACCACAACCCGCCTTTTTTGGACCTCAGCCGTCCCACATTTTATAGCACAGGTGGACTAGCTAGGACTAAAAGCCTGTGAACCAAGCTCACAACAGTTAACCCTTTCCCACAGCCTGGGCCAGGTGCTAACTCGCTAGAACCACATATTTCAACCTGCTTACACTTGGATTATACTCAAATGACGTTCACTATGCTTTCAAAGCTCGCTAGATGTATTGAAATTTGGTCGGTTCAGCAGGGACCCGGCAAATTTTGATCTATCTATGGTTGTTCATGTTTAAGAGTCTAATGATGGACTCCTCTCAAATAGGACTTTTGGTATATTTTTGTTCGATCAGCACTTGCAGCCAATTGGCTGTAGCTAGGGATAAGCCAAACACCCCCCGGTTCGATTCGCAACAGAACTTGCGAACAGGCAAAAAATTTGTACGAACACCGTTAAAATCTATGGGACACCAACATGAAAATTCAAAAGTGCTCATTTTAAAGGCTTATATGCATGTTATTGCCATAAAAAGTGTTTGGGGACCCGGGTCCTGCCCCAGGGGACATGTATCAATGCAAAAAAAGTTTTAAAAATGGTCGTTTTTCAGGAGCAGGGATTTTAATAATGCTTAAAGTGAAACAATAAAAATGAAATATTCCTTTAAATATTATGCTGGGGGGGAGGTGGGGTGTCCTTAGTCTGCCTGTAAAGTAGTGCATCTTTCCCGTGTTTATAACAGTACCACAGCAAAATGACATTTCTTAGGGAAAAAAATATTTAAATTTAAAACTGCTCGTGGCTGTAATGTATTGTCGGATCCCGGAAATATAGATAAAAATCATTGATAAAAACTGCATGGTCACCCCCTCAGTCCATTACCAGGCCCGTCGGGTCTGGTATGAATATTAAGGGGATTAAGGAATGCCAATAACCAGGAAGTATGTTTACATTGTGATCAGCTGTGATTGGACACAGCTGATCATGTGGTAAAGAGCTGCTGTGATTGGCTCGTTACCCCGATCTGTGATCAGCTGTGCCTAAAGGACACAGCAATCAGAGCATGCTGGGTGCGCACCGCAGTGGGCAGGTGGGGAGCACGATCATGGGAGGACGTCATATGATGTCCTCCCAGAACTGGCCGATCGCGCTGTAGCCGTCATTTTGCTATAGCGTGGTTGGCAAGTGATTAAGGCAGTTCCCCCGATTTACTAAAATACTGAGCTACTGTAACTTGTATGTTTGCTTTAGGAGGCATGTGCTGCTAGCACGAACCTTATGCATGCTCTCATTTAAAGTGGTTCTAAAGCCTCAAGGTTTTTCACCTTAATGCATTCTATGCATTAAGGTGAAAAACCTTCTGTACTGCAGCTTCCCCCACGCCCCCCCCTTTTTCTTACCTGAGCCCAATCTCATCCAGCAATGTGCAAGAGTTCAGCGGCTCCCGCCACTGTCTCGCTCCTCAATGGGCAGATTGATAGCAGCGGGAGCCTCCTGCTGCTGTCAATAAAATGCTATGACAAGAGAGTGGGGCGCGGGGTCAAGTCCCACTGTCTGTGTTAATGAACACAGCAGGGGGGCTCAGGGGCAAGCATGCATGGCTGCCCCCATGGAAAGCTGCTGTCTGTGGGGGCACCCACCAAAAAGGAGGAGCCTGGAGCATTGGCGGGGCAGCCCAGAAGAAGAAGATCGGGGCTGCTCTGTGCAAAAGCATTGCACAGAGCAGGTAAGTATGACATGTTTTTTTTTTTAAGAAAAAAAATGAAGGTTTAATACCACCTTTACTCTCTCCTTCCTGTACCTTGTAACCAGGCCATAGATCTCCGTGATGTAGGTTTGGATCCGGTTGCCACTGAATACAGAACACTGGGGAGGGAGCCAGAACAGGGAGCCAGTTCTTTGGAATACACCAGAATCAACAATGGACCCCTTCAGACCAGGCTCATAATGGTTTATATAACTTTACTGAACAGGATGAGGTATACAGTTCAATATAAACAACAACCTGTCCCCAATCCTAACTAAGATAATGTAGTGGTCCAGGCATACCTCCATGAGGTGAGAGGCCATTATGTTCATGACTTGGATGTCCTCCACAAATCCCAGTACTTCAATAGTGTCATTGGCCAAACTTATAGGTCATGTAACTCCTGAACCCACCACAACCCGCCTTTTTTGGACCTCAGCCGTCCCACATTTTATAGCACAGGTGGACTAGCTAGGACTAAAAGCCTGTGAACCAAGCTCACAACAGTTAACCCTTTCCCACAGCCTGGGCCAGGTGCTAACTCGCTAGAACCACATATTTCAACCTGCTTACACTTGGATTATACTCAAATGACGTTCACTATGCTTTCAAAGCTCGCTAGATGTATTGAAATTTGGTCGGTTCAGCAGGGACCCGGCAAATTTTGATCTATCTATGGTTGTTCATGTTTAAGAGTCTAATGATGGACTCCTCTCAAATAGGACTTTTGGTATATTTTTGTTCGATCAGCACTTGCAGCCAATTGGCTGTAGCTAGGGATAAGCAAAACACCCCCCGGTTCGATTCGCAACAGAACTTGCGAACAGGCAAAAAATTTGTACGAACACCGTTAAAATCTATGGGACACCAACATGAAAATTCAAAAGTGCTCATTTTAAAGGCTTATATGCATGTTATTGCCATAAAAAGTGTTTGGGGACCCGGGTCCTGCCCCAGGGGACATGTATCAATGCAAAAAAAGTTTTAAAAATGGTCGTTTTTCAGGAGCAGGGATTTTAATAATGCTTAAAGTGAAACAATAAAAATGAAATATTCCTTTAAATATTATGCTTGGGGGGGGGGGTTGTCCTTAGTCTGCCTGTAAAGTAGTGCATCTTTCCCGTGTTTATAACAGTACCACAGCAAAATGACATTTCTTAGGGAAAAAAATATTTAAATTTAAAACTGCTCGTGGCTGTAATGTATTGTCGGATCCCGGAAATATAGATAAAAATCATTGATAAAAACTGCATGGTCACCCCCCTCAGTCCATTACCAGGCCCGTCGGGTCTGGTATGAATATTAAGGGGAACCCCGCACCAAAATGTAAAAATAAAATTGCATGTGGCCCCCCCAAAATCCATACCAGGCCCTTCAGGTCTGGTATGGATATTAAGGGGAACCCTGTGCCAAGATTTTTTTAAAAATGGCGTGGAGGTCCCCCCAAAATCCATACCAGGCCCTTCAGGTCTGGTACGGATTTTAAGGGGCACCCCGAACCAAAATTTAAAAAAATAGCATGGGGGTCCCCCCAAAATCCATACCAGACCCTTACCTGAGCACGTAACCTGGCAGGCTGTAGGAAAAGGGGGGGGGTCTGTCGGCGCTGTGATCGAGGGTGGATGGACATTGCACAACCACAGGGCAAGGGATGTGGGCAAGAGGCCCTTGTCCCCATCAACATGGGGACAAGGTGCTTTGGGGGAGACCCCAAAACATCTTCCCCATGTTGAGAGCAGGTGGCCTGCTATGGTTCAGGAGAGGGGGCGCTCTCTTGTCCCCCTCCCCTTTTCCTGTGGCCTGCTGGGTTGCGTGCTCAAATAAGGGAATGGATATGGGGGGGACCCCCACGCTATTTTTAAAAAAATTTGGCGCAGTGTTCCTCTTAAAATCCATACCAGACTTGAAGGACCTAGTATGGATTTGGGGGGACCACCACGGCATTTAAAAAAAAAATGGTGCGGGGTTCCCCTTAAAATCGATACCAGACCTGAAGGGCCCCCATGTCATTTTTTTATTACATTTTGACATATTTCCCCTTAACCACTTGAATACACTATATTATACTGAATATACTACACTGACCGAATATAGATTCTACACTGAATATCTACATTAAATGCAGATTATATACTATGTTGTGTGTGTGTATGTGTGTGTGTATATGTATGTGTATGTGTATGTATGTATGTATATATATATATATATATATATATATATATATATATATATATATACACAGCATTGCAATATCCATATATATATCAAATACACTGCCTGTACTGACTGAATATTGGCCTATTATGGCTCTCTCAGCAGAGCACGCTGTAATTGGCCAAAGCATGCAGGTCAGGTGCATGCTTTGGCCAATCATCATACAGCAATGCACAGCGATCTTGCAGTGCATTATGGGGCATTCTGTGGCGTTCGAATTTCCCACGAATGCCCCATATTTTTGGTTTGTTTTAGAACAAACGAACACCCGATGTTTGAGTCGAACTGCCGGCTCATCCCTAGCTGTAGTACTCAGTGTATTCTGACAGAGGAGGAGTCCCCACTGTTAGAAAACAACGGCGCAGCTGGGAGAAATCCCCTCATCCACCTCGATTGTGTGGATGGGGAACTGGTTATATTTTCTTCCCTCAGCCCGCTGGCTGAACAAAAAAGAAAACAGGAAGGGGGAATTGGGAAAATAGGACTTTATATGATACACATCACTTAGGTTGAATCAATCAATCATTTAATAGTAGAAATATTTATTGTTAGCCATAATTAGGCACTGTATACCGGTAACATTAATAATAATAGATCAATATGTACAATACAGAATAAAGAAGGACATGATAAGTACATCATATAGCAATCCAGGTAGTATAATAGAAGTTGTTGCACACATGAAATAATGAACCGGCAACATCCCTAATGTATGAAAGGACATGATAAGGAATAAAATAGCATATAAAATTACATGATTGATTCAAACAGTAAAACCCTAGTAAACCCATGATTAATGTGGCATAGCATCAAAAATTCATGCTCGACGCGTTTCGTGGGTTGTTTCCACTCACTTACTGTTTCGTCTCACTTACATTTCTCCTATTCACATACCATGGCACCTCTATTTGTATGCTAACACCCCTTCCCCTATTTATTTATTGACACAGAAGCCCCTTGGGGCCAACACCTATTACTATACACCTGGCCCGATCGCCGCCTGCTCAGCCATCACCTCAGCTCCCGGGGGGGCGGTCTTTCGCCCCCTGGTACCTCCGATGTATCTTTAATATCATTATTACCCATACTCTACATTAACTACCCATAGGTAAGAATGATTGGACTATAAGTTCTATGTCCCTCTTCTCCCTATTCTTTGATCAATTACCATTGATGAAAGATTTTTATTTTATTTTATTTTATTTTATCATAGATACCTCCAATGTATAGCTGCTCCTGATGAGTGGAAACAACCCACGAAACGCGTCGAGCATGAATTTTTGATGCTATGCCACATTAATCATGGGTTTACTAGGGTTTTACTGTTTGAATCAATCATGTAATTTTATATGCTATTTTATTCCTTATCATGTCCTTTCATACATTAGGGATGTTGCCGGTTCATTATTTCATGTGTGCAACAACTTCTATTATACTACCTGGATTGCTATATGATGTACTTATCATGTCCTTCTTTATTCTGTATTATACATATTGATCTATTATTATTAATGTTACCGGTATACAGTGCCTAATTATGGCTAACAATAAATATTTCTACTATTAAATGATTGATTGATTCAACCTAAGTGATGTGTATCATATAAAGTCCTATTTTCCCAATTCCCCCTTCCTATTTTTTTCTCAACGAATATGGAATGGAGACCAATGCACGTCATGTCATGGCCTCATATAAAGTTCCAACATTTTTTTTCTCTTTCTTTCAAAAAAGAAAACAGAGCCATGTAAACAAGTGAGGTGGATGGGGAAATCCATTTAGTACTTTTTGATTAACCTGATGGCTGATCAAATAGAAATGGGTCATCTATGGCCAGCTTTACTTGCACTATGTTGAATTGAAGATACTTTACTCATTACATGACCCTTATGGCTGTATGCTACTAATAATGCTGTGTACATGTAGTCTCAGGCCTTTAATTTAAACTGCAGGCTCATTACCAAATCTATTAAAACATACTGTAAATCTCTTGTTTCGTGTGATGGAAGTATTGCAAACTGAACACAATAACTATCAGTGTAGTCTGTGAGCTGAGGTGGTTTCCGAATGTTTTCTTTAAGTGACCTTTCTGCGGAAATTCATCCATTTCTTGCATAAGGGGATTGATGCTAACTGTTAAAACCAACTCTATGGATAGAGACTCGGTCAACTTTGTTATTTATGTCTTTTCCCCAAAGTCAAGCTTTCTGCCTACCACCAGATCAAAGGTGTCAGGCAGAATTGGAGGCCATAGAAATTTTCCCAATGGGGACACAGGAAAAAAACAACAACTTTTATTTGCTTTAGTAAAGTAGGGGAGGGGCAGAGTCTTTTTTTTTTTTTTTTTATCTTGGTTTTTATTGCTGCCTCTTTCCTCGCTGGGGAGATGTCCACTAACTTCCTGTTAAGGTTGCTGGCAGAGATGGGGAAAAAAAAATGAAAATCATTCAAAGGGGGCATAGACAACACCAAAAAACCTATCTAACCCTTCTCCTTTCTATCCAAAGCAAACAAAAAAAAAACGTAGCTGGAGTTGGGCTTCGGGCTTTTCTGATCCAGTTTCAGAGAGAAATTAGGGCACATTATGACCTTTACATCTCATTTGGATTGCATAGGTTAGGGAGCCTTACTTTAAGCTCTCTAAAATGGTGTGGCTATGCTTCTCCACAAATTTCACAACAAAAAAAAGTGTTATAGTGTTAATTGTTTTAAGAAGTGCCTGAAATAGCATGAACTGATTATAATTGAAATGCTCATCATTATTGGTTGTATCAAGCATAATTGAAAGAATAAATTGGGTGTTGATGCCTCAAAAGACACATGCAAAGAAGTAGGTTACTGCTGCATATCACATTTTATGAAAATATATACCTACTATTATCACAGAAAAGTATAACAATATATTAGCGCAAACCTAATAGACATACCACTATTAAAAATTACAGCATTTTCATTAGAATAATGCAGGACAATGCACACCTTTCAACTAAAAACATTTTATTATTTATAGCTATGAGAAGGAAAAAAAATCACATTGGTGTAGGTGGCTATATACTGTGTGCATTATTAAAGCTATCTAAACCCCAAAACAAAAATGTTGTATATTGAAGTTTATCAGATGAGGTGTCTGCATTGCTTTTATTTTTCTTTCAGGCTCTTTATTTTTTATTTTTACTTGGTGATCTTACAAATAACATTATTCTTGTCTTAGGGTGAGCACACTAAATCACTGTACTGTATCCTTGGAAAAGCAGTATTATTGTCATCCTAGGCTGCTCTACTGATTTGGGCAATAAACACCCCCCATTCTTCTCATCTCCATTACACACAGAGGAGTTGTTTTGTAGTTCACAAGGAATAGCTGGGGAAGCTAATAATAGTGTTTGAGATTTGAGTTTAGTGTACAAGAAGTTACAAGGACATTGTATACTTGCGGAAATGTTCTTTGCCCGAATAAGAAAAATGATTCAATCCAGCACATCTAAGGAGTGGCAAGCTGCAATATCCTTAGACATGAGTTCAGATTATGAACTCCACATATGAAAAAAAAACATGAAAGTAGTGAGAAATGCTAATGGATTATGCATTATATTCAAATATCAGTATGTGCTGTTACTGTATGAATAAGATATGACAGAGGCTTATGATACAATGTCCTGGGTTGAAATGCAAGACAGAACTGTTCTCAGACCTTGCAGTAACAAATCTCACTTGTGGCTATGAACAGCTCATAGATCCCAATTCATAAATCACTGACTGTACAGTACAGCCCATATGTGGATATTATGACAATATTGCTCAGTCAAATTTCTAAGCAAAACAGCATGAAGGTCCCAAGTGGATCAGAGATATTGTACCTCATTGCAGGTAATATTTTTTTTTTACATAGACTTAGTTTAAAATGTATTAAAAATAATAGGTATCTCTCAGTCTGTGGTATAAGATGAATAGATCCCCAAACTAATGCGAACAGTTTGAAGAACAACTTAGTCCAAATTAATGGATCGTACGATATTCGGATCGTGTGTACACTACTTTCGACAGCCGATCATGACCGTTCATCCGATATTATTCGATCGGACATATCCGGAAATTTTCCTCGTACGATTTCAGATCGTATGATTTTTGTATAGTTGTCGTCCGAAAATACAATACAAATACACCACAACACATGACATCACTTCCAATTTTTTTTTTTTTTTGTCTGTCGTACGAGAACTTTCGTGTCTTTATTTACCTATTCAATTTCTACTTGCGACTATTAAGTGAGAACGGTTGTACGATCGATCGTACGATATTCGGATGGTGTGTACGGGGTATAAGTCTACGTCACTGAACAACTATCATCTACAGATGTCCTGTCCGTTTTAAAGAATTAGTTTAAAACTATAATCCCTATATTTAATTCACATACACAGTACATAAACGTAAAATGATACTGTATATTATCTTAGATGTAAATATGGATGTACATTAGAACACATGGACCTGGGAGGTTCTGGCTTCTTTTGGTCTATCATAAAAAGCACATAGTAGAATTACTATTTCACATCCTGTAAGGTGTTTCATATGGCACAAAACTTAAGGACACCATTCCCATTTACATTACTGATTTAAAGGTCAGCCTTAACCAATATATATCATAACAATTATCTAGCAGGGATATAAATTCAACAGTGCAGTATCAACATAATTTTTTTTTTTTATTTCAAATAGATATTAAAAAATACTTCTCAAATACCCATTGTCATCAACTCACGAAAGGAGCCTTTTGCACTCAGAAATCAAACTTTAAAGCTGGTCACACATGGCTCAGCTCTTTTCCTCAATAGAAGTAGATAGGAGAATCCTCCCAGCTGCAATATTGAACAGGACACTTCCGCTACCAGAATGCATAGATCAGCATTGCATCCATTGGCTGCAGCCGCTGATCAAGCAATGACTGTTGAATAAAGATTGGTGAAGCACTAAACAAAGTAAATCAAAAAATATCAGTCACCCTAACCCAATGGTGACAAAACAAACCCCACTTAATTAAAGTGTAATACATTACAACTCAATGCATTCACCATATGACAACGTGTCATCTGAATCCAAAGCAAATATAATCAAAGCAAATATGTTAGCATAATGCTAACATTAATCCAAAAAACAAATGAAATACTCAAAAAGCTCTGGGTCTGCCTTCCTACCAGAGTGGGATCTTCCCTAAGAATTGGTGTAGTATACAGACCCCAGGACAGACTGAATATTATGATAACTTGTTTACTGGTGAAATAACTTAAATGGCAATAAAGGGAGAGGTTTTGATTACAGGTGACTTCAACATGCCTGAAATTAACTGGAATTCTCAAACTGCTAATACAAGCAGGAGCAAGGATATAATGGAGGCAATGAATGGGGTTTCTTTATAACAGTTAAAAGCCCAACCCAAAGTGATAATATTCTAGACCTAGCACTGACAAATGGTGATCGATTGTCTGATGTTGAGGTGGGAGAACATTTGGGTTCTAGTGATCACCAATATCTTTGGTTTGATATCAAAACACGAACTGAAAAATCATTAACAAAAACAAAGTTTTAGATTTCAAAAGGACACATTTTGCTGAAATTGTGGAATTTCTAAAAAATAAAAGTAATCAGTGGGCACTGTTAAAGTCTACTATCCTGGATGCAACTAGATTATATGTCAGGCAAGTTAGTAAGAAAAAAAGGAAGAAAAAAAAATATGGTTCACTAAGGAGGTAAGTAGCTTATTAAAGGAAAACATCTGCATATAGGCGACTCAAGGAAACAGGAGGTGTAGCTGACAGAGAAGAGTAAAAAAATTGCCAAAAGGAGGCCAAACACATTATAAGTGCTGCCAAAGCACAGAAGGGGGGATTGCTAAATCTATTATGTAAGGAAGTAAAACCTTTTTTAAGTACATCAGCGATACAAGGAAAAAATACGATGGGATTACTAAAATGAAAACTGGGCACAACACTTATGTTGAGGGAAACCTGGATGTAGCAAACAATTTAAGCAATTGCTTCTGTTCAGTCTTCTCAGAAATAAATTGTACTAGCAAAGACAAGTTGGGCATTCATATTGGTTCTAGTATAGATGGTTAATTTCTTGGATTTCTGGAGACAGAAGTAGCAGAGAAACGGTCTCAGTTAAAGCTTAATAAAGCAATGGGCCCCGATGGTATTCATCCCAGAGTTCTAAGAAAACTTTGATATATAGTTGTTGGACCATTAACGGATCTTTTTCATCAATCTCTTCTAATAGGAGAAGTTCCCCATGACTGGCGGACCGCTAATATTGTAAATATCCACAAGAAGGGCAACAAGGTAGAAGCTGGCAATTACAGACCAGTGAGTTTAACATCAGTTGTAGTCAAGTAAGTGAAATCATTCCTAAAAAGATAGATCATTGATGACTTAAAAACACACAACTTTATGAACCCAAAGCAGCATGGCTTTATTAAGGGCAGATCATGTCAGACTAATCTAAATTTTTTTGAGTATACAGGTACTCCTCACTTAACGACCAGGTTCCGTTCCAATGACCAGGTCATTAAACAAATTGGTCGTTAAACGAGGAGCCACAAGTAATCAATATTTTAAGCATTCTTAACTACTGTACTGTATTGTGAAAAAAAGGTCTAAACACAAAACTCCAGCTCAATAGCGTTGTTTTAATTTGCATAAGCAGAGAACACAAACGAAAATTCTGTACTGTACAATACAATGATGTATAGCACGTCGTTTGCTGGACGTAAGTCCGAGTGGTCGTTAAACAGGTAAGTCGTTGAAGGAGGAGTATCTGTATTACCAATGTTTTGGACCAGGGTGGTGCTGTGGACATAGCATATCTTGATTTCAGCAAGGCATTTGATACAGTTCCAAATGCTTTGCTATGCTGGTTGTAAAAGGGGTTCACTCGAAACAGATACCAGTCACTAGTTGTGCACTAGAAGGCTTTGTACTAGGTCCTGTTTTCCATAACGACATGGATGAGCAAATTTGCGGTGGAGGAACTTGATTGGCCTGCATAGTCCTGACCTCAAGCCAACACCTTTGGAATGAATTTGAGCGGAGACTGCGAGCCAGGCCTTCTCGTCCACATCAGTGTCGGACCTCACAAATGCACTTTTGGAAGAATGGTCAAACATTCCCATAGACACACTCCTAAACCTTGTGGACAGCCTTCACAGAAGAGTTGAAGTTGTTATAGCTGCAAAGGATGGGCCAACTCAATACTGAACCCTACAGACTAAGACTGGGATGCCACTAAAGGTCATGTGCGTGTAAAGGCAGGTGTCCCAATACATTTGGTAATACAGTGTACATGTGAGTGATATAACTAAAGGTTTGTTGAGCAAAGTATGTCTTTATGTTTCTAAAAATAAAATAATGCACCTAGGGAAAAAGAATCCCTTTGAGAAAGTAAAAGATTGGGGGTACAGTGTTGGCCAGGACTACATAAGAAAACGATTTGGGAGTACTTATTTCAGATGATTGCAAAATGAGTAAACAGTGTGACCAGGCAGTGAGGAAAGTGAATAGAATTCTAGGATGCATCACTAGAGGGGTCACCAGCAGGAGGAAGGGGATTCTGATTCCCCTATATGGATTTTTAGTGAGACCTCATTTAGAATACTGGGGGGGATTTACTAAAACTGGAGCATTCAGAGTCTGGTGCAGCTGTACGTATTAGCCAATCAGCTTCTAACCTCAGCTTGATCGATTAAGCTTTGTCAGTAAAGCCTGGAAGCTATTTTCTATGCAGAGCTGTTAAGCTCCCCCATTGTGTCCAATTCCGGAGACCTCACTTACAAAAAGATATTGATAAGATAGAACGAGTCCAGAGACGAGTAACAAAAATGGTGAAAGGCCTGGGGGATAAAACATATCAAGAGTGACTTCAGGAACTTAACATGTACATGTGTCAATAAAAGTGATCTAGCACAAAAGATAAACTCACTAGAAAATACAGTGATAGAACCGTAAAAAAACACTCTTAAAAAACTATAAAGTATTCATATATCTGTTGATCGTTCCTGCTGACGCTGAGGAGTCCAGTACATGCATACATCCCGGATTGGCCAGACTTTACGCATACCGGAAGTGACGTAAGGAGGCGTGGAACAGTGCCGATTCTGTTCCCTGTCTGTTTTTATTTTTCTAATGTAAGAGTCCACTTTTATTATCTTTAATAAATTGATATTTTACTCATACCTACTACACTATTGGAGGCTTCTTCGTTTTATCCCCCCTCTTTCATTGAAGCACTGGTTTGACACTCACCAACCTAGCTGAGCGGACCGTCATTGAATAATTCTCAGAGTCCACCTACAGTGCATACATCATGTAGGAGCGCCCACTTACTACGGTGGAGATTCTCGATTATACATGGATGCCCTTTTTCTTAAATATTAAGGTGAGAGTTTTGGGAGACTTAACCAGTGAGAGGCTGTTTGGGATACTTTATGGACATATTCAAGTGTTGACATTCTTCCCAACACCACTGACTATGGACCTATTATATTACTAAGAACTCAGAAGTATCTTATCCTCCTTTCAATCCTCTATTAAGAAGACTTCTGATTAAGTCATTTATTTTTTTTGTGGGATACATCTATATTAATTTCATTTTTCATTTTTTCACATCCGTGAAAACTTTTTGACACTATATTGCTCATTTGCACATGTTTATTATTATTAATATTTAGACACTTCTTGTCACGTTTGCACATTGTATATTTTGCACAGTGCTCTATTTCACGTGTTCACTTTATATGAATACTTCATAGTTTTTTAAGAGTGTTTTTTTATGGTTCTATCACTGTATTTTCTGGTGAGTTTATCTTTTGCGCTAGATCACTTTTATTGACACATTTTTTAGGGTTAGTGATTTGTGAATTCACTTTTAGGTTTGGCAGCATTAGTTTTATCTTTCACTAGAGCTGTGTCACTGGTTACATTTACCACTTACTCTCAGTAGCGCAAGAGACACTTTCACATCAACTTAACATGTACAGTCTGGAGGAAAGAAGGGAAAGGGGGGACATGATTGAAACTTTTAAATACATCAATGGGGATGAATAAGGTTCAAGAGGGCAGTATGCTCAACATGAAACCTAGATCATGAACATGAGGACATTACCTCAAACTAACTGGAGGAAAGTTCAAAAACAATCTTAGAACATAATTTTTTACTGAAAGAGTAGTTCATGCCTGGAATAGACTTCCAGCAAAGGTAGGGAGTCAGTCAACAGTAAGTGGTTTCAGACATGCATGGGACAAACATAGATCTATACTCAGACAAAAAATTTAATGGAAAAAAAAACGAACAAAAAAAAAAATACACATATAAAAAAAGCGGACTCGATGGACCATGTAGTCTTTTTTCTGCTGTCACTTTTCTATGTTTCTAAACAATATTACACGCTGACATATATTAGAATTAGGCTGGCCATACACTATACAATTTTCTTATTCAATTTCCTTTAGATTTACCTTCAACTATGTAGTGCAAGTGCCTGCCTGATGATATACAAATTGAAAGGGTTTAGGTTTGACCTCATATTATATGGTTTTGGTAAATCTAAAGGAAAGTTGAACAAGAAAATTGTATAGTGTATGGCCAGCCTAAGTGTCCAAATAATCAGTCTTCAATGTAAAAGTGTGCAGTTCACCTCCATGTAAACTCGTGCAGACATTTAGAAGACACTTGTTGTGACACATGAGTTATGCATTAAGTTGCGATATACTACACATTGATTACATTTGTTTATGTCAGAGTTAGGGAGTATTAAATTGGCTTAGCGTTGTGCTATTCTTTATTTAATAATGAAAAATGATGTTAATAGGTAATGATCTTCAAAGATCAATACATCTGGTTAAAGGCACATAACTAATAAAAGTTCATAATGCTTCAAAAAGGCAGTTCGTTTCAGCTCATTATTGAACCTGACAGGAGAGAGAGTATAACACACATAAATCCAATTGCATTTCTTCTGCAGAAGGATTTTATCAAAATTCCCCCCGCGGGAGCTGATGTTCAACTGAAAAATACATTTCAATCCCTTCATAAAGCGATTATGACTTTCCCACTGTTAACGGATTTTTAGGATCCAGCAATATCTCAAACATGTTCACTAACTCTTATGCATAGTTCCACCTTTTTCCTCAGTGTAAAACGTTTTTACAGAAACATTTTATTTGTATCATTTGTTTTTTGATATATTATCCCAGTGAGAAATGTAGCTAATAAAAGGTGGTAAAAAAAAAATTTGTAAGGCTCCATGCACACTGGAGCTGATAAACTGCAGTTTATTGGCGTTTTTTTAAAAGCCCATAAACTCCACTCTGTTAGCCTATGTGTCCATGTACACATGGACGTTTTTTAGCTTTAATGAGCAGTGGAGTTTATGGGCTTTTTTCTGAACGCCAGAAATTCACGTTGAAAGTGCCGTTTTTCACCGCTAAAAAACGCCAAACACCGATAAACGCGTTTTAATTAGCGTTCGGCATTCTATTATTTTAATGCATTGTGGGAGTTTGGAATGCATTGTGGGATTTTTGGAGTGTCCTCTGTGTATTTTTATTAAAAACACCCATAAACGCTAACGCTAAAAAACGCTCATAAACGCTAGTCCAAAACGCTGTTAAAAGCACGATTTTCAACCAGTGTTTTCTGACAGCAATCTGGCACCCAGAAAAAGCTTTTTTGAGCTTCAGTGTGCATGGAGCCTAAAAGTTATTTGATTTATCAACATATTTAAACATATGACACTGTCCACATCTAAACATACCTTGCTGCAGTTTACCTGGTGTTACGACCTGGGTCTGCACCTGCAACCTCTGCTGTGTCTGGCAATATTTCTCTTCTTGCTGAGCCACCTTGGGATGCTGGACAGCTCTCTGGACAATTCCTTGAATGATTCTGCATTGAACCTTGTTTATCTTAAACTTTAAACCCTTTGCTCCTCCCATGAACTCCCTATTTTAGCCATGCCTTTGCACTTTCTGTTTGCCATATTATTGTGCTCTCTACAGCCAATATCTCGATCTTGTCACTCCTGCTGCCGTCAGTATCTTTATTACCACCCATTACTGACCTTTGGCTTGTTCCTCAACTATGCTTCTGCTTGACCCCAACCTGTGACAACTTGTTACCGACCTTTGGCTTGTTTACAGACTATGCTTGTTTCCTACATGCTATATCTGCTACTGGACCTTGGCATGCTGACATTCTGGTGGGGCGACCCTGAGAACAATGACCTGGTGCTAACATGCAGCAAAACCCATTTTCACCATCAGGAGCTCTAGTGAACACCAATTATTGCTTAGACTCTGCACCATAGGTGAGCCTGCGGTAAAATACACCACACGTGCTTGGGTTCTCTTTATTATTAATGGCACCTCAAACATGGTGCAATTTTGCAGCAATTGTTATGTGACAGACTTGCATGTGAATCGCAGCAAAACGCATCTTTAAAAATTGCACAAAGAAGGAAGGAAGTTGTGGGGAACTTAGTTCCTCTATGATTTCCTACGGTCACCTGGAGAACAGCTGGGTAATTGGAAGCTGGGGCCCCATGTAATCCCTGTGGCCATCTTGGCTTATTTAAGCCCCTGGCTCCCCGACTTGGCGCACATTATGCGAGTGGTTAGTATAGAGACAGGTTCCCCATCTGACAGGTACAGTGCATAGTCAAGCTAAAATAATGAGCTAAAATAACGATTAGTTTATTTATTTATTTTTTTTTAAGCAAACTTTTTAATACATTCTAAATAGTCTTCTATTATCCGCGCCACCGACCAGAGGATCTTCTTAAAAAATGGTTTACTATATGCACCTCCGAACCGTGGACCTTTCTGGATAGCTATCAGGTAGCTTTCGAGTCTAGCGGTGGCCTACCTGTTGCTGCTAGCAAAACACCTGCTTCGAGACTCCCTGGAATTGGATTGACTCAGCTTGTCCATGCCATCGTAAAGTGCATTTGGGAAGCCTGAAACCACTCATCGTCGCTGCTGCAGAGTTAAAAAGTCCTTTGTAGCTAGCATTCTGGCTACGCAGCAAAAAAACAACCTACACTTTTTCCATGCCGCCGTTGGCACCACCAATATGTTGAGTTACTCTGTTAACCAGCTGATAAATCTCAGCTGTTTCTTCACTCCACCGTGCATTACAGTGATTAAACAACTAGGACTTCTCCGTCATCCGCGCTACATCCATAGAAGTTCCCGTAGAAAGTTTGTCTGCTTACAGACAAGCCATACCATCCCGGCTCTCTGGTCAGCAATGCGAACTATCGCTCCACGCATGCATCATCAGAGCGCTGTCTCCTATTTGATATGTAGTTTGGACGTCTCCATGGTAAAACCTCTCAGTGAGCTGAATGGGAAACGTGGAGTAGATTCTAGTCTGCTACGGCCAGTGCAAAGATTTGTTGCATCATCAAGCAGCAAAATTGAACTCTTAAATGCACAGTCTATTACAAACAAATCCTGCCTCATTCATGACCATATCCTGGATAAATGTCTGGACTATATGTGTATTACAGAGACCTGGCACCAACCAAATACCTTTTCATCTTTAAATGAGAGCTGTCCCCAAGGATATAGCTACCTCCAAAAAGCTTGCAGCACAGGGCACGGTGGGGGCTTGTCAGTCATCCATCGCAGCGATCTGGAGCTATCTCTGCAACCATTACCTGAACTGTCTTCATTTGAAAGTCTTGCATTTAAATGTGCTGTTCCTCCTCATCTATTGACCAAAAAAACCCAACATATATCGTCTTCCAACCCCTAAACTGCTTTCCTGAGGTGTCCTCAGAAGAGGTTCAGAACATCGTTGGGAAGATGAAACCCTCTACCTGTCCCCTGGACCCTCTTCTAACCTCCCTGGTAAAAACTCATATCACTGTCCTAAGTACCCTGATCACCGCTGCTATAAATCATTCCCTCCAAACTGGTCACGTTCCCCCTGTTTTAAAAAATGCCATTATCAGACCATTGCTCAAAAAACCCACTCTTGATCCGGAAGTCCTATCCAACTATAGGCCCATCTCCAGTCTCCCTTTCATATCAAAAGTACTTGAGAAAGCAGTTGCCACTTACCTTCAGGACCACCTCAAACATATTAAACCTCTTTGAAAAATTTCAGTCAGGTTTCCGCTTTGCTCACAGTACAAAGCCTGCCCTCGTCAGAGTTACAAACGACCTCCTCATATCATCCGATGCTGGCTCTCCCTCCTTCGTCATCCTCCTGGACCTTTCTGCTGCATTTGATACTGTTGACTATGGCATGCTTTTAAACTGGCTCCACCTCACCACTGGACTAAATGACACAGCTCTCAGTTGGTTCAAATCATACCTTACAAACCAGACAGAATACATCTCTATGTGCCACTTCAAATCAAATCCACATACAATTACATGTGGTGTCCCCCAGGGGTCAGTCCTTGGCCCCATCCTTTTCATCCTCTACCTTACCCCCCTTGACCAAATTATCAGCCGCCATAAAATTTCATTCCACTGCTATGCCGATGACACACAGTTATATGTAAATGCCACAGCTGAAACTCCACCTTCACAGTCATCCCTATCAGTACTCACCACCTGTCTGGAGGAAATAAAGGTATGGATGGAGCACAACTTTCTTCAACTAAACAGTTCCAAAACTGAAGTCATCCTGATTGTCCCTCCTTATCAGACCAAATCATCATCCATAACCAGTATCACCATTTCTGGCTCTAACATCCCTTTCTCTTCAATAGTCACAAATCTTGGTGTAAAAATGGACACCCAACTCACATTTGAAGCCCATATAAATAACCTATGCAAGACCTCTTTCTACCACCTCTGTAATATCTCTAAACTCCGTCCCATTCTTTCCATCTCAGATGCCAAAAAGCCGGTTCATGCTTTTGTAACTGTAACTCACTTGTCATTGGGATTCCTAGAAAGAGTCTGCAGAGGCTTCAGTACATCCAAAACTCTGCAGCAAGGATCCTGATGAGAGTGCGGAAACATGAGCACATTACCCCCATTCTTCACTCACTCCACTGGCTTCCTGTCTCTACCAGGATTGAGTACAAGGTTTCCCTCCTCACATACCATTGTATCCACGGACATGCCCCCCTCTCAAAGAACTTCTCAAACCACAAAACACAACACATCCCCTATGCTCCATTCACTCAAACCTTCTTCATATACCCAGAACTAGACTCAGGACAATGGGAGACAGGGCCTTTTGTGCAGCTGCCCCGTGCCTGTAGAATGCCCTACCTGACACCTTGAGGGCTCCTCAATCTACTGACTGTTTTAAAAAAGGTCTTAAGACCTTTCTTTTTAGCAAAGCTTTTTGTCCCTTTTTAGATATTGTTTCATCGTGCAAACTGCTAATTTTTTGTTTTTTGTTTTTAACCTGTAGCACTTTGAGATCTTTTGATGAAAAGGGCACTATAAATAAAATGTATTATTATTATTATTATTATTATTATTATTATTATTATTATAGTGCCAGGGAGAGGTTCTAGAGGAGTGGGGAAAATGCAGGGACTACTCTATCTCTACTCAGGAAGCCTCCCATTTGGGTTGGACAAGCCTGGACACATTTCCACTCCTTGTGCAAAAACTGTTGGCATCCCTTCAAGTACATAACTATCCCTGTAAGTGGCTCCGGATGGGTGTGCTCTCCTGTTGGGCCTGGCTGTACTCGGTTGTGACAAAGAGCAAAGGAAACAGTTCACAAGATTTTAGACATGATCAACAGATATTTTGTGTACTTTTTATTTAAAAAGACCAAAAGGGAGTAAATATGACACATTCATTATTAGGATTTAGCCTAGGTTCACACTGACAGCGGGATTGAAATCATGCAAGTTCAGCTGAACTCACATGTCAGTCTGACTTCAGGGGCGATTTCAGACATCTGTGCGGGTTTCTGCACAGATCTCTATTGAAATTGCAGCTAAAGTTGCCAAAAGTAGTACAGAAACTACTTTTAGGAAAAAGGTAAATAGCAGCCCTTTGTCGAGCACTGGTGTTCGTCAAGCATAGTCTAATAAGTTGCTTATCATTTGGTCTACTTATGTATACTTCTAACCTGCACAAAGGAAATCAGCTTTAAACATTTATCCCAAAAAGTCAGACAGTATAAAATGTATTATTTGCAGAGTCAGAGGCATTCTATAAACTAGGCCCAATATATCAGTGACACAACCAGATTTATTGTGAAGGCATCATTTCTAGCGGGAACTCCCAAAGTACTGAAACTAAGCAAACATATTAGATGGAACCCAAAAACGGGACTTTATGTTAATGGATTGTAAATTATGTTTTTTCAACTTAAATTCAAGTGATTTATTGGTAAAGTCACATTTTAGGATATATGAAGATATTTGGGCTGCATAACACTACATTTAAAAAATATCAAATTTGCCACCTGAAAGCTTTATGCCCCTTGATTCTTTCAGTTATAAAGGATTAAATACTTTCCTTTGAATTGCTCGTATTTCTGCCAGCAGCAGGGCGACAAAGGTGAAATGAATGTAGGTGCACATAAAATATATATAAGTTTACCGTCTAGCTTCACTGATAGTTGAAATCTTCAATAATGATATACAGTGTAACTGCACGATAGAGTGATGCTTAAAATTTGCATGTCATTTTGTATGCAACTTTACCCTCTCTACATATCCTCATTTTGCATATTTCTGATAGAAATAATGTTTCATTAAAGAGACATGCATATGAAAGTATGCTAAAATGTGGAAAAGTAGGTTAACTCTGGCATGAATCAAACAAGTTATATAAAAGAAAAACTTACAAAATCCTTTTCCCGTTTATGCTTCTCCTCTGCTTCTTTTATGTATTCTTGGGCTTGTTCTAGCCTGGCATCCACCAACTTTTGCTGCAGCTCTCTCTGTTTAAACATCTTGTCCAGGTGCTGTAAGACAATATTGGGAAAATACTGAGACAGGCACACTGTCATACTTATGTTTTATTTAAGGGTAAAGGTTGGTTACAATTGAGATGATGGCCAGGCAACTATCATCTCTAGGAGAGATTAGCAATGGCAGTCTCTGCTTCCATACTTCTTTAAAACCAAACTATGGGCTGTTTAAGCCCATTTTGGGGAACACCCTCCATCTGTGTGTTTTTTTTGCATCTTCAATTCCATATTTACCTTTTCTGGGTTTCTTTAGGCAGGTCACATTACGCTCAGGGTTCTTTCTCTTGTGATCTTCTCCCATTGGTGGGTGGTCCTGGATGGTGCAGAGCATGGTGCACTCTGTATAAATACAGAGAATGCAGTTCACTGCAGAGAGATGCCCCCTCAGAGGATTGGACCATGACCACCCGCACCTGCCCGATGTCATCAGACTTCTGGGTTGAATGACAACCAGAAGAGAAGAAACAATGGCTGCATACCACAGCAGGACCCGATCCAATTAAAAGTTTATTTCACTGATGTCTGACAGACAGCACAAGGATACACAAAACTGTTGACGCGTTTCACACAATCAAGTGCTTACTCATAACAAAGGGGCTGTCAAGAGTGCTGTTTCCTAAATACACAAATACTCTTAATGCCCCTTGACAAACATTCTGACAAGATGTTTACAAACAATACAAAAAATAATCCAAATATCCCCAAAAAATCAAAGATAAAGAAAACCCATGGAAAAAAGAGTGAAAAATGGAGAAAAGAAACAACAGAGAAACACAATACTGAATATATTATTTTATTTATTTATTTATTTATTTCAGGTACTTATATAGCGCCATCAATTTACGCAGCGCTTTACATATACATTGTACATTCACATCAGTCCCTACCCTCAAGGAGCTTACAATCTAAGGTCCCTAACTCACATCCATACATACTAGGGACAATTTAGACAGGATCCAATTAACCTACCAGCATGTCTTTGGAGTGTGGGAGGAAACCGGAGTACCCGGAGGAAACCCACGCAGGCACAGGGAGAACATGCAAACTCCAGGCAGGTAGTGTCATGGTTGGGATTCAAACCAGCGACCTTTCTTACTGCTAGGCGAAAGTGCTATCCACTACACCACTGTGCCGCCCAATATACAATTAATAATAAAAAAAACGATTATAACCACCAATCACAGATCAAACCAAATCTGTGCATGATGGGACTGGGAGCATAAGTCTCACCCAACGACAGATTAAAAACAGGTCAAAAACACAGATCCAAAAAGGATCCAAAACACAATTCATGCAGGAGGGAGGTTGCCACCACCAACTATTCTCATTCATGATTCGTTCAGTAACAGCACAGTAACACCTCTCTGAACTACCATATCCAGATAACAAGTGGATGATAAATCCGGCACTCCCAAATCCAGGTGCTCTAAGGCTCAGGATGTCCTTCAAACATCCAAAATGGCAAACTAGAGAAAATCTAAAGGAAGAGCCGGCACTATATAACATCTGTGTTCCTTGTTGTAACATATCAAGTTAAAAAGGACAAGCAGACGTGTTTTGGCAGCAAGCCTTCATTCATTCAGTGAGGCTTGTGATCCCATTACATACAGATTTGGTTTGATCTGTGATTGGTGATAATAATGTGTTTTAAATTAATCCTATATTCAGTATTGTTTGTGTTTCTCTCTTTTTTTTTGTCTCTGTTTTTTTCTTTTATCCATTATGGGTTTTCTTTATTTTTTATTTTTTTTTGGGGGGGATATTTTGATTATATTTTGTATTGTTTTTAAACATCCTGTCAGCATGCTTGTCAAGAGGGGGTTAAGAGTGCTGATTGATGCAGGTGGTAGGCTTCACATTGGTGTATTTAGGAAACAGCACTCTTGACTCTACATATAAGAGGTTAAGAGAAGACACGCATTTAAAAAGAGGAAATTTTATTTTTTGAGTTAGCTTTTGTTTGGGAGATTTAAGCAGCCATACACGGTTCGAATCTCGGCTGGTTCAGCAGGAACTGGCCGAAATTTGAACCGTGTATGGACAGGCTGAATGTACCAAGTTGATGGATTGATTAACTTGAGTACAACCAGCATGCCCGGGTTTTACCTGCGATTATCGCTAGCGGCTGCTATAGCCGCTAGTAATAATCACTGTCTGCTCCTGGTGGGGCAGCTTCCCCCACCCTCCCCCGCCCCTCCAGCTAGGAGAAGACAAAGACCTGGCAGGAGGGATTTCTGCATCAACACTGTCTGTGTTGATGGGGGAATCAATTAAATTTCTTTTCCGCAACCTATGGTTGCAGGAAAGAAATTCGGTCCGTGTATGGCTGGCCTAAGTTTTTAAAAAAGTTGATAACAAGTGTTCATTTCTAAAAATAACAATATTACTGTATTGCTTGTATTTAGCCAAACTAAACCCAAAGATAGATTGGTTCATGTAACACTGGCCATTGTGTGATATCATGATTTTGTTTGTATTAGAGAATACCTTATAACATTTATTTTCACTCTAAAGAAATATACACCGATTAACCATAACTTTATGACAACTGACAGGTTGAGTGAATAACACTGATTTCTTCTTACAATGGCATCTCAAAGTCAGTGGAATATATGAGGTAGCAAGTAAACATGTTGTCTTTGAAGTTGATGTGCTGAAAGCAGGAAAAATGGGCATCGCAGTTTCTTGAGTATGGGCCTGTGTAGCCGCAGACTGGTCATGGTGCACATACTGAAAAGTGCCTACAATGGGCACGCGAACATCAGAACTGGACCAAGGAGCAATGGAAGAAGGTGACCTGGTCTGATGAATCACATTTCCTTTTATATCATGTGGAGGGCTGGGTGCATGTGTGTCACTTACCTTGGCAAGAGATGGCACCAGGATGCAGTATAGGAAGAAGGCAAGCCGGTGAAGGCAGTGTTATGCTTTGGCAAATGTTCTGCTGACTAAGCGCATCCCTTCATGGAAATGGTATTGCCTTATGGCAGTGGCCTCTTTCAGCAGGATAATGTGCCCTGCCACACTGCAAAAACAGTTCAAGGATGGTTTGAGGAACACAACAACGAGTTTGAAGTGTTGACCTGGCCTCCAAATTCTCTGGATCTCAATCCAATCGATGTGCTGGAAAAGTCAGATCCATGGAGGCCCCACCTCCCAACTTACAGGACCTAAAGGATCTGCTACTGACGGCTTAGTGGCAGATACAACATCATGCCTTCAAAGGTCTAATGGCGTCCATGCCGGGATGGTTCAGGGCTGTTTTGACTGTAAAAGGGGGGGGGGGGCCTACTTAATGTTAAGTGGGTGGTCATAAAGTTATGGATGATCCGTGGATACTAACCATTAGTTTTTGGTACAGTTTAAAAAGCAACATTTACTGCAAAACAAAAAAATAAATAAAAATAACTGGTAAAGAGAAGGCAAAATATTGTCATATACAAAATCCTAAAACTATACTTCTGTTGGGGGAAAAAATACAATAATAAAATATAAAAAGAAAATAAGAACAAGTCTGTAAGAAATCAAACCTTAAAATAATTCATTACTTTTAATATGGGAATCATTTACTTCTATTACAAAGTAAGTATTGTTAGACACAATCTAAAAGTGCACCTGCTGCGGTCATAAATCCGATGCTATCAGTATAAAATTCTGTCGGCTGTAAAGTATTTTATTAGCTATCATTAATGGCTTGTTTGCTTTTGGGAAAGATTGACATCTTGAATGGCTGTGGTAGCTTACCTCTTCTCTGCCTTCATATTGGCCGACAATGCTCTTGAGCTTCTCTGCTAGCTCAGCATTTTCCTTGCATAGTTTATTGTTGCGTTCACTCTGCTGCTCTATCTGGCTCTGGATATCTGTCAGTGTGTTTTGGAAATGAATAGTGATTTCTTTACGTTTTTCTTCATCCTCTCGCACACGCTGAATTGTCTCTTCCTGAAAGTCAAGACTAGAATTTACACTTCTTGAAGTAAAATGTACTTTGTACAGAATGTATTTAATTAGATAGCATTTAATCCTTAAACATACATGATTAAAGTGTTACTAAACCCACAAGAGTAAAATCAGTCTGTATATGCAGTAAAGCATACTTGTTATAGTCACTGTGGAACCTAAGGGGATAATCCTCTGCATTGTGTAAAAAGGCTGTTTGATTCTCTCTTGTCTGATCTTCCCCTTCTTTTATAGTCCCCAATCCATCTGCTGATAGTACAGAGCCTTAGAGGTACTCTGCGCATGCTCATTTTGGTGTGTATTGCTAGAGAGTTTTTTTGGGGGGTGGTTGAATGTGATCAGCACAGGGCCAATCAGTATTATCCAAACAGTGGGTCAGGGGTCATGCAGCCTCATAGGAAAGTCAGCGGGGAATGAAAACTCCTCCTACAACCTTTAAGCAGACACTGATAGAAGTCACAAGACTGCTATACACTGCTGATGATTAATGGTATTTAGCAGTTTATATTTACTAAAATAATTGCATTTCCATGTTCTGTTTAGTATCACTTGAAAGTGATTGTAAAGACTTGTTTAAAAAGATAATAATAATAATATAAAATATGTTATCACAGACCAGCCTGGATCTTCCTCTTCTCGGGTCAGTCTTTGCTGCTCCTGGCCCCTCCCTCCTATGGAGTGCCTCCTCAGCCAGCAGCTCTCTATGGGGTCACCCGAGTCAGAGCTCCGTGTATCCATTCAGACACGAAGCACCGACCTGGCCCCGCCCCTCTCTCCCCTGATTGGCTGACTGAATTTGATTGACAGCCGCTAAAGCCAATGGTGCTGTGTGTCAGCCAATCATCAGGAGTGTCCCGGACATCGCTGGAGAGAGATGGGGGTCAGGTAAGTAATTGGGGTGGTGCTGGGGTGGCTACTACACACACAGATAAAAGATAAAACAAACTTCTACCTTTACAACTCCTTTAAGGGCTGGTTCACCCCAGATGCAGTCCAGTGTGTTTTTATTCTGCATCAAAAACCCATGGACAGTGTTTAACATGGATTCCAATGGCCCTAGTACACACCTGTGCAGTGCGTTCCAATACAGACAACAAAAGTAGAACATGTTGCATTTTTACTGTATGGCACACATCTGGAACATGGCATAATGCATAAAAAACGCACCAAAACGCACATGTCCTCAACTGAGATGAAAAAAAAGAGGGGAAAAACGCACCAGAGCGCATCAAAAATGCTTAAAAAAACACACGTACAGAAACCATTTCGGAATGCAGAATTTGTAGTGTGTGGCCCTTAGTAGAAGATTTTCAAGCAAACATAGCATGGTCTGAAATGGAAAGACAACTCTGCTTTTACATGTCTTTTAAACTTTGCAAAACCATTTTTTGTAGGAATGTGGTATTTTCTAGCAACCCACCTTAATTTTTTCAAATATTATGTTTTTGCTTTTCAAATCTAATATTCCACACTGTACTATTTTTGTGACTGTAAGTTGAAAGTTAGAGGACATGTTCAGGAATTTTAACCAAACCCCCACCCCCTACCCTAGCCCCCTCAGTACAGAAATCTGTGACACCCACCCTGCCCTCTGTGACACCAATCTGCCCTGGCTGACTCTTGCTTACATTCTACATTCTCCCACAGTGTAAAAGCAAACCATGTTATGATAGAAAAGTGAGGGTATGAAAATGTGGTTTATTGAACCATGAGAAAAACCATTGCTCTTAATCTCAATTGCAGTTTATTAAAAAATGGATAGAGCTCCCCAGTGAAACTTACATTTTTTTGTAGCAGGTAGCAAAATAAAAAAAATTGCAATATAGGGTTGATTTACCAAAGATAATGGAATTTTCTCTGTGAAAGAGGTGAAGCTCTTCTGACTTGCATCATTCAATCATATGTAAGCAAAATATCTTTTTAGTTTTTAAAATTTTCCTTGCATGTGATTGGGTATTCTTTGCAAAGTGAATCACATTAACGAAAGCTAAGGGAAAATTTCTTTGTAGGGGGGGGGGGGCAGTCAGGTGTTGGTCATAATAAAGCACCACCTGTAACGTTCCATGTGCAACTACAAGCCCCTGTATGAATGCTAGGACTTGTTGTTACACAAAGGACATTATAAAAATGTGTATATGCCTGATGAAGGGGTCCTACTTGGAATGTTGCTCCTTTACCACTGTGATGTCATCACTTTATTAAACGTTTGAACATTACCTTGAAGAATCATGGTGTGTTGATGATATATGATTTTACATTTACTAAAACGGACATACAAAGGAAGGACGTACTACAAATGTGTACAGTGAGTTATACTAATCCCTGTTTCAGACCTCTGTCAAAGGAGTACCAGCAGCCACATGTACTGTACTAGCATCTGCCAACACTGATCCATTTTGTAAGAACTTTACAGAAGGATAACTGTCATTCCTGACTTGCTTGCCACAGGACCATATGCAGAGTGTCAATGATATACTTCCTTCTGCAAGGCATTTGAAGCTAGTAGTTGTGGCCCAGAGTGCCAATCTGGCAGAGGTCTGAAAGGCTGCCGCCCCTAACTATTATAGGGGGAAATGCTGCCCCTGTCCAGTCGGCCAGAAAAATTATATATAACGCAGCAATAACATCTAAGTACTGGTAAGCTGCAATAAGAAAAGAAAAAAACTTTTGTTATTGGGTTTAGATACATTTTTTAAGCATATGGTACATCCTTACAAAGCACTTTAGATTATAACATTTAGAAAGTTTGTAGCACCCCATCGGCAACATTTTTCTAAATCCGTTACCGCAAAGTAGTCAAAATAAGGACACAGCAAGATTTATAACTATTGATTACCAAACAAAATATAGTGTAGCGCAACCAAAAACAAATTAATCAAGTCCAAATATTAACAAAATTCCACCGTTGTGCAACTTTCAGTGATAGTTTATTGATATCCAGTGACTTCAGTGACCCCCACCTCTAGCTGGAATGCTTGCTCACCTCAAAAGTTGACTCCACTACAGAGTCACTCACGCCTGTAATTTCATCTCTCAGGATGCCTCGGGGGGAGACCACTCCTCCTTCTGGTGTTCCTGGACAAGACAGACCTCTTCCCGTGTTCTCTCTATGTGGACCCCATTACAAAGTCACACACCCCTGGTGTAATATCTCGCTGGATACCTGGGGAGCACGAATCCTCATCTCAGTGCATCTAGACAGCTCAGACCTTCTCCCAGGATCTTATTCAGTCATGTGTGGTCATATAAAACAAAGGCAAACCATAGTGCTCTCTGCTAATAACATTTATTAAAACTTAACTCAGGGATAAAATACTCACATACAAATGTGAAAAAGACGCATATCATCAATAATGATGTAAACAGAGAAAACGTCCTAAATGGCGGCGCCTCACACCTGTACGCATTACGCTCTCTGATGAGCTTCTTCACGTTTGTATGTGAGTATTTTATCCTGAGTTAAATTTTAATAAATGTTATTAGCAAAGAGCACTATGGTTTGCCTTTGTTTTATATGGCCACACATGACTGAATGAGATCCCGGGAGGAGGCCTGAGCTGTCTAGGTGTATTGAGATGAGGATTCGTGTTCCCAAGGTATACAGAGAGATATCACAGCAGGGGAGTGTGACTCTGTAGTCAGGTCCACATAGTGAGAACCCAGGAGGAGGTCTGTCTTGTCCAGGAACACCAGAAGGAAGAGTGGTCTCCCTGAGGAATCCTGAGAGATAATATTACAGGCATGTGGGACTCTGTAGTGGGGTCAACTTTTGGAGGTAAGCAGGTATTCCAGCTAGAGGTGGTGGTCACTGAAGTCACTGGATATCAATTAAGAGCTGGTTGACACAGGGGCGACTTGGGATCCGACTTCAAGTCACCCCAGGTCGCCCCAAGTTGCCCCAAGTTGCGTGACATGAGAAAATCAATGTTAGTGCATGAGAGCTGTCTTAATGTACACTACTGAAGTCGATACGACTTCAGAAAAGGTTCCTGTACTACTTCAATCCGACTTCTAGGCGACTTGTACCCATTGATTTTAATGGAAGTCGCCTCCAAGTCAGATCCCTGTTCATAGTGAGGTAACATTACAGGAAGCAGAAATTAATTTACCCAGGTACTCCCCACTAAACAGGCATGATGTTACAAGAGCTGATAAGCTCTGATTGGCCACTGGCAAAGTCCCCTGTTCTGGAGGCGACTTCAAGTCGCGTTGTAAGTCGCTCCAAGTCACGCTGTGGTTCACGCTCAAATCGTGTCCAGGTCGCCTCGCAAAGTCGCTCTGTAAGTCATGTCGCCCCTGTGTGCACCATCCCTAACTGTCACTGAAAGTTGCACAACGGTGGAATTTTGTTAATATTTGGACTTGATTCAATTGTTTTTGATTGCGCTACACTATATTTTGCTTGTTTGTTAATTACTGAGAGTCACATGTGGATGTGACTAAGTGGTGTGGGCAGCAATCATGTTAAGCTTATTAGTGGGCTAATACATTGATTATTTTACATTTATTTCACAATGTATTGAATATTGCGCTGATTATATATTTTTTCACTATAACCATTGATCGTTTCTAAGTTTGTCATTAGGTGAGGTGCAAGGCAATTGCCTTTCTGGAATACATACAATTCATCTGTAAGCCAACATACTAGAGCATATTGCCATAAGATCCCTTTTTGTGTGTTGGTGATATATATACCAATGCACCTGTTTCTGATGCAGCCTAAATATACCACAAACAGCAATTTGTTTAATAAATAAAGTGTTCACCTTATATTTGCATTTGCTGTACTTGCAATGTGTATTATTTATTCTACCTTTGCTTTTGCATATGTATTAAATTAATAATTGTGCGTATAGAAGAGACCCATATTAAACTATGTATAATATTGTTCCATGTTTATCATGTAGCTTAATGACCACAAATTAATAGCAACAATTAGTAGCAATACTGATGAAATAGTACTGAACAAAGAAGATTTTTGTGTTCTTTAGGCAGGATTCTTCAGTAAGCAACTGGGAAATAGCGCTCATACCAATTTATGAGAATATTGGATCTCTTTCTTAGTAGCAAAGCTAGATATTGATTCACATACTTGGCAAAAGGCAAAGTTGTTCCTTGTACAGCTTAAATTTAATGGATTCACAAAATCAGCTTTTTTTTGTTTAGAATTATATTTACTGCATTCTCTGCAAACTCTGTTGATTGTAGCAACTTAAATTTAACAGATGAGCTCTGTGCAATATTGTATTGTATGTATTATAAATGTTTCTGAGGCAAATATGTATAGGCATCATTTATTGAATTTAATAAAAGAATATCTTATGCTTTAGTGGTGCTTCTGTATACAGGAGGTCCCCGAGTTACGAACCTCCAACTTGCGAAGGACTCCTACTTACGAATGGCAGGCGGTGTGAAGTTCTGCGCATGCACGGCCATTTTTCGGCGGCGGGCACATCGGAAAACATCAGAAAACATCAGAAAACAGCGGAAAACAGCGGAAAACAACGTCTGCACATGCGCGGCTAACTTGACAGAACATCGGAAAACGACGTCTCTGCTATTCTGTGCATGCGCTTCCGACTTACGAACAAATCTGACCTAAGAACAAACCGGCAGCCCCTAACCCATTCGTAACTCAGGGACTGCCTGTATTGACTTTCATAATTTAACTTTTAAGTATTGAAATTTACACGAGACGATTGTATTGCTAAATGCACTGTAATATGTGTACAAATTTTAAACCAACTTCTTGAATGACTAATAATAATCATTCACGTAACCAAAGGAAGCATGGGGGCAGGGCTTTTTTTCTTCTGTTTTCACCTAGTGATCTGACCAATAACACACCTCCTGCATTAGAGTGCTCCTACTCTGGATTAAGGAGCACAGGGGACACACTTTGGACAGCAGCATTGTCTGTCTGGGGGGAGGGGAGTGTTAGATATACTAGCAGATTTAGATATACTAACAAATTGAAGCCACACTCCAGCTCACACTGCTGTTACACAAGCAGTTACAGCCACAGATCTTTTTTTCTTTTAGGATTTTACATGAATAAATAAAAGCTGATCACTGTAAGCACCCCTGTCAGCAGCAACAAACTTACTGGCAGGACCACAGTAATAAAGGAAAGAAAGCCTAAAAAGAAAAATAATGCAGCCATCATATCTAAGAATTGGTAAACTACAGTATAATAAATGTCTGCCTTTAGGTTTAATACCACTTTAAGACCAAGCAATGCCACTTGGCATTCAACTGTCAATTGCTAGAGCCTGTACTGCTCACTGAGATTTTTGCAGTTGACAGTTGAATAGCTGGAGTTGGGGTTAAGACCAGGAAAGGGCAGGGTTTATACTCCATCTGGAGAGAAGTCAAAGGCCGTTTATACAGCCTGGGCCCAAGACCCAAGCGGCTCCACAGAGACACAGAGTTTAACCTGCAGACTAACATAGGTACTTGCAAGCAATCTAATGTGTCTGCACTTCAGCACTTTTATCACCAAGGCACCTTAAGAGGCCAAGTAAGGTTCAATTAAAAGGCAACTGGTCCAAATCCTGTGACATCACTTGATCTTCTTCATGCAGTGTCAGTTTGAACATTTAGACTAGGCACTTCTTGAACGCCTTGATCTTCCATGATGGCTGAATATTTTTCTTAACCACTTGCCACCCGCCATATAGCAATACGACATTGGCAAAGTGGTTGCGATATCCTGACCAGACGTCATATGATGTCGCCAGGATATCAAGTTGCTGCGCGCGCCGGGGGGCGTGCATCGCGTCGATCATTGTTGCGGTGTTGATTGGCTTTTCCTCACTCACGTCTGTCAGACGCGAGTAGAGGAGAGCCGATCGGCCTCTCCTCTGACAGGGTGGGTCTGTGCTGATTGATTATCAGCGCAGCCCCCCCGAGGATGCCCACACTGGACCACCAGGGATGCCACCAGGACCACCAGGGACGCCCATCACTAGTCACCCCCAGGTATGCAACACATGACCACCAGGGATGCCAATCAGTGCCCACAATGAGCCTCACTGATTGGCAGGCATTATTGTTTGGCACTGATTGGCATCCATCAGTACCAACCATTAACGTACATCAGTGCCACCTATCAGTGCTCATCCATGCCCATCCATGCAACCTATCAGTGCCCATCCATGCCACCTATTAGTGCCCATCAATGCCGCTTATCAGTGCCCATCTGTGCCACCTATCACTGCCTATCCGTGCCGCCTATCATTGCCCATTTGTGCCGCCTATCAGTGCCCATCAGTGCCGCCTTTCAGTGTACATCAGTGCCACCATCAGTGCTGCATATCAGTGCCACCTATCAGTGCCCCATATTAGTGCCCATCAGTGCCACCTCATTGGTGCCACCTCATTAGTGCCCGTCAGTGCAGCCCCATCAGTGCCCATCAGTGAAGGAGAAAACGTACTTATTTACAAAGTTTTGTAACAGAAACAAAAGAAAAACTTTTTTTTCAAAATTTTCGGTCTTTTTTTTATTTGTTTAGCAGAAAATAAAAATCCCAGAGGTGATCAAATACCACTAAAAGAAAGCTCTATTTGTGAGAACAAAATGATAAAAATTTAGTTTGGGTACAGTGTAGCATGACCGCGCAATTGTCATTCAAAGTGCAACAGCGCTGAAAGCTGAAAATTGGTCTGGGTAGGAAGGTGTATAAGTGCCCTGTATTGAAGTGGTTAAGAACCTTTCCTCCAGTCACTTTCTATCAGCTGCTACCCACTACATTGTATATTGTCATGTATTTTCTAAAAATTATCTGTCATACTGACCAGCGTTGAATTTGCTCTGAAATAATACAAAGATCAATTGGTCCTATTAAGCCTAGACATTTATCTTATTTATTGCATTTTATCCTTTTGGGATGTTTACATTGATCTGATGTCTTACCTTAATAACTATATTATTTTATTATGCATTGTACTATTAAATGTTGTTAATCTGACAAGCTCTGTGAATTAACTATTCAATTTTGTATTATTATTCAAATATTAGCTCCCTATAATGCTCTAGTGCAGAAATCTCTTCAACTACTTTAGTTATCACAAAATTCTGTCATATTGTTCCGATGAATGCTACATGAGGCAAATAAAAAATGTCATTGACCAAAACTGCTAAAAAACAAGACATATAATGAGATAAACAGTAATAAAGTTGTTACAGAATTGGTAGATATCTTCTTTCAATTGTTCTCAGGAAAATATCTGTCTATCTACAGTCAACCTGCTTAATATGCTGGCAGATAATTTTACCCAGAGGTGCCCCTACATAACTAAAGCATATTTAGCTTAAGGGACGTAATATGTTAGGTAATAATATTAATAACATAATATGTTATTGGATAATTTACGTGACTTTTGCTAAAATAGAAATGCCAACAAAACTCTCCCTTCAGAGAAACAGATACTTACCTCTCCTGCTGCTCATGACACTGAATGCTTCTCTGATAAACATACAAAGCCTTACTACTCGCCATGGGGGATATGATGGCCACCAGGACTGCAGCCTGTGTATATTAACTGGTGTGGCACTTTTGACATGGTTGTCAGGCCGGCTATTATGTGCATATAGGACACATTGGTCTGCATTGCAATCCCCGTGTGCATGGGCTGCAGTTCTGGTGGCCATCTTGGCCCCCCTCAGCGAGTAGTAAGGTATCTTGATCTTAATATTGACGTTTTTATATGTATTTACATTACTGAATAACTACATTATATACCTGCATCCCTGAAGAAGGCGTTGTATGAAATGCATTGGTTCTATTCTGGCTCTGGGATATGTACAGGAACATCAAGCATGCACAACAGTCTTTGTATAATCCCTATAAATCCCTATGGATAAAATGATGATTGTGATGTCTTACAATATCAACCAATTCATGATTTTAATGTTATTTATTGTTTTATGATGGTAAATAAAATTATATGTTTTATACAAATATTATAAAAATACGTGTCTAAAAAGTCCCAATGGATATGGTTATGTATATTTTGCAGTATATAGGGATGTTTGCAGATATATTGAGTCCCCGTTAGCTGGACACAAGAATGCTTCTCTGATAAACAGAAATCCCCCCCCCCCCAAAATGTCTCTTCCAGAAGTGTTGAAAGTTTAGATCTCCTTGTTGCCCTGTGAACTCATTGGCCCCTCCTGCTGACCCCTATGTCAATACTGTGCCCTAAAATTAACATAAGGGTGAGCTGAAGGCCCACAGAATAGATCCAAAAGTGATGGTTTCTGAAGAGGCTTTTAGGGATGATTTGTCTTCATCGTAGTATCATTGGGTGGAGCCGGCAGTGGAAGAGGTAAAAGTTTACTTGCTTCTTTGCAGGTAGATCTGTTGTTGGCATTTCTGTTTTATCAGCAGAGTCACTTTAATGAGTTCAAACTCATGTTTTGATTTACACAAGAATATATTGAAATTCATTGTATTTTTTTTGATCTTGTGTTAATAGCATGCCACAATAATGGAAAAAGAATGTTTGTACATAAACCAAAGACTAAGATTTTACTGATAGAAACGTTTACACTTTGCTTACTCTAGACATTCCTGTCCACTTGAGGATTTCTGCGGAATTGAAATCATGCTGCATGAAGAAGTACATTACTTTTTACATTCATGTATTATCATAGTAACCTTAAGTGTCTTGTTATGTCTCTGTAGCTCCCGACATAGGCTCTCCAGTTTGCTACGTGCAAGAATAGCTTTGCTGTGCTCGCTTTGTAGCTGGTCTTTTTCTTTTATGAGCTGCAATTGTCGCTTTTGCAACTGCTTCATCTGTTTTTGTTCTGTATGATGTTCTTCAAGCTATGTAAAAAAAAAAATCTTAATAGTAATTATGATTACTATCAAACGTCATCATATGCTAAAACATATACTTTAAGTTTGCTTATATGTTGGGTAACCCCAAAGGGAAAAATGGAAACTTGGACACTACAACCAGTGTTGATAGTTTTAATATATTTTTTATTACATGACTGACAAAACAAGGGAATCATTAAGCTTAGTCGGTTAAGGTGTACCTATCAGCAACTTTACAAGTCTGTATTAATAAATTCCTGACATGTCTCAATATACAGTAAAGGTGTATTTTTTCAAAACAAGCTCTAACTTTCATCATTAATAAATTAATCCATGAGCTCCAGACAAGTGATTTTTCCTAGGCTAGGATAATTGTTTTTTTACTAAAAGCAAATCTACTTTGCACTACAAGTGCACTGCAAGTGCACTTGGGAGTGCAGTCACTGTAGCTCTGAGGGGAACATTCAAGGAAAGTAAAAAACGGCATTTTTGCTTGTACATGATTGGATGATAAAATCAGCAGAGCTTCCCCTCATTTCAGATCTACCCCTCAGATCTAAAGCGACTGCACTCCCATGTGCACTTGTAGTGCAAAATGGATTTGCCTTTAGTAAATCAACCCCTATGTCATCAGTTCACTGTTTGCAAGAGGAAGCATTTCCTCCAGCTCATCTTCCTCAATGAGTGATCACTCAGATTGATTTTATAGCAAGTCACAAGGTGAGAAATTTCAGCAGAGGGGAACTGATCTGTGCCAGACATTTGTAAGCACAGCCAAGAGCTACACAGACATCAGGATTTACATAATCATGTCATCTTTCAGTCAGAATCTAAGTTTAGGAAGTAGATACTAGATGTTGCCTGATCAATAGTGGCTCAAACCTTCTGATGGTGAAAACAAATGAAGGCAACAAAAGGGGGAGAACTGTGATCTCTATCACAGGTAATTTGTGTAAAGCGCTGTATAAAGCAAGTTGAGACTGTTTGTCCCTGTTTGTGCTTTCACCGAGAATCCATAATATAATAGTAAAACAGGTTTAGGACTCTGGTCCTATAAATTGTTTTGTAAAGTTAAATCTTTGAAATATTGTGGAAAGCAAGTAAATTATGTTGTTTCGTTTTCAGGCATCCATTTTTTGTTTGTTAATATTGTCATTGCATTAATAATGAATTATTGAGTAAATCATTTCTAAATATGAATAATATACAATATGTCCAGTATTTCATCTTTGCTTTCACTCACTGGTAAATGTAGTCACTTCATCCATTATTTTTTCCTGATCACTCCAACCCACATTTAAACTACTACCTCAACACTCATAAATTACATTTTTGTGTGTGTTTTTCTTTTTTTAATACGTTTTCATTTTTCTGTTTTTTTCCTTCTACAATGAAAAAAGGAAAGCTTTTAATGTGTTTCAACTACTAGTTTATCTCTTCCTGGGGTTTCATTCCACACTCCAATGACATGCTGGAAGGTTAATTGGCTGCTGTCTAAATTGACCCTAGTGTGTGTATACACACACACTAGGGTCAATTTAGACAGGAGCTAATTAAATTACCAGAACAGGAAAAGTATATATACCTGTTTAAAAAAAAGTGAGCAAAATACTCAGCGCTTACCAGTTCGGCATACTTCTTTGCCAAGACTTCTAGTTTCTCTTCCGGGGTGTTAAGCTTGTTTAAGCTTTGTAGAAGCTGAGCTGCTTCTTTGCCTTTAATAAAATTTAAACAGACAAGGATTAATTTAATGGTATGAAATAATCGTGACTCAAAGGTTTTTGTGTTGCAGTTTGTGAAACTTCTACAACTGCAGTGCAATGATAATTCTGTGCATGATATCGCAATTCTCCAAAGGACCACAGCAAAATATTGCTGGTATGAACAGAAAGGGCAGAAAGGGGACATTTGTAAAGAAAGCAGCACAGGGATATCACGAAAAATATTATACAACCATTTATTCCCTTCTGTATGCAGTAGGTTGGGGTAATTGGCCAAGGTTTCTATGGAGTAGGCCTTGGGGGAGCAATAGTATGACCATACAGGTACAGATGATGGTGTGTTACACTTAAAAGAATGCCCTACCAAGTAAAGCAAAATAGAACCCTTTTAAATCAGAAGTTATTTACACATCTAGTGATTCCATCAGAAAATCTAAAAGTAACATGTTTGATCCTCATTTAGGGATAGTGGAAGTTCTCATTTAAGGCAGTATTACCTATCTGGTTATATGTTCTTACTGCTCCCCTAAGCTATATGCCATAGAACCTATGGTTGTCAAGCCCTGCATTGACAGCGACCAACAAATCTCAAACAAACGTATGCAATTTGGAATAAGATTATGAAATTGGTTCCCTTGTACTATACTATAAAATCATAGAAGAACATTAAACATTCATCATTTACCATTTTAGATTAAGATGTCATGTTGTTACGAACCTAAAGTTCAAAGTAATGATTGGGCCAGAATAACATCTATTTGATACTGAGATAGATGTCAAGCGAGGATGCAAGCGAGGATGAATTTGCACAGACATACCATCAAAGAACATAAAGAAGACAGTTTATGCACACCTGTGGGACATCATTTCTCACAATCGGACCACACCATAGAAGACCTCAATGTCTTAGTTCTTAAAAGGAAATTTCAGAACTATCCAGGAAAGGAAAACGTTTGAACTAAGAATGATACTTCTTTTTGACACGAAGAATAATGGCCTGAATTTAGATATTGGTTTCCTTACACATTATGCTAAAGTTTTACGACCGCTCTGTGATTAGTATCCCCCCCCCTGCATTCCCCCCTAGCTCTCCCTCTGTCTTATCTCACTAACTCTGCTGCTATCTTTATTACCATTGATTTGTATGTGTTTGGTTTTCTCTTCTTTTTTTTTTTTCTTCTTTTTCTTTAACATTCTGCTTAAAAATTTGTGAATCAGTACTGCTTGGACCTTGAAGAAGGGGACATACCCCGAAAGCTTGTCCTGAAAAATTGTATGTTAGTGCAAATAAAAAAAGTATCACGGACAGTACTCAATTTTCTCTGTCACAATTGCACTAATACGGCTACAACAAATCGAGATAGATGTCAAAATGAATGAGATATATATTATGTTTTGGAGTGCTAACAAGCTGATAAAAGCTTTTCAAGGTAGCTTTACTTATGCATCCAGAACATAAAAAATGTCCACTTAGTACCACCTTTGATGACAATGACTTTTTGCTTCATACAACTGTGCTTTTTGAATGAATATATATTTTTCTCTCTTTTTTGCTGTCGCAGAGATAATAAAACATTTTAAAGACACTTCTCATGTCTATCATTATTTACCTGGCTCTTACTCCTATCCTAAGGCTTCATTACATAGTATAAACCATAAATAAAATATGTGTTACATAATGCAGTGCACAGTAGCTTTTTCTTACTTGGCATTCATGACTAAACAAGGATGGGATAATGGTGGTGGCCATGCCCTAATTAATTCAACCAACAACTCACAATATACAATCTAGATTTAATATCCCACTAGCAAAATGACCATCATGGAGGTATACAGTGTATGCAGATCACGTTTGCAGCTGGCCACGCGCATTTGTGTGTGTAAACACACAAATCCCTGTTCTGTCAGGGGAGAGGAGACATGTCGTTTGTTCCTACTAAGTAGGAACAACGATTTGTCTCTTCCCCTCGTCAGTCCTATCTCCGTACAGTTAGAACACACCTAGGGAACACACATGGAACACACATTTAACCCCTTGATCGCCCCTTAGTGTTAACCCCTTCCCTGCCAGTGACATATATACAGTAATCAGTGCATATTTACAGCACTGATCTCTGTATAAATGTCAATGATCCCAAAAATGTGTCAAAAGTGTCCGATCTGTCTGTCGCAATGTCACAGTACCTCTAAAAATCGCAGTTCACCGCCATTACTAGTAAAAAAAAAATAATAATAAAAATGCCATAAATCTTTTCCATAATTTGTAGACGCTATAACTTTTGCGCAAACCAATGAATATATGCTTATTGCGATTTTTTTTCACCAAAAATATGTGGAAGAATACATATCAGCCTAAACTGATGAATAAATTTGTTTTTTTTTAAAAATTGGGTAAATTTATTATAGCAAAAAGTAAAAAATATATTTTCTTTTTCAAAATTGTCGCTTTTTTTTTTTTTTTTAAACCATGCACGTGACAGGGACACCTGTACTTTTATTCAACAAGACAGTTAACAAACACAGTTCAATGCAGGAGGACATTGTACAGCAAGTCCATAGCACAAACAAACAAAACATATGCTCATTCAAGCCACTAACTAAACTCAGGTCAGTTTCTGATTAACAGGGTGCCTCCTATTGGATTCCACAAAACAAATCAGCAGCACGTGTACCCTATTAGAGTTCTGTCAGCAGTCAGTAAGCTCACACATAGAAAGGCATATAAACAGCCAATTAATGAGGTCTGGCTAACAAGTAAGATATTGACCTAGAAAGGGAGACTTGGTACCACCCAAAGATCTACAAAGTCTTTGGACTTCAGGACCCACACCACAACATATTAGGATTTACAAAAAAATTGTTTTCTCCAAAACAGACATGAATCCTGGAGCCTGTCGTCCTATGTATGTGAGAAGTCCATAATAGAGAAAAGAAAGAAGGCCCCCACACAAAAAAGTTGAGTTGCCCTGTGCATGTCATAAGTGATTCCCAGTTTACTCGGTTTGACATGATTCCCCTGCTTCTTTGCAGCCACAGAGAACCTTCCTTCTCTCTGACTCTATTACTCCAAAACACACTCCCTGAGCTCATACCTACGCTTAATAGGGTAGGGAGGGCTGAAGGGAAAGTATCTGCCTTAAATGAACACTCTCTTAGCTGGCATTCAATTATATATATATATATATATATATATATATATATATATATATATATATATATATATATATATATATATATATATATATATATATATATATATATATATATATATACATATATATATATACATATATATATATATATAACACCTAACACACTACTTAATCTCTGTTTATACCAGATACTGTATTTTGACAGGAGGAATGTAATGATATTTATATTTTATTGAAATAGTATATTTTTATTAATTAAAAAATCAAATTTCCATTACAGAATATTTTTTATTTTGTGCGTAAATATATAATTTATCACTTGCATCATATATCAAGCTAAAAAGGGCAATTTTTTAAGACATGCAATTCTGCTATGTACTAGTTCTGCATGAATTACATCAATTATTCCACTTACTATGACATATCGAAGAATACAGTGCTATAACTATTTAGCTTCACAGAAAAATAGAAGAAAAGTGCCTTGCCTTATTACCATACCCATGGAAACCATGAATTTGGGTAATCCATGAATTCATTTGCAAGTCAAATCAGCAAGCATAGAAAAGCTCGCATCTGCTGAATGTGTGTTAGAAATGTTTATAACTCAAGTCTTCATAATGGCCTATGATTATCACACATTAAAAAAAGAGATTTCAAGAAAAAATAGTAGCATATATCCACTCCAATTTTCAGATTTTGGGATAAGCAGTAAAGCTCATATTTAGAAGGCATGTATCAAATGTATCCACAATAAAATAATTGTAATAAAAAGAATTGCAAATGCTTAATTAAGTAATACATTAAATTATTACTATTATTTTTATCCAGGATTTATATAAATATCTCTAATATAATACAAAAGTCATGCTTTAAAGAAAGGAAGCAATACCTTAATTTGTACTATTTAACCGTATAAAGAATATCGATATTAAAAACTATTTTGGATTTTGGAATTTATATCTTTGGAAGTTAGTCACATTTGAATTAAGCAGAAATGATATCATTATTTTAACATAACAGTCTTTTGGGTAGTGTTCTGGAACATCAGTACATGTACTGCATATCAAATTAGGATTGCCTTCTCCTTGTCTCTCATGTGTTACAGACATTTGCATTAGAGAAAAGGTGTTCTGTTGCTGTTGTTCTGTACTGTTCTAATTGCTAATTCAAGATATTGAACTGAGATAACAGAAGAATTTCACCCAAGTATACTAGATGGGCAAGTGTGATTTAAATAACAACTATAAATAGAAATTACATCCATAGTCACTAATAACAAATTAGGCATTAGCGTTCAATGTTTTGCCAAAAATGTGAAAATAACATCAATCTAATTGATCCAATAACATCAATCCCCAGCTACATCACTAGCCTAGTCTCAAAATACCAACCAAGCCACTCTCTTCGGTCATCCCAAGACCTCCTGCTCTCTAGCTCCCTTGTCACCTCCTCCCATGCTCACCTCCAGGATTTCTCCAGAGCTTCTCCCATCCTTTGGAACTGCCTACCCCAATCTGTCTGACTGTCCCCTAAGCTATCCATCTTTAGGCGGTCCCTGAAAACCCTTCTCTTCAAAGAAGCCTATCCTGCTTCTAACTAACACTGTTTTACTTCCTCCATCAGCTCCCCCCACAGCTATTACCTTTTGTATCAATTGACCCTTCCTTTTTAGATTGTAAGCTGTAACGAGCAGGGCCCTCGGATTCCTCTTGTTCCAAATTGTAATGTAACTGTGTTTGCCCTCATGTTGTAAAGCGCTGCGCAAACTGTTGGAGCTATAAAACCTGTATAATAATAATATAATAATAATTGGCTGCTGCGTGTTGATTGCTGCCAATATTGAAAGGCATGTGTTCTAGTCTGGTGCTGCCCTCCCTTTGCTGGTCACACAGGCTGAATGCCGAGATAAGGGTCTGACTGGAATTCTCCATTTGTTTTTTTTTTATTGTGTATTGTCACTTTTAAATGAATAGATCACACTGTTCTGTAGCACTATGTGAAGCGTTGCAGCTGAACTCCAGGATCCTGCCTTCTTTTGACCTTAGCTCCCATTCCCTCTGAACAAACAAAAAAACTTTAAAAAAAAATTACAAACAATGCCTTACTTTTTGAGTAATTCATGTTTTTAGTCTGTATGACATCATCAGCTCTTTCCTGGAAGTTTACTCTGCCAAGCCGCTGCTGGCAGGGTCAATGTAGGCAGCACAGGAAACATTTCCAATGATATAGAAAATGTAGTATGACTGCACTCTGGTAAAGCCAACTTCTTTTCTAATACATACTTAAAAAACAAATACATTGCGGCAGGAAGGGTGAGACTGATTCAATGCTGTTCATGCTGTAAAGTGCTTAAAGGGTTGTAAACCTTTGTGTTTTTTCACCCTAATGCATCCTATGCACAGCAAAGTGTGGCGCAGGTACATCGAATAGACGTTTGATGTGAACACCTCCTGCTCCCACCCCCCCAGGTACAGGTTTGCATACAATGGGGCACACTTAGTCCCCATCGCTACACCCTGCACAATCTTCTCCCTTTGCTCTCTCTCTTTTCCTGTCCCTGCTTTCTGTCCTTCCCCTTCCCCACCCTGTCCCCCTTCCCCCCCCCCCCTTCCCCTCTATTCCTCTTTCTCCCCCTCTCTCCCATTCCCATTGTTTATCGTTCCCTCTCTGTTTCTTGAGAATGCACTAAGTTATATATTTTACCAATGGGTTAACTCTCTCGGGGTACATACAGTATAAAATGTACCCACCTTTCTCTATATAATTTATATAACTTATAAATATGTATTTGATGCCCATGTGCAATATGTTAATGTCCAACTGAGACTTAACACAAGAATCTAAGTGGCGAATTTGAGGGTGTTTATTTACTTTATTCCTTTCATTGTCCTTACTGTTTTTAATATACAGTGCCTTGCAAAAGTATTCAACCCCCTTGGCTTTTTACCTATTTTGTTACATTACAGCCTTTAGTTCAATTTTTTTTTAAGCTGAATTATATGTGATGGATCAGAACACAATAGTCTAAGTTGGTGAAGTAAAATTAGAAAAATATATACATAAAACTATTTTTTAGAAATAAAAAACTGATAATTGGCATGTGCGTATGTATTCACCCCCTTTGTTATGAAGACCATAAAAAGCTCTGGTGCGACCAATTACCTTAAGAAGTCACATAATTAGTGAAATGATGCCCACCCGTGTGCAATCTAAGTGTCACATGATCTGTCATTACATATACACACCCTTTTTGAAAGGCCCCAGAGGCTAACACCTAAGCAAGAGGCACCACTAACCAAACACTGCCATGAAGACCAAGGAACTCTCCAAACAAGTAAGGGACAATGTTGTTGAGAAGTACAAGTCAGGATTAGGTTATAAAAAATATCCATATCTTTGATGATCCCTAGGAGCACCATCGAATATATCATAACCAAATGGAAAGAACATGGCACAACAGCAAACCTGCCAAGAGACGGCCGCACACCAAAACTCACCGACCGGGCAAGGAGGGCATTAATCAGAGAGGCAGCACAGAGACCTAAGGTCACCCTGGAGGAGCTGCAGAGTTCCACAGCAGAGACTGGTGTATCTGTACATAGGACGTCAATAAGCCGTACGCTCCATAGAGTTGGGCTTTATGGCAGAGTGGCCAGAAGAAAGCCATTACTTTTTAGCAAAAAACAAAATGGCACGCTTTGAGTTTGCGAAAAGGCATGTGGAAGACTCCCAAAATGTACGGAGGAAGGTGCTCTGGTCTGATCTTTTTGGCCATCAAAGAAAACGCTATGTCTAGTGCAAACCCAACACATCACATCACCCAAAGAACATCATTCCCACAGTGAAACATGGTGGTGGCAGCATCATGCTGTGGGGATGTTTTTCAGCAGTCGGGACTGGGAAACTGGTCAAAGATGAGGGAAAGATGGATGGTGCTAAAAACAGGGATATTCTTGAGCAAAACCTGTACCACTCTGTATGTGTTTTGAGGCTAGGACGGAGGTTCACCTTCCAGCAGGACAATGACCCCAAACACACAGCTAAAGCAACACTTGAGTGGTTAAAGGGGAAACATGTAAATGTGTTGGAATGGCCTAGCAAAGCACAGACCTCAATTCAATAGAAAATCTGTGGTTAGACTTAAAGATTGCTGTTCACAAGTGCATACCATCCAACTTGAAGGAGCTGGGGCAGTTTTGCAAGGAGGAATGGGCAAAAATCCCAGCAGTAAGATGTGGCAAGCTCATAGAGACTTATCCAAAGTGACTTGGAGCTGTGATAGCCACAAAAGGTGGCTCTACAAAGTATTGACTCTAAGGGGGTGAATAGTTATGCACATTTACTTTTTCTGTTATTTTTTCCTATTATTTGTTTGTTTCACAATAAAAAAAAAACATCTTCAAAGTTGTGGGCATGTTCTGTAAATTAAATGATGCAAATCCTCAAACAATCAATGTTAAATACAGGTTGTGAGGCAACAAAACATGTAAAATGCCAAGGGGGTGAATACTTTTGCAAGGCACTGTATATCTATATGTTCTTTTTAGGCTGTAATTGTGGTATCGGTGCCAGTTCCGGTGGACTCCCTGCCCTGCCCGTGTCTGCCCACTGCCTGTGGGTTTGTTTGGACTCCCACCGAGGGTCTGTTACACTCCCTAGAGCCGTTCTCCAACTTTCCCTTTTCCTTTCTGGGACCCCACAGAGGCATCCTTGCAAGTAAACCTTTTTACCATCTGGGGACAGTGGTATGGGATGACTTCCAGGTCGCCTCACTTCCGGTTACTGCTTGGTTCCTTGCTTGGAACGCAACACCTATGATGCACACTCATGTGTGCATCATTTCCGGCGTCACACCGATCACGGGCCGCACCCCCTCTCCGCCGCCCTTCCTCCTCTGGCTGCCTATCATGACCAAGGATTTTGGGACTGTTTCCTTCTCCAGCTAAGGAATCTGCGGTGGTGGGTCACGGATCCGGGGCCATACATGCAGTTCTTAGCGTGTGCCCCCTCGACCCTTCAGTGGACAGATGAGCCTGTCCCTCCGGATCCCAAGGATTCATTCTGGATCCTCGATCCGGGTGACGCGGGCAGCCTTAGGGATCCCTTACCCCTGTCCTTCCGGATGAATCATGGAGGACCTCCCTATTATATATACCCATATACCACCGGTCTCCCCTCAGCGGTCCATTTCTCCATGCTGGAGACGCTGAGAGGAGACACATTTATACACAGAAAATCAGGAAATATGCTCTTTCCCTTACCACACATTTAACTCAGGATTTGACACACTATATGCTATTCTAAAGGCAGGCATTATTCCTTTTGCTTTCTTTTTCGTTGTACGCTTTTGTTTTCTACTGGAATTTTTTAATTGGACTTTATTAAAGCCCTTGCACATTTTCCCCCGTTGCGCTCGGTTTGAAACCCAAGACACAGTGATGTGGCACACATTATCCTTAAATACTATCATGATGGCATTGGCAACCTGCGCCTAAATTATGCAACTGAACATACATCTCTGCTCTACAATTTAGGTAAGACATCATACTTTCACACACCTACCAAAAAACCCTCCCTGCTTCCCCCCTTCTCTTTTTTCCCCCTCCATTCCCCCTTTCTCCTTCCCCCTCCCCCCCTTTTCCTTTTCCCCTCCCACCTCACCTCCCCTCCCTCCTTTTTTCTTCTTTTTCTCCCCCCCTTATTTTCTCTCCACTTCCCTTCCTTCCTCCCTTTTTCCTTCCCAACCAATCCCTTCCCCTCTCCTTTGATTCTTCCCTTCCTTCTTTATCCCGCCCTTCCATGACATTACCATACCACATTAGCATTTTTTAACTTTCTTTTTAGCATTTATTTAAATATTTACAGTATTGTTAGGCTACTTTCACACTGAGGTGCTTTACAGGCTCTACAGCACTAAAAATAGTGCCTGCATAGCGCCTGTAAAGAGCCTCTCCTGTCTCTCCAGTGTGAAAGCCTCAGGGCTTTCATACTGGAGCGTTGCGCTTCCAGGACAGTAAAACAAGTCCTGTCAGCAGCATCTTTGCAGCGCTGTAGGAGCAGTGTATACCCATTGACAGCGCTGGCAAAGTGCCGTAGCAGCGGCGATTTGTGGGCGGTTTTAACCCTTTTTTGGCCACTAGCAGGTGGTTAAAACCACCTCGCAAACGGCCGAATAGTGCTGCTAAAACGACGGTAAAGCGGCACTAAAAATAGTGCCACCTTACCGGCGACGCCTGTCCGCCCCAGTGTGAAAGTAGCCTTATTCATACACAGGGGTCCTCCCTGATTTTTCTCTGGCAGGACCTGGTAGGGTATCCCCACGGGCTCCCCATGCTCACTGTTCCTCCCGAACCGACACGCTACCTGCACAGTCTCAAGGTAAACCTTTAATGCAATTATATAGTATAAATAGATCTATCATTTAGATATATAACTAGATTATCCATATTTCTCCTCCTCCCTTTGTTAGACCATTCTTGTGTTTGTGAGACACTGCTGTACATGAAAAAGCATGATCTGTAACTGCATTTTGGTTGAAGTTTTATGTTGATGTACTTGTATATTATTGATGGGTAAGCATAAATGTCCCACAATGATGTAGGGGTTGTGCAGAGATTTATCCATATGCTGTAGATGTAATATCAATTTTTTACTTAATATTACTTTAAAATGTAGCTAATTCTGTAATTTTGTATCTTTAGGACATTTCTAAAATTTACATGCTTTCTGTGCTGCTTTAAAGGCCCTGACGAAATGCGTAGGCCATATCCTTGACATCTTATACCAGAATCTGCACACCCTGGACTAAAGAAACAGTAAACTTTATTCTTCTTTATTCTTCTTCAGACTGTAATATGTTTTAAAAGTTTCCATCCATGGATGGCAAATAAAGGTTTTCTATAGTTTTTAAAACTGTGTTCTAAATTATTACTCACACTCCACTGAGGCACATGTAAAGTCCCACCTTATCCCTTCTTGTATTTGAATCTTAGCACTGTTTAGTACCTGTTTTAAATAATATGTATCAAACTAAATCTGAAAAAAGTGAAAGAAGCACTTTACATGTTGGGAGGGCTTTGTATTCGAGCTACTGCACAAGGGGGGTATATTTCATTCATAAAAATGAGCTACAGTCAGGGGCGGATCCAGGGAGGGCAACGGGGCAATTGCCCCCCGAAAAATTTGATGCGGGTGAGTTAGTGGGCGGCTGAGAGAGTGGGCAGCTCCGCGGGCGGGTGAGAGAGCGGACGGGCCATGCAGCTGGGCGGGTGAGAGAGCGGGCGGGTGACAGAGAGCGGGTGGCTATGCGGGCTTGGCAGCTGAGCAGCTCAGTGGGCAGGTGAGAGAGCGGGTGGCTCTACGGGCGGGTGGCTGGACAGCTGAGACCAGGCAGGCCAGGCAGCTGGCCGGCTCGGTGGGTGAGATGGCGGCTGGCCAATTAGCGAGCTGGTGGGCGGGGGAGCAGAGAGATGACATCATCTCTCACCGCCCACCCTGCATCCCTGCAGTTCCGCCCTCACTGTGCAGGCAGTCGCGGGCAGCAGAGAGATTACATCATCTCTCTGCTGCCTGACTGTGGGACACAGCAAGAGACAATCCCCACCTTAGCAGGAAAGTGACACAGTAAGTGACAATTGGCAACGAGTGATAGGTGACGTGGCAAGGGACAAATCCTCAACGCATGGCAAATGACAGTCCGCAACGAGTGGCAAGTGAAAATCCGCAACTTGTGGCAGGTGACGTGGCAAGTGACAGTCTGCAACTTGTGGCAAGTGACAATCCACAACTTGTGACAGGTGACGTGGCAAGTGACAGTCCGCAACTTGTGGCAGGTGATGTGGCAAGTGACAATCTGCAACTTGTGGCAGGTGACTTGGCAAGTGACAATCCGCAACATGTGGCAGGTGACGTGGCAAGTGACAGTCTGCCACTTTTGCAGGTAATGTGGCAAATGACAATCCACATCTGGTGGCAGGCGACTGTGGCAAGTGACAATCCACAACTTGTGGCAGGTGACATGGCAAGTGACAATATGCAACGTGTGCCAGGTGGCGTGGCAAGTGACAATCCGCATCTGGTGGCAAGTTACATAGTAGGTGAGGTTGAATAAAGACACCATCAAGTCCACCCTATGTGTGTGATTATGTCATTATTACCTTGTATATCCCTGTATGTTGCGGTCATTCAGGTGCTTATCGAATAGTTTCTTGAAACTATCAATGCCCCCCATTGAGACCACCGCCTGTGGAAGGGAATTCCATATCCTTGCCGCTCTTACAGTAAAGAACCCTCTACATAGTTTAAGGTTAAACCTCTTTTCTTCTAATTTTAATGAGTGGCCACGAGTCTTGTTAAACTCCCTTCTGCGAAAAGGTTTTATCCCTATTGTGGGGTCACCATTATGGTATTTGTATATTGAAATCATATCCCCTCTCAAGCGTCTCTTAGCATTTCTTAATGGAACCCCCACACACTGGAAACCGCAGCGGGTTTTCCTGTGTGGGAACCACATAACATTATGCTGTTTCCCTGCGGCTGTGATTTCCGTTAAATTGTAGCAGAGGACCCTTATTTTTTTTCTATGTGTCATAATAACTAGGTAATAAAAAAAAATTGCCCAAAGTAGGTGAACCTCTGGACACTATCTTAATACTGTTACCCAAAACCTCTGTATAGACTTGATAATTTTTAAGAATATGTAAATATCTATCAATTAAATTCCTAATTTTGTTAACTACTGTATCCAGTTAAAAAATAGGCTTACTATATGTATCTACCCCATATAGTTTGTCTATAAAAGACCGTTCCTGACTTTAGATCTTGCAATTCTAGTTGCTCTATTTAGAACAGATTATTCAGGTTTAGTTTGATTTATATTATTTAAAAAGCAGACTAAATGATGTTAACAATGTCATTTTATAGGAAGAGTTTTTAGTACACTAGTAAGTCTCTTTTCTTCTGTAAATGTCAATTTGTATCTCTCTTCGTGATTTACCTTGATGTAAAGTTTTTACAGTCTACAAACGGAGGGGATCATGCTCTGCTTCAGTATGTCACAGCACATGTTGGCAGTCATGGTTCGCTCAATGAAGTGTAGCTCCCCAGTGCCGGCAGCACTCATGCAGCCCCAAACCATGACACTCCCTTCACCATGCTTGACTGTAGGCAACACACACACTTGTCTTTGTTCTCCTCACCTGGTTGCCGCCACACACGCTTGACACCATCTGAACCAAATAAGTTTATCTTGGTCTCATCAGACCACAGGACATGGTTCCAGTAATCCATGTCCTTAGTCTGCTTGTCTTCAGCAAACTGTTTGTTGGACTTTCTTGTTCATCAGTGTGCGGCGTATGGTTTGAGCACTGACAGGCTGACCCCCCACCCCTTCAAACTCTGCAGCAATGCTGGCAGCACTCATACGTCTATTTCCCAAAGACAACCTCTGGATATGACGCTAAACACGTACACTCAACTTCTTTGGTCGACCATGGCGAGGCCTGTTCTGAGTGGAACCTGTCCTGTTAAAATGCTGTATGGTCTTGGCCACCATGCCGCTCAATTCCAGGGTTTTGGCAATCTTCTTATAGCCTAGGCCATCTTTATGTAGAGCAACAACTCTTTGCCATGAGGGGCCATGTTGAACTTCCAGTGACCAGTATGAGAGAGTGAGAACAATAACACAAATTTAACACACCTGCTCCCCATTCACACCTGAGACCTTGTAACAATAACAAGTCACATGACACTGGGGAGAGAAAATAGCTAATTGGGCCCAATTTGGATATTTTCACTTAGGGGTATACTCACTGTTGTTTCCAGCGGTTTAGACATTAATGTCTGTGTGCTGAGTTATTTTGAGGGGACAGCAAATTTACACTGTTATACAAGCTGTACACTCACTACTTTACACGAAAAGATATAATAAAATATTTACAAAAATGTGAGGGGTCTACTCACTTTTGTGAGACATTGTATATGTTTTTCTGGATGCATTATGCCCCGTACACACGGTCGGATTTTCCAACAGAAAATGTGTGATAGGACCTTGTTGTCGGAAATTCCGACCGTGTGTAGGCTCCATCACACATTTTCCATCGGATTTTCCGACACACAAAGTTTGAGAGCAGGATATAAAATAAAAAACAAAATCTTTTGTCGGAAATTCCGATCGTGTGTACACAAATCCGACGGACAGAGTGCCACGCATGCTCAGAATAAATAAAGAGATGAAAGCTATTGGCCACTGCCCCGTTTATAGTCCCGACGTACGTGTTTTACGTCACCGCATTTAGAATGATCGGATTTTCCGACAACTTTGTGTGACTGTGTGTATGCAAGACAAATTTGAGCCAAAATCCGTCTGAAAAAATCCTAGGATTTTGTTGTCGGAATGTCCGAACAAAGTCCGACCGTGTGTATGGGGCATTACAATACATTTTCTATATGATGTCTACAGTTGTGAGCTGGACTGGCATCTGGTATTTGGGCAGATAAAGGGGTAGGCTGACCTGATGCGGTACTGTTCACTACATGTCTTGATGCATTTCTCATGAGACCATGGGAATTCACTGATGCATTTGTCAGAGCGGCGCTTAGGACTGTTCATTCATAACTTGTAAATGTCCGCAAAGCAACCAGGCGGCCAGGTGGGAGATTGTACCCAGCCGCGGTGGAAATGATGACATAAGCACGTCACAGCTCCTATTCAGCTTTTATCAAGGAAACTACTGATAGGAGGAAACAATGGCACCGGAAGAGTAAAGTAACAAGGAGTAAATAAAGAGGGTAAAAATGGACTATGAAAAAAGAAAAGTAGAACATTTTGACACAAGACAAGGGCAATGCCTGTTAGGCAGAATATATTCCTTCTGGCTGATGTTTAGCTTTGAAGTGATTTTAAACCCTATTTTTTTTTAAATAACAAACATGTTATCCTCACTTGCTCTGTTCAATGGTTTTGCAGAGAGCAGCTCTGATTCTCTGCTTCTCAGGTCCCCCGCCGGTGCTCCTGGCTCCTCCTCGCTACCTAGTGCCCACCATAGCAAGCTGTTTGCTATGGGAAAACTCATGCTCTGTGTATCCATTGACACACAGAGTGTGGCTTAACTCCGCCCCAGTTCCTTCCTCTCTGTCTGTGATTGACAGCCATGGGAGTCAATGGCTCCCGCTGCTAGCCTATGAACCACTTTAAGGCATCCCCCAAACATGTTATTTATAGTCTAAATGCAACAAAAATAAAAAAAACACAAAAATAAGCACATTGAACATAGCTTACAGTTAGTGAGAGTGTGTTGAAGATTCTACCGTTAGGTGAAATCCTTCTCCATCCATATTCCCCCCACCCATGCCTATGTAATCTTCTGGTGTGGCAAGGTTAGAAGGTAATACAACGCTATTGACCTGTGAGAGCTGTCACACGCTCTTATCAAGAATGGCTGACTATGCCCACCCTTTCCACTAAACTCCTCAATGTAGTGTATAACATGGCTTCTATGAATGTAGCAGCTGGGAGGAAAAGGACATGCAAGGTCAGCCACTTCTTATGAGAGCCTTTGAAAGCTCCTATAGTTCTAGTCCCCGCTGCCGCCATAATCTTTTGGTGCATCAGAGGTTATTCAAACTGTGGGAGCTGTCAAAGGCTGGCCGACTCATAATAGATGTAGGAGGAATCCAGCAGAAGAAGAAAGCACAAGGGACACATCCTACCCACTGTAAGTTATGTCCCCCGTGTTGATGTTTGTGTTTTTTATTTGTCTGCACTTAGGCTTTAAAAGATTTGTGTATTTTCAATATTGCGCTTTGAGCCACATAAAAAGACCCTTCCCCCGCACATGGCATTGCCTAGCTACCAATGCCCTTTTTTCAATAATGGCTTGCCCATTGGTCATACAAGAAAAGACAGATAAAATAGCTAGTTTTGCCTCTCCATGTCTTGAATAAGGTGCAATGCTAAATTTGAAATTAGTAGAAATTTTACTTTCTCCAAATCTGGCTTGAACCACAACCCGCTAAGCTAGGTTATCCCTAGCCACTGTTGCCAGAAACTCCATGAAAGTTCAAATTTTCTTTCTCTAGCATTGTATATTGCCTAGGTAAACCAAAGAAAACAGTCCAAGTACATACCTAATCCTTTCAGAATTTTTTTTTCAGGACTTTGCTCTTTGCTAGCAGCTGAGTCTTTGGCCAAAGAGGCATCCGAAGAAGAAATTGATTCCTTTGATTCTTCAGTGATTGCAACATCAGTATCTCCATCATCATTGGATAGTAGCTCTTTGGTTGGTAAAGTTAAACTCTCATTTTCACTACTTGTAATATCAGAAGAGGTATATGTTTGGATAATGTCTTCTAATTGCCTGTCAAATTCCTCAGAAATGTCATTTGTTTCACAAGGAACGTTTTCTGTAATGCTGATGACTGTTGGTGGTTTATTATCTGCTTCTGGAAAACCATTTTGACTATTTGTCACATTTACTGTTGGTGCTAGCTGTTCATCACTTTTGATTGCTGAGGTATCATTATTCGACTCCATAGTTTACCTAAATGGGAAACATTACAATATGTTAGATGGTAAAAATATGTATTGATTTTGGTCTCAGGACATCTCTCTGTTGTCTACCCTGGTGCAGACCTTAGTCTATGCTTCCACCACCTCTTTGCCTCCTGGGACCACTGGATAAAGAACTACAGCCATTCTATGTGAGAATATTTCTGAGAGACCATAGCTTAAAGATGGATGAATACCACCAGATCTTCCACTTTATCACTGTGGAAGGAATTCATGAACCAAATTACCACACCCAAAAGCAAACATTTATTATATTGCAGCTTACAAATGTGATGGCTACATTTGTTTTCTTTTTTTATAACTTCTTTCCTTTATTTTTACCTAGTGATCCAGCCTGTCTGTCTGTTTTTCTAGAGAACAGGTTGTCTAGCAGAAGTAGCAGTTAGAGCGGGGATTGGCAACCCATCGATCGTGATCCACCTATCATTTGTGGACAGGTGACAGGTAAATCACATCCTTTCCTTGCTGACCCTGAACTGCTCCTCCCGCATATGCAGAGCGGCACAGGGATGAAATAGCTTGGTATGCTGCACCACTGCATACTAAGCCCCCGTAACTACCCCCTGCAGCAGCTGAAGTCTGGCTTCTCCTCTTCTCTCTCCTGCCATCTTTCAGCTGCTGCAAGGGGGATCTGTTCCATCAAATGCCACCCCTGCCCCCCTCTTATCCAGGTTCCCCTTTCTTCTGCTGCCTGGGCCCCACTGTATGCTCCCTTGCCCCCCCCTCGCAGCGCTGCCAGCTTTCTCTCCCCTCCCACCTATCGGCTGATGCAGGGATTGTTTCAGGATAAAGAGCTGGTGAAAGGACCGGTAAATATGTCATTAAATATGTTTTTACTATGCTTCAGTTTGTGAATGAACAGGGAGACTGTGCAGGGCTCTTCCTGTTTATTTATTCTGTGCAGCTGAGGTCACAGAGATGGAGATTGAGGACTGTGTCCAAAATCTCCTTTCTCTGTCCCACAAATGAGACATCAGGGGTCCATTTAGACCCCTGATATTTCACCAAAGCCCCCCCTGACAAGGCTGCTAAAAAAACTGTAAAAAATAATTAAAAAAATAAAGTTGTAAAAAAATTTAAAAGTTAATTTAAAAAACTGCTGACAACTTTCACTGCCCTACTGACACCTTCCTCTGCCCTACTGACACCTTCCTCTGCCCTACTGATACAGTCCACTGCTCTACCAACACCAACATTTACCCTACTGACACCATTCACTGCTCTACTGACACCTTCCACTGTCTTACTGCCCTATTGACCCGAAAGGCCTGGTATGGATGGGGGGGGGGACCCCCACACCGTTCTTTTAAACATTTTTCTATTGACAGGAATGGTATTGTATTGCCGGCAATTTAAATGTGATTTGACTCGTTTTTTTTTCTTTAGAAATGTCAGTTTTGCTGCAGTAGGTTCTAGCCACGGTACAGATGTGTCACTTTACAGGCAGACTAAGGGGACCCCCCAGGCGCTATATTTAAATGAATGTTTCATTTTATTGTTGCTCTTTACAGCCAGTGTACAGCTGATGACTCATCGTTGCTAAGGATGCGGCGGCTGGCTTCCCATCCCACTCTTTAGCAACAAGCTTTATACAGTGAATGTAAAAAAAGCCACACAAATCACAAAACGCAAATTGTGGCAAAATCGCTGTAAAAATGCGGTTACAAAAACACAGAAAGCACAGCAAAAAGTACTGCGGAAACGCTCAAAAGCAATACGCAAAGATGTGAATCGAGCCTTAAGCCGCATACACACGGATTTTCCGACGGGAATTGTGTGATGACAGGCTGTTGGCGGAAAATCCGACCGTTTTTGCGCTCCATCGGACAATTGTTGTCAGATTTTCCGCGGACAAATGTTGGATGGCAGGTTTTAAAATTTTCCGCGGACAAATGTCTGTTGTCGGAATTTCCAAGTGTGTGTACACAAAACTGTTGGACAAAAGTCCAAACTACAAACACGCATGCTCAGAAGCAAGGACGAGCCAGAACCGGTCGGTCTTGTAAACTAGCATTCGTAATGGAGAATTAACATTCGTGACGTGGCAAATTATGAAATCTCGAAATGCAGCGCACAATTCTCTTCTTTTTTAATGGGATAATAATAAGCTGCTTTGCTGGTGATACTGATGGAGTTATTGCAAACTATTTTTTAAAGGTTTTTTTTTATTTAGTGATATCAAGAATAATATTATTATGCGTTTTTTTTTTTTTTTGGGCAAGTTACCACAACACCATTATCCCATAGTTTTTAAAATCAAAGATACAACAATGTTGGTGTCCCTTGTCAATTTTACATTGTATTTTTTTAAATGTAACTGCCTATTCCCAAACTGTCATTTGAAGTAAAACACATAGCCAAGTATTATTCTCCATATTTTTTTTATTGTGCATTAAAAAAAGAAAACAAATAAAATTAGACATGCTATCTGCCAATAGAACTGAACCAAAAAGTGCATTCTATGCATCCAAAAATATAGAAAATATACCAAATCAAATCATTATTATTCAACCAAAAAATAAAATAAAAGCCTCCTGCTTTTAATGTCCTGTCCTGCTTCTTAATATAGGGGGTCAACAATACCAAGAGTTGGTGAAAGCAGGGGTCCGTTATCCGGAGATAATTCCGAAAATCATCTGGATTATTCTCCTGGAGCTCCTGCAGCAAAGGCATATGACATAATTGGTCATGATTAATAAAGCAAGATTGGTCCAATTTTTGGTCCAAGAACTCCTCCTTTTCCTGTTCCTGGACTGGACTTGGGTCAAAGCAATAACTCCAAGGCCAATAATAAATAACAAGTTATCTCCTCCGATTCCGCAACATGTCTGGTTGACGAACGGCCATTCAGAAACAAACATAAAAGCGCGAAATGAAAAGCGCGAATCAACACTCACCAAACTTCTACTAACACAAAATTAGCAGAAGGAGCCCAAAGGGTGGGGCTAAAGAGCTGAAAAACAACATAGTGCGTCACTAAGTTCATATTTGTTGGCCGACAATTCCTTGCTATTTGTTTGCAAGACAAAATCCAGTCACACGCCTTCGGACAAAAGTCTGAGGTTTTGTCTGTGGAAAATCCGATTGTGTGTACGAGGCTTAAAGCCTCGTACACACGATTGGATTGTTGGCCAACAAAACCATGAACTTTTGTCCGAGACGTACTATGTTGTTTTTCAGCTCTTTAGCGCCACCCTTTGGGCTCTTTCTGCTAATTTCTTGTTAGTAGAAGTTTGGTGAGTGTTGATTCGTGCTTTTTATTTTGCACTTTTCACTTTCTGCTTTTCAGTTAGTTTCTGAACGGCCGTTCATCAACCAGACATGTTGCGGAATTTGGGGGAGATAACGTGTTATTTATTATCGGCCTTGGAGTTATTGCTTTGACATTATTTTTTTGGTTGAATAATGTATATTCTATATTTTTGGATGCATAGAATGCACTTTTTTGTTAAGTTCTATTGGCAGATAGCATGTCTAATTTTATTTGTTTTTTTTTAATGCACAATAAAAAAATTGTGGAGAATAATAATTGTAAAATTGACAAGGGACACTACCATAGTTGTGAAATTTTTATAATTTTTTCCCCCACAAATAGAGCTTTCTTTTGGTGGTATGTAATCACAGCTGGGATTTTTATTTTTTGCTAAACAAACAAAAAAAGATGGAAAATTTTGAAAAAAAAAATCACGTTTCATAGTTTGTTATAAAATTTTGCAAACAGGTAATTTTTCTCCTTCATTGATATGCGCTGATGAGGCGGCACTGGTGGGCACTGATAGGCTGCACTGATGGGCACGGATAGGCACAGTTAAGGCGGCACTGGTAGGCACAGTTAAGGCGGCACTGATAGGCAAAGATAAGGCAGCATTGATAGGGACAGATAAGGCGGTACTGATGGGCACAGATAAGGTGGCACTGATGGCCACTGATGGGCCCTGATGGGTGGCACTGATGGGCACTGATAGGTACCACTGATAGGTGGCACTGATGGGCGGCACTGATGGGCAGTGATGGGCGGCACTGATGGGCAGTGATGGGCAGCACTGATGGGCACTTATGGGCACTGATAGGTGACACTGATGGGCACTGATAGGTGGCACTGATGTGCAGCACTGTTGTTGAGGCACTGATTGTGGGCACTGATGGCACTGATGGGTGGCACTGTGGGCACTGATGGGTGGCGCTGGTGGGCACTGGTAGACGGCACTGCTGCCTATTATTAGGTGGCACTGGCCGGGGGCACAGGTGGGCACTGGTGATCTGGCGGCAGATCTCCGTGATCGGGACTGATGTAACTCTCACGGCCGCCGGTGATCAGCCTTTTTTCCCTCCTCACGCTGTCAGCGCGAGGAGAAAAAATAGCTGATTACCGGCTCTGTTGACATCACATGATCAGCTGTCATTGGCTGACAGCTGATCATGTGGTAAGGGGTTGGGTTCGACCCCTTACTCTGATCTGTGATCAGGCGAGTCTCATAGACTCGCTGATCACAGAGCGCGCCGCGCGCGTCCTGCAGGGGCACGCAGGCTGCTCATGCACGGGACGATGTCAATGGACGTCGTCCCGGCAAAGCAGGTCCATGCTGTAGCCGTCATTCGTCTATAGCGCAGATCTCTAGTGGTTAAAGAAGAAGAGAATGTGCGCTGCATTTCGAGATTTCATAATTTGCCACGTCACCAATGTTAATTCTCCATTACATAGTTAGTCAGGTTGAAAAAAGACACAAGTCCATCCAGTTCCATCCAGACACAAGTCCATCCAGTACAAGACCGTCAGCCTCTGGCTCATCCTTGCTTCCGAGCATGCGTGTTTGTACTTTGGACTTTTGTCCGACGGACTTGTGTACACAAGCTCGGAAAATCCGACAACAGACATTTGTCCGCGGAAAATTTAAAAATCTGCCATCAAACATTTGTCCGTGGAAAATCCGACAACAATTGTCCAATGGGGCATACACATGGTCGGATTTTCCGCCAACAGCCTGTCATCGAACATTTCCCGTCGGAAAGTCCGATCATGTGTACGCGGCTTAAGAGTAGTTAATTTTTTTCTTAATCATCTATGTATATAGTGTGAGCCAGAAATTTCAAGCTGCTTTTAGTATATACATGCAAGCTGGTAATTTGGTTTATTCAAATTTTTTTTATTTAAGCGAATTATCATAAATGATTCCATCCTTGCAATCTTGTGAGCAAAACATTAAGTTACCAGGGAAATACGCTTATAAATATTTATGATGAAGTATTCAGCTAAATAAAAAGATATATGTCTTAGTATTTGGTAATATGCTGGTAATGATTAATAGAAAATCCAGTACCTCACATTGCATGAACACGCAGTTTGATAGGTGGTACATGTATAATCCAGACAAGCAATCTGGCATTATTTAATGGCAGGAGTCAAGTAAAAGTAAACATTTTTTTCCAGTTATAACTTTGTGAAAGATAATGAGGAGGAAGATAAGTTATCCTTGTCCAAAGTAGGAATTGCTACAAAGTTAAGGTCTCTCCCAAATAAGCTGGCCACACCCACATCAATTTTCGGCTGACTCATGCCGAATTGGCTGAAATCTGCTCTGAGGGTGGCCTTGTTGGCAACACCAGGATAGACAAAAGTCGATTTTTTCAATCGACTGGTCAAATGATCTGGGTTTAAAATTGTCAGCCCAACAGATTCTGTATGCACTCAGATGCAGCCACTGTTTCGGCATACTGAGAGCCAGCTGTAAAAAAACAATTGCCAGGGGAAGAAAAAAGGAATCGTAGGAAATGTGTCCATCTGTGCTGTTAGAGTGGACGGAGGAATCTGTTAGATTACTTTCGCTTAGCTAGCAGGTTGAACTAAATAAATCTTTACATGTATTACATGTATGGTAAGGCCACCTTAAAACATGAAAGACGAGGCATATTCTTCTAATAACATTATAGTCAATATTAGGGGCAATGCGTGGTTGTAAACCCTTATATATACCCAGTGAAGTGACTGGCCTCAGATGATACACAGAGCTGAAGCAAAGCCTCCCAGTCTTTAAATCCATTCAAAGTGCAGAATTTATACAGCTTGTCTGAGCCTTCAGAAAACAGGGGACAGGCAGCTGAAGTTACACTAAGGCAGCTTTCACACTGGGGCGGTGGGGGCGTCGGCGGTAAAACAGCGCTATTTTTAGCGCTGCTTTACTGTCGTTTTTGCGGCGGTATTCGGCCGCTAGCGGTGCGGTTTTAACCCCCGCTGGCGGCCGAAAAAGGGTTAAAACCGCTCGCATAGCGCGGCTATAGCCGCGGTATTGCCGCGGTATAGCCACGCTGCCCCATTGATTTCAATGGGCAGGAGCGGTTTAGGAGCGGTGAATACACTGCTCCTTCACCGCTCCAAAGATGCGGCTTGCAGGAGTTTTTTTCTTCTCCTGCCAGCGCACCGCTTCAGTGTGAAAGCCCTCAGGTTTTCACACTGAACAAACAGTAGCGGCAGTTTTAGGTCGGTTTGCAGGCGCAGTGTGAAAGGGCTCTAAGTGAGGAGAGTGAGAGCTGATTGGAGGGAAGGGAAAACCCCCCCCCCCAACCATGGCACACAAGAACAGAGCCAAGGCTGTCAATCACAGGCTGTGTGTTGGAGCTCCCTCCCCCGTCACCTTTTTATCTCTTGGTGTCAGGAAACATGTCAGAAGGGACTCATGCAGATAGCAGAGGAATGGGGAAGCAGAGAGACATGACACTTAAGCCCTGTACACACAATGAGATTATCGGACAAATGATCGTCCATTTTTTTTTGCATGCTAATCTCAGATTGAATCTGATAAGTTTACAAGAGTCACGAAAATTTCCATACAACGGAAAAAAAATTTGGAAGTGATGTCATGGGTTGTAATGCATTCGTATTGCATTTTCGAACGATAGCTGAACTGATTAAATGAAAATCATACCATCTGGCTTTGTACGAAAAAAAAATTTTGTGCACGTCCGATAGAATAATATCGGATGAACTGTCATGAACGGCTCTCGAAAGCTCTGTACTAACGATTCGATGTCCGAAGTTTATAACCATTTATATTTTCCAGCTCGATGATGTTTTAGGGTCTGGAATCTGCAAGCTGGGTCACATTACAAAAGGAAATTCGTTATACAGGAGAATAGCAACACGTTTGTTTTTAAATCATAAATCTTTTATGTCTTTTGTAATGTTTATCTCAGTATTTTGGTTAATGAATATGAGCAAAGTAGGTTTCCTGAAATAAGCTTTCAAGTGCTTCTGATTTTGGAAAGCTTTCTTCTATTTGTTTGAGATATTAAACCCTTTCACATTAAGTGAGAGGATTATGTAACTCATTATAGTTTAAAAGGGGTTTGCTAATGAAAAACGATCCAAAACAGTGAAAGAAAGAAAATAATAAGGTGGGCTATGGTAAAGATTATTCCCAGTGTTAATATAATAACAAAAAGGTGTTTAATATGAGAGCAATTTGCATCAGTAACCATAAAACCAGTATCCATAAAAAAAGTAATAACCGTTAAGTTTCCAGTTTAGCAACCAAACAAACTGAGAGCAGCAAAGTAGCAATGCGTCAATCTGCAGCAGACTGAGCACAATGAATAAACATTGTAATATATTATTGAAAGAATAAATATATGCATATTTTTAAAGGCAAAGTTCACCTTTACCAAAAAACTTCAGTTAGGGGCGCTTGTAGATATAAACAAACCATGTAGCTTTAGACAAAACTGAAAATTGCCCTTGCTATAGGTGTAAGCAATTTGCTTACCTCATGGGAATGTAGGCTGTACAAAAGAATCTTAAATAAAGAATAAACCACACTCAGACTTATATAATGGTGATAAATGGCCGCGGCACCTTTATTGGTATAAATAAACTTTATAATTAAAACATAAATAAATTCTTTTAAATTTTCTTTTTCTTATATTTATTTATTTATTTGTTCATTTAATTAATATTTTCAATAAAACATATATCAATATCTCACTCAGTTATAGAACTCGAGCGAGTACCATAAATAAAACCTTCTTCAAAGTCCCCCCTTGATCCAAGGGTGACAAACCACATAAAAGGTGCTGCGACAAGGGTGGGAGGGATGGGGAGCTCGTCAAGCCGCTGTGGGGTCAAGTGACTGGAAACCTGAGTGCGGGGGTCTTTTATAGCCCCCGGAACACGTGTACTATTCCACAGTACACGTGTTTTTCCCGCCCGTAGGTCACTTTGATTTTTTTTTTTTTTTTTTTTATGCCTCTCATATTCTGTTTCTTAAAGGAACAGTAACCAACAAATTATGTATATTTTTTTTTTTTTTTTTTTTTTTTAAATATTTCTTTTGCCAGCCACAGTCCCCATGCCGTGGGCACTTAATTAATGCCCACTTTTTCATGGGAATGTAGGCTGTACAAAAGAATCTTAAATAAAGAATAAACCACACTCAGACTTATATAATGGTGATAAATGGCCGCGGCACCTTTATTGGTATAAATAAACTTTATAATTAAAACATAAATAAATTCTTTTAAATTTTCTTTTTCTTATATTTATTTATTTATTTGTTCATTTAATTAATATTTTCAATAAAACATATATCAATATCTCACTCAGTTATAGAACTCGAGCGAGTACCATAAATAAAACCTTCTTCAAAGTCCCCACCAGCCGTTTGTGTTTTTTAGCAAAAAACAAAAACGGCCTACCCCACCACCGCGGCCATCTCAATCATGTTTTGCAAATCTAAATTAAATATATCCAAGCCTACATCCGACAAGTGAACTCCGTCTTGTCGGTAAAGGCCTGAAAAACCTCCTTCCAAATCGACATGTCTGAAAGAAAAACTATCTAAAAAAGGCATAAATTTTGCAATAGAATGGTTCACACGTCTTCTAATCTTCTCCAAAGGCTTTGTCTCTGGGGAAGACAACCATACAAGACGCGGCACCATTTCTGAAAATAGTACCCGAGTACCCGGAAAAGAAAGATGAATGCGATGTAAATCCTGTTTCATCATAAAAATTAAATCCAAAGTGGATTGTTTACCTACATCATTACCCCCTAAATGAATTATTAATATATCAGGAGAGGGCCATCGCTGAGATAATGCAGAGATATGACAGAAAAGATTGTTCCATTGAAGCCCACGAATTCCCTTCCAAAGAACTTTAAAAGAAGCATGGGGTAAAGATAAATTGGAAGTATAACAACGTTGACCTGCTCTTTTGTGAGCCCAATAAACAAACGAGTGTCCAATGATCCAAATGTAGGACTTGCGACCTATGAGATCAAAGACATAAATTAGGGCGAACATACAAATTAAACCTCTTGGACTCCCATCTCCCTAATTTCATAATGACTGTATCCTCAAGACCCAATCTAGCTGCTTCTGTGGCGGCTCCTATGCGAAAAGAGTGTGACGAAAATTTAAGATGAGAGAGACCTAAATGAGATAAACAACGACGTAATAAAACGGAAAATTGAAATTTAGTAAGAGGGGAATGATCCAAGTGAACTAAAAAATTTCCCGAACATGAAGGACGAATAGAGATATATGTAGAAAGGGTTACATAGGGACAAATAATAGAGTCACCACAGGCATATAGACTGAGCCAATTACCTCTACCATGCACGTCCGTCTTAGATCGACTTATAAAAACTTGTACTTTACCTGGTGAAATTAATACTTCGTTAAAGAATAACCCAGAATTACCTTTTTTGTTAGCCGGGACCATCTCTGAAATTCGAAGCGCAGCAAAGAAAATTAAAACAAAGGCTGAATGAAGTAATATCGCTTCATATTCTGAATTGCATACTTTAGGCGTCACTAAACAAATATCCCGTAATATATCCAATGAAATAGGTCTACGCATATCCGGTGTGAACGTTTTTTTCTTATAACCTTTAAGAGCTTGGCGAACCGAAAAGAAACTCGTGCAAACTGGCAAGTTATGAAGTTTTAAGAAAAAGGAAATTCCAGCCAAGCTTTTGTTAATATGATTATAAGAAAAATTCTTTTGCATAAGAAAACAAAAATATGCTAAAACTGTTTGTTCCGTTGGTGAACAACCGGAGAAGCCCATTGCATCATTAAACAATAGCCATTTTTTCCATGCAACCAAATATTCGGTCCATGTTCTAGGAGCTAAAGAATGCTGAATAGCTGAACAGACAGGGGTTAAATCAAATCCCATAGATGATTTGGGCATGTGTAACCAACTAGGTCCGCTTCGGGAAAAAGCTGCCTGAAACGAGCCATCTGAAAACGAGATAATGCATCTGCTATCTCATTCTGCTTACCAGGAACATATTTTGCCTTAACCCAAATATTCCATTTTAAACATAAAAATACAAAGTAACGCAAAAGTTTTATGACAGAAATGGATTTAGAAGATAGGCAGTTTATTGCAAAAAGTACTCCTTTGTTATCAGAATGAATCAGAATTCGCTTGTTTGTGAAAAATTCACCCCATAGCTCAAAAGCCACAACAATCGGAAAAAGCTCCAGTAACACAATATTCTTCGTGGCCTTTGTAGAAACCCAAAAAAGAGGCCAAGAACCAGAGCACCAATGAGTGCGCCATATTGCTGCGAAACCCAATGATCCTGCAGAATCAGTAAACAACTCCATATCAGCTGAAAAAACGAGTTCTTCCTGAAAAAACGTACGACCATTGTAATCTAAAAGAAATTGAGACCATACCAATAGATCATCTTTAAGATCATTGGTAAGCCGAATATGTGAAAAAGGAGATTTAAACCCCGACATAGCCATAGACAGTCTTCTTGAAAATATTCTGCCCACTGGCATAACTCGAGACGCAAAAGCCAACAATCCTAAAAAGGATTGAAGTTCTTTCAGCAAAACCTTTTTCCTACGCAAAAAGAGACAGATCAACTCCTGAATCCTATTAATCTTTAACGCGGGAAGTTGAAACTGAAATAAAACAGTATCGATTGTAATACCTAAAAATTCGATAACCGGAGAAGGAAGAACCGTTTTTTCATCAGCAATAGGAATTCCAAAATTGTTAGAGATAGCTAAAAATAATTGCAACAGCAAAGCGCAAATTGGGGAATCAGGCGGTCCTATAAACAGGAAATCATCCAAGTAATGGATTATTCCTTCCGAACCTGAAACATGCAAAATAACCCATTGCAAAAAGGTAGCAAACGTCTCAAAATACTGACATGACAAAGAGCAACCCATTGGTAGACACATGTCATAGAAAAATTAACCTTCGAAACAAAAACCTAAAGAATTAAAGGACTCCGGTGCAATGGGTAAATAATCTAAAAGCAGCCTTGATATCTGATTTAGCTAACAAGGCTCCAATCCCAAATTTTTTTATTAATGAAACAGCATCGTCAAAACTAGCATATTTAACCGATGATAAAGAATCGTCAATTTCATCATTTAAAGAGTTACCTTTAGGAAAGGAAAGATGATGAATAAGACGATAAGAGTTTGGTTCTTTTTTTGGCACTAAACCTAATGGGGATATACGAAAATTTTCGAAAGGTGGAGAAACGAAAGGACCGGCTACCCGACCAGCTATGATCTCTTTGATCAACTTTTTCCTAACCACCTGTCTATGAAGAAAGACTGATTTCAGATTATCCACTACATGGCACCCATTACCAGAAAAAACAGGGAGTTTAAAACCGAAAGTAAAACCATTATTTAAAATTCCCGCTTTCTCCTTGTCTGGGTACAGAAGTAGCCATGGGTACATGTTTTCCAGCCTCACTGGCGTGTGAGCTTTTTGAATTGTCCCGGGATTGCACATTGGAATAACTTCTTTTAAAACATTTCACTAAAGGATGAGTCCCGAAACAAAAGGAACATTCATGCTTATAACGACACGAAGCTGACCATTTACACTGTGACTCGTTATATGCATAGCAAATGCCCTTCTTATAGACTGATGACGTGTTTTGATTGACAAGAGGCTGTTTGTTAAATGCTTGTTTCTGAGGAAGAATTAAGTTTAACCATAAGCCAACATCCTTCATTCCCCACTTCAAAGAAGGGAAGACAGCCATTTTTTGGCGGAATGATTCATCATAGTTGTACCAACCAAAACCGCCAAAATTTCTATAAGCTTCCAAAATGTTTTCTAGATGTTGGAATAAACCACTACATTTTTCCGGGAACTTTTCGCCCATTATTGCTGAAAAAATACAGAAAGCCTGTAACCAGTTATGAAAAGATTTTGGAGCTGTACGGCGTCTATCCTCATCATCGTTCCGTTTGTCATATTTAAAAGGTAACTCCTTGTTGCTAGGTAATAATGTCAACAGGTCAATGAAATCACCTTTCCATATTTTTTCTTTTATATTAGAAGTTAAATGAAAACCTAACGGAGACATCTCGCAAGGTAATACTTCCTTAAAACATGTTTCTGGCACAGGGGACAATATATGTGCCTTAGTAACACTTTGGGTATTATTAACCACATTCGTGTTAACCATATCATGTGAATTGACAGATGATGAAGTATTATGTGACCAAACATTAGCTGGTGAAATAACAGGTGTAGATAAATTTGTATTACCTAAAGAAGCTGTAAATTTAGACAAAGAATCAAGAAGTTGGGTTATGAAAAGTTGTTGTGCTGACTCACCAGCAGGGGGTGTTCCTGTAGTAGCTTGAAAATCAGGTGTCTGTTGAAATTGTCTGTCTGCTGCAGCTGTTTCAATACGGGCTTCTGTCATCCTTTCGTCCAGCTGATCAAGCCTGGACGCTCTCGAACCCGTCGCCATGGCAACAGCTTGCCTAGTAACCTGTGGAGAAAAAGAGAGATTATCCCCGCGAGGCGGGGATAGATGAGTATTACCCCGCCCCCCTTTACGAAGAGGCGACGGAGAGAAATTCCTCTTCTTCTTGCGGGCACGGCCTCCACAGCGCTGAGGCGGCATGACATCATCCGCAGTGACCTCTTCAGCTGGGCGGGACTCCGTTCTTCCTTCAGAAGCTGCCATAGACGGACGCTCTGGCGGGCGGCTTCGTCGCTGCCTGCTTGCCGCTCTCAGGTGAGTCGCTGGACTGCTCGCTGGTGATGATAGGCTCTGCATTTCAATTGCGGCTGGGGCCGGCGTACACTCTTCTGGGTCTCTCATGCCCGCTTCCTCCGCCGGGTCCGCTTCAAATTCCGCCAGGCATTTCATGAGCCATTCCTCGCCCCCTTCAGACGCCGCCCTCTCAAGGACCCTCCTCACAAGCGTCTTCATGACCTGAACGGCAGACGAGCTCCTGTAACCTAACACCTATGGAGCTGAGCTCGTCAAGCCGCTGTGGGGTCAAGTGACTGGAAACCTGAGTGCGGGGGTCTTATATAGCCCCCGGAACACGTGTACTATTCCACAGTACACGTGTTTTTCCCGCCCGTAGGTCACTTTGATTTTTTTTTTTTTTTTTTATGCCTCTCATATTCTGTTTCTTAAAGGAACAGTAACCAACAAATTATGTATATTTTTTTTTTTTTTTAAATATTTCTTTTGCCAGCCACAGTCCCCATGCCGTGGGCACTTAATTAATGCCCACTTTTTCATGGAGCCTGACTGGAAAACTCTCCAGGAAGTTGCTAAGAGAGGTCTAGTTATTACTGTTCACATCCACCATCACTGGAGAGAGATTCAAATCCCCTTGCGTGCTTTCCCAAGTCCATGTTTCCCTCCACTTCCCTCCCCAGACCCTTACCCTTTTTCCAAGCGACCTTTCCCTATTTCCATATTTCCCTCCACCCCCCCTTCTTTTCTTTTTTTTCCCTCCTTCTCATTTTTTTTTTCATTTTTACTTTTACATTGAGGTTTCGGTGAGGAAAAAAACAAATACAATATGAATGATATGCACACACATTTATCCCTGATCGCAATTGTAGAGTATAAGACTATCCAATTTATTATTCTATTTTTTTAATTGGAATGCTTGATCCTACTAAGTGTTGAGGTAAAATAAGGAAAAGAAGGAATAGCATAATATCTAAATATCTAAAATCTAAATAATATCTAAGAGCCACATGCATTCTTACTAAAATCTTGGTGTCATGTATTCATTTCTTCCAGTCCTATGCAATTATTCAGAGTAAAACAACTCCTGCACTTTGTCTCTGCAAGAGTCTTCTGAAAATAGACCAGTCACTGAGACTCTTTTTCTTTGTGCTCGGTGGCTGGTCTTGTATCCGCCCCCTTCATTTTTCAGCAGGGAGCTTTTAGTGGGAGGGCCTTCTGGGCCTGGCCCACAACTCTGCACTCTGTACAGATGGTATTAGCACAGTGATGGTATTACTGCTACATTTACGAGGTCAAATTTGAATTCAGCTTTAGGAGATGTATTGATGTACTAGACTGGTTATGTTACGTCCTAAAAATAGCTTTGGAGGGTTAACAAGTAAGCTACTGTGGATTCAACAGGGATGAGCAAGCAAAATTTTGTTGAAGTTGAAACAACTGCATTCTCATTGTGCTGCTTGGGTGAACATTTATTTATTTGGAAGGTGCATTTTTGGAGTTGGGGTAGGATAGCTTTGTTTGTTTTATTTCGTTTTCTCTGTATTTGCGGTTTATTACTTTTTTGTGTATTTGATTATTATTGATGAAATGTTGCTTTAATGTTTTTTATGCTATTGTTTTCACTGTCTGTTCTTTTCTTTCTGTGAAAAAATTTAAAATATTGTGGGGTCTTTCTGTCTCAAGCACAGGTCCAGGAGCATCCATAACCACAAGGTGTTATTTAAAGAGGAAGTATACTTCCATCTTTCAATTTTACCTATAGGTAAGCCTATAATAAGGCTTATCTATAGGTAGTGTAAATATCTTAATGTAATATCTTACTGTACATATAGTCAGTGCCATCACTGGCACATGCGTTTTAAAGGAACGGCCACCCATGCCCTTCCTTCAGAGTCCTGTGCTGTGACTGGCTTTTCCCACATGCATGCGCATCTCGCCTCCGGCCACTCACAGAGCCGGAGTCCGCAAACCCAGAAGCAAGACGGGTGAAGATGGAAGCTGTCTCCAACAATGACATTGCATCGCTGGAAGGCTTAGTGTTCAGGTAAGTTTCACAAAACATACTAGTATGAGATGCATGCTAGCACATTATGCCATTGCCTTGCAGGTAAGGAAAAAAATGTCCAGTGGTTTACAAGGCCCATTGCACTCCTAAATAATCCATTCAAAATATAATAAAATAAAATAAGCTTTTATTGCAATATTTAGTTTCAATCCAGAGATTTGGATTTGATGGCCATTATGCTCAGCCCACTTCCCCTATTCCCAGGTTTTTGTGGACCCCCCCCCCCAGGCTGTGACTTGACAGTGAATAGAGAAGCAGCACTGTGATTAGTTAATCTCTCTGTCCAAATTCTTATCAGCATGCTTCTGGTCAGCATATCAACTTATTATTTCCTTTGCTGCTACTTCCTCTTAGGCCTCATGCACACGAGACTCTGTTAAACACGCGTTCAGAGGCAGTTGGACACTTTTTTCAACTGCCCCTGAACTCATTCAATATTATCCTATGTGTCCATGTACACAGTCTCGTTTTTTTGGTGTTTTTAGGCAGTTGTGCTTAACCTCGTTTTTCCAGAAGCAAAAAAATGACGCCAAACACGTTTGCGTTTATAAGTGTTTTTAAAGGAACCCTATTTTTTGCACCAGAATACACAGAAATATGATGGTAAACTGCAGAAGAGAATGACATTTTGCGACCCGAATTTTGGGCCCCATATCTCGGGGTCACTTAGTGCTAGGAACCCTAAATATGGTATGCAAACACAGTGAAACTAGCACTATAACATATCCAAATTTGGGGTTCCTAGCACCAAGTGACCCCAAGATACTGGGCCCCTAATTTGGGTCACAAAATTTCATTCTCTGATTTTGGGGCCCTGTATCTCGAGGTCACTTGGTGCTAGGATCCCCACATTGGATGTGCAAACACAGTGGAACTAGCCTTACAACATATCCAAATTTGGGGTTCCTTGCACCAAGTGGCCACAAAATACGGGGCCCCAAATTTGGGTTGCAAAATGTCAAGCACTTTTCTGCAGCAGAATGACATTTTGCGACCCGACTTTGGGGCCCCGTATCTCGGGGCCACTTGGTGCTAGGATATGTTGTAGTGTTAGTTTCACTGTGTAAGCACACCACATTTTGGGTTCCTAGCACCAAGTGACTCCGAGATACGGGGCTCCAAATTCAGAGAATGACATTTTGCGACCCAACTTTGGGGCCCCGTATCTTGGGACCACTTGGTGCTAGGAACCCCAAATTTGGATATGTTGTAGTGCTAGTTCCACTGTGTTCCACCTGAGATACGGGGCCCCAAAGTTGGGTTGCAAAATGTCATTCTCTGCTCTTCAGACGCTTCTAGAAGCAAACGCGGTAAAACACGGCTAAACGCGGCATGCAAATGCGGCAAAACTGGCGTTTCTAAATGCCGGTTTCAGCTTTTAAAAACATGTGTTCAGCAGAGTTTGCACCAGCGTCTCGTGTGCATGAAGCCTTACACTCACACATTTTGTCATGTTACAACCAAAAACGTATCTATGTATATAAAAAAAGAAGATCCTGGACTATACTCCCTTCAGCATAAGAGCAGTCTCTATGGATGTGGTCAATGTTCTTTATGAACTAGAAGCTCTCAGTCCCCTTTAGTGATATACAGTGCCTTGAAAAGATATTCATACCCCTTGTAGTTTTCCACATTTTGTCATGTTACAACCAAAAATGTAAATGTATTTTATTGGGATTTTATGTGATAGACCAACACAAAGTGGCACATAATTGTGAAGTGGAAGGAAAATGATAAACAGTTTTCAAATTTTTTTACAAATAAATATGTGAAAAGTGTGGCATGCATTTGTATTCAGCAGCCCTTGAGTCAATACTTTATGATTGACGCCAAGGCCTTGGGGGACGTCATTTCCGGTCCAGGCTGGAAGAAAATAAATATATATTTTTTTAAAGTGAAAGATCAAACATTTTTTTTTTTATCTTTTGCTTTTAAAGGTAAAAAAAAAAAATTTGGGGTCTTTTTGACCAAAGAACTCTCCATAAAAAGGACATGTCATCTTTATTTCTATTAGGTATGTTACATTCCTTGTAAAAGAAATAAAAGTGATTAAAAAATTAAAAAATTAAAGGGACAGTGTAAAAAGAAAAACAAGGAAAGCGTCCCAGTCCCTCTGTGCTCGCACACAGAAGCAAACGCATACGTAAGTCATGCACTCATATGTAAGCGGCATTTGAACCACACATGTGAGGTATCACAGTGAATGTTAGAGCAAGAGCAATAATTCTAGTAATAGGCCTCCTCTGTAACTCTAAACAGGTAGTCTGCAAAGGGATTTAAAACATCACCTATGGAGATTTTTAAGTACCATAGTTTGTCGCCATTCCACAAGCATGCGCAATTTTAAAGCATGACATGTTAGGTATGACTTGACGTAAAATCATCTTTCACATTATACAAACTATTGCCTTTTTTTTTTTTCTCATTAAAGTGTGTTTTTTTTCACAAAAAATTGTGTTTGCAAGACCGCTGCGCAAATACCGCATAACATAAAAAATTGCAATGAATGCCATTTTTTTCCCTAGGGTCTCTTCTAAAGAAAAATGTATAATGTTTGGGGGTTATTAGTAATTTAGTAATTTTAGTATTTTTTTTTCGCAAAAAATACTCATTTAAACTTGTAAGCAAAAAAAGTGCCAGGAGATACCTGGTCGGCAAGTGATTAAAAATATATTTATTGATGTATTTGTGATTACAGGGCTCCAGTAACAGTACCAGATTTATAGGGGGGCAAAATGGGAAACTGTCCCGGGCCCCCTGACCGAAGGGGCCCCCCCTCTATACAAAAATATTACAAAATAATATAAAAATATAAATATAAAGTAATAAAAAATAAATAATAACAAAATGATAATATAAAATATACAGTGGGGACGGAAAGTATTCAGACCCTCTTATATTTTTCACTCTTTGTTATATTGCAGCCATTTGCTAAAATCATTTTTTTTCCTCATTAATGTACACACAGCACCCTATATTGACAGAAAAATACAGAATTGTTGACATTTTTGCAGATTTATTAAAAAAGAAAAACTGAAATATCACATGGTCCTAAGTATTCAGACCCTTTGCTGTGACACTCATATATTTAGCTCTCCATTTCTTCTGATCATCCTTGAGATGGTTCTACACCTTCATTTAAGTCCAGCTGTGTTTGATTATACTGATTGGACTTGATTAGGAAAGCCACACACCTGTCTATAAAAGACCTTACAGCTCACAGTGCATGTCAGAGCAAATGAGAATCATGAGGTCAAAGGAACTGCCTGAAGAGCTCAGAGACAGAACTGTGGCAAGGCACAGATCTGGCCAAGGTTACAAAAAAAAATTCTGCTGCACTTAAGGTTCCTAAGAGCACAGTGGCCTCCATAATCCTTAAATGGAAGACGTTTGGGACGACCAGAACCCTTCCTAGAGCTGGCCATCCAGCCAAACTGAGCTATCGGGTGAGAAGAGCCTTGGTGAGAGAGGTAAAGAAGAACCCAAACATCATTGTGGCTGAGCTCCAAAGATGCAGTCGGGAGATGGGAGAAAGTTGTAGAAAGTCAACGATCACTGCTGCCCTCCACAAGTCGGGGCTTTATGGCAGACTGGCCCGACAGAAGCCTCTCCTCGGTGAAAGACACATGAAAGCCCGCATGGAGTTTGCTAAAAAACACCTGAAGGACTCCAAGATGGTGAGAAATAAGATTCTCTGATCTGATGAGACCAAGATAGAACTTTTTGGCCTTAATTCTAAGCGGTATATGTGGAGAAGACCAGGCACTACTCATGACCTGTCCAATACAGTCCCAACAGTGAAGCATGGTGGTGGCAACATCATGCTGTGAGGGTGTTTTTCAGCTGCAGGGACAGGAAGACTGGTTGCAAGTGAGGTAAAAATGAATGCGGCCAAGTACAGGGATATCCTGGACGAAAACCTTCTCCAGAGTGCTCAGGACCTCAGACTGGGCCGAAGGTTTACCTTCCAAAAAGACAATGACCCTAAGCACACAGCTAAAATAACGAAGGAGTGGCTTCACAACAACTCCGTGACTGTTCTTGAATGGCCCAGCCAGAGCCCTGACTTAAACCCAATTGAGCATTTCTGGAGAGACCTAAAAATGGCTGTCCACCAACGTTTACCATCCAACCTGATAGAACTAGAGAGGATCTGCAAGGAGGAATGGCAGAGGATCCCCAAATTCAGTTGTGAAAAACTTCTTGCATCTTTTTAAAAAAGACTCATGGATGTATGAGATCAAAAGGGTGCTTCTACTAAATACTGAGCAAAGGGTCTGAATACTTAGGACCATGTGATATTTTTCTGAAAAAAAATGAACTTAAATGATTTTAGCAAATGGCTGCAATATAACAAAGAGTGAAAAATTTAAGGGGGTCTGAATACTTTCCGTCCCCACTGTATAATAGTAGCAAAATCCTTTCTTTTATTAATTGTATATTGGGAGGTAATATTTTGCCTGCCATCCTCTGTAAATGGTTTTACTCTGGACTGGTATTTTGTATCGTTTCAAAAACAAATTTCTGCAACTTAAGTGAAGTACATATAGAACAGAGCTCTTACGCTCTTAAGGAAGGTGGCCTATAATTGTGTGCATGTGTGCACGTGTGACCTCAGAATGATGTTGTGTCATGCATTTTGAAAATGTGTGACTGTCATTTAGAATCTAAACCAACTCTGTGTATGAGGGGCCCCCTGACCCTAAAGTGCCCTGGGCCCTCCAAGGTCTAAATCTAGCCCTGTCCATTAATAAGTGTATTTTATATCTACCTTGAGTGCAGTTTAACCCTTTTGCTGCCATGAATGTAAGTACTATGTCAAAATCAGCAGGACTGCATGTAAACAAACTCCTAGCTTTTATGTCTATATTCCTGGCTGCTGGATATCTAATAAACGTTATTCAGGCTGTTAAAGCCACTTAGTCACTTCTAAATGCTTTGAAATATACTGACTCCCCTCCACAATGTGTCCCAGGCTCACCTGTCACTTCTCGGTGCTGGGGACCATTTTGACAGGTGTGAGGATGGAGAGTGATGGGAGATCAGCAAATACATGTTCGCTAATCTCCCCTGTAAAGAATGACCCTTGAAGCTCTGGATGAGACAGAAACTTATCAAGCACAGTCAGTTTCAATTGGCTTTAACAGAATGCGCGTGTGTGTGTGTGTGTGTGGGGGGGGGGATTGGGGGTTTAAAGGTGAATCTGTTACCTGCACTATGCTATCACATAAGAGGATTATCACCCCCCTTGTTTGTATTGATTTTTTTTATACATGAAATTCTGCAGAATTCATGAGATTTCATAAACATATTTCTATTGTATACAAACTGAATGTCAGTGAATCAAGTGCGGTTGTGCTTACTTTGAATAACCAATAATGTGCAAGCAAAAATTCTGTTTTTTTTTCCTTTTGCACATAATTGGATATCGAAAGAGAACACAGCTTCATCTTGTTCACTGACTTTCAGTCTCTACACTTTGAGTAAATCAACCCCAATGAACACTTTAGTGGTTTTAGGACTATATGTAACATATATACAGTAGAGTGCAGCAGTATATATCATACAACAATAAAGTCAGTACCAAGTGCCAAACCACACCATGGGGGTTATTTACTAAAGGCAAATCCACTTTGCACTACAAGTGCACTGCAAGTGCACTGAAAGTGCACTCGGAAGTAAAGACGCTGTAGATCCGAGGGGGACATTCAAGGAAAGTAAAAAACAGCATTTTAGCTTGCACACGATTGGATAATAAAATCAGCAGAGCTTCCCCTCATTTCAAATCTACCCCTTAGATTTAGAGCAACTGCACTTCCAAGTGCACTTTCAGTGCACTTTCAAGTGCACTTGCAGTGCACTTGTAGTGCAAAGTGGATTTGCCTTTAGTAAATAATGTATAGTTTACAGAGGTTAGGTGTATGCAATGTAGTGCCCCTTATGCAGCTGATCAGCCGCAACAAAACTACCCCTGAGTGATTGGTGGTCAATGGTAATAAGGTCCCTCCCTTTCCTTTACAAAGTTTTAATAATGAATGGAAGTAAAAATCCTGGCTGCTGGCATTACAAAGTGATCGCTTGAAAGTGCCTGCATAGATTTGAAGCCAAGTGGCAGATGAATCTTTTCCTGCATTCTGCTTTTGAGCATGTCCTTGATCTGCAGAACACCTGGATTTTTTGTATATTCCAGGACAGTCTTGCAGGATCCAGGACAATTATAGGTTCTGACAAGGAAAGAGCCTGAGGCAGGGGGCTTAGCTGTGTCAGATCTTTGCAAACACAACCATAAACTGCACAGGCACAAGAATTTACATAGTTGTAACACTCTGAACTAGCATCTCTGTCCAGTAAGTACTGTATTTTCTGCACCATAAGATGCACTTTTTCCCCCCAGAAATATGGGGGAAAATGTCTCTGCGTCTTATGGAGCGAATATACACTAGGCACCGCCCTCCACCGCCATTGGCACCGCCCCCCCCCCGCCGGCGGCGGCAACGTTCCCGGTTCTCCTGGAAGAGAGGCAGGGGAGCGGAGGACAGACATCCGAAGCCCCCGTAAGCGATGGGCAATCTTCCGGCTGGGCCTGACATTGTTGCTGAGACAGAAGATAGAGCATTCGGCCACTCTGTCTTCTGTCAGGCAGATGTGATGACAGGTAAGGCTGTGTTATGGCACTAGTAAGGTTGCATTTATGGCAATGGTCAGTCTGCATTCATGACAATGGTCAGTCTGCATTTATGGCAACGGTCAGTCTGCATTCATGGCAATGGTCAGTCTGCATTTATGACAATGGTCAGTCTGCATTTATGGCAATGGTCAGTCTGCATTCATGACAATGGTCAGTCTGCATTTATGGCAATGGTGAGTCTGCATTTATGGCAATGGTCAGTCTGCATTTATGGCAATGGTCAGTCTGCATTTATGGCAATGGTGAGTCTGCATTTATGGCAATGGTCAGTCTGCATTTATGGCAATGGTCAGTCTGCATTCATGACAATGGTCAGTCTGCATTTATGGCAATGGTGAGTCTGCATTTATGGCAATGGTCAGTCTGCATTTATGGCAATGGTCAGTCTGCATTTATGGCAATGGTGAGTCTGCATTTATGGCAATGGTCAGTCTGCATTTATGACAATGGTCAGTCTGCATTTATGGCAATAGTGAGTCTGCATTTATGGCAATGGTCAGTCTGCATTTATGGCAATGGTGAGTCTGCATTTATGGCAATGGTCAGTCTGCATTTATGGCAATGGTGAGTCTGCATTTATGGCAATGGTCAGTCTGCATTTATGGCAATGGTCAGTCTGCATTTATGACAATAGTGAGTCTGCATTTATGGCAATGGTCAGTCTGCATTTATGGCAATGGTCAGTCTGCATTTATGGCAATGGTCAGTCTGCATTTATGGCAATGGTCAGTCTGCATTTATGGCAATGGTCAGTCTGCATTTATGGCAATGGTCAGTCTGCATTTATGGCAATGGTCAGTCTGCATTTATGGCAATGGTCAGTCTGCATTTATGGCAATGGTCAGTCTGCATTTATGGCAATGGTCAGTCTGCATTTATGGCAATGGTCAGTCTGCATTTATGGCAATGGTCAGTCTGCATTTATGGCAATGGTCAGTCTGCATTTATGGCAATGGTGAGTCTGCATTTATGGCAATGGTCAGTCTGCATTTATGGCAATGGTCAGTCTGCATTTATGGCAATAGTGAGTCTGCATTTATGGCAATGGTCAGTCTGCATTTATAGCAATGGTCAGTCTGCATTTATGGCAATGGTCAGTCTGCATTTATGGAAATGGTCAGTCTGCATTTATGGCAATGGTCAGTCTGCATTTATGGCAATGGTCAGTCTGCTTTATGGCAATGGTCAGTCTGCATTTATGGCAATGTTCAGTCTGCATTTATGGCAATGGTCAGTCTGCATTTATGGAAATGGCCAGGCTACATTTATGGAAATGGTCAGTCTGCATTTATGGCAATGGTCAGGCTGCATTTATGGCAATGGTCAGTCTGCATTTATGGCAATGTTCAGTCTGCATTTATAGCAATGGTCAGTCTGCATTTATGGCAATGTTCAGTCTGCATTTATGGCAATGGTCAGTCTGCATTTATGGCAATGGTCAGTCTGCGTTTATGGCAATAGTCAGGCTGCATTTCTTTGGCACAGGTCACGCTGCATTTCATGGGTACTGGTAAATACTGGAAAATAGGCCAACGTTTTAAGCTAGGAACATTTAGAGCTTACAAAAATGTTGAAGAGAACAAGGGCTTTTTCCTCACAGACCTGGGCTTTTGGTTGTGGTGGTCTGCGGGAAGGGGGTTAGTGTATGATAAAATAGAAAGAGCTTGGGAAAAAGAGATTGTTGACCTAAACTTTACCCTGTTTTTACACGTTGTAGTACTGGGAAACCCAACCTTACCCACTTGCCCAATATGACTGTTACCATGTTCCAAGAGATCTGCTGCAGCTCTGCATAGAAATCAATCAGCTTACAGTTTTTTTTTTTGTCAATTGAACAAGCTGAACTTAGAAGCTGATTGGCTACTATGCAGAGCTGCACCAGATTTTGTTTTAGTAAATCAACCCAGTCTGCTTATTACAAAAGATGTTTAGAGACTGCAAACATATTTTATACTAACACATCCAGTAGCGTCGGGAGGGTAGGGCTGGGGGGGCTGGAGCCCCCAATGGGTCCCTGAAAAGCCCGGGTGTCAGGCAGGCACAATTTTATTTGTTAGCCCCGAGCGACGCCGAGTACGGCCAAGTGTGGGCGAGTCACATAGCAGGTCCTGCCTTCTGGAGCCTGCAGCACCTATGATGGACATCCCACTGGTCCATTGGCGGGGCCCCGGGACGTGTGACGTCCATCATAGGCGCTGCAGGCTCCAGAAGGTGGGAATTACATCGCAGCCGCCCCGCAACATCGATCCCCGCTAGGCGCTCAGGTGGGCGGCTCTCCTCCTCTCCTCTGGCTGCCTCGCACACCACGGCTGAGCTGCTGCTGCAGGATACAACATGAAGGCTGTCTCCTGGTCAGATAGGGCACTGGTCAGTGAGTGTCAGGTAGGTATATCAGGTAGGTAGTACAGTGTATGTCAGGTAGGTAGGTTAGTGCATGTCAGGTAGGTAGGTCAGTGTGTGTCAGGTAGGTAGGTCAGTGTATGTCAGGTAGGTAGGTCAGTGTGTGTCAGGTAGGTAGGTCAGTGTATGTCAGGTAGGTAGGACAGTGCATGTAAGGTAGGTAGGTCAGTGTATGTCAGGTAGGTCAGTGCATGTCAGGTGGGTAGGTCAGTGTATGTCAGGTAGGTCAGTGCATGTCAGGTAGGTAGGTCAGTGTGTGTCAGGTAGGAAGGTCAGTGTATGTCAGGTAGGTAGGTCAGTGCATGTCAGGTAGATAGGTCAGGGTATGTCAGATAGGTCAGTGTATGTCAGGTAGGTAAGTGCATGTCAGGTTGGTAGGTCAGTGTATGTCAGGTAGGTCAGTGCATGTCAGGTAGGTAGGTCAGTGCATGTCAGGTAGGTAGGTCAGTGCATGTCAGGTAGGTAGGTCAGTGTATGTCAGTGCATGTCAGGTAGGTCAATGCGTGTCGGGTAGGTAGGTCAGTGCATGTCAGGTAGGTCATTGAAATGGTCAGTGTATGTCAGGTAGGTCAGTGTGTGTCAGGTAGGTCAGTGTGTGTCAGGTAGGTAAGTAAGTGCGTGTTAGGTAGGTAGGTCAGAGCGTGTCAGGTAGGTCAGTGCTTGTCAGGTCAGTGTAATGGTCAGTACGTGTCAGGTAGGTTAGTGTGTGTATGTCAGGTAGGTAGGTCAGTTTAGTGGTGGTCAGCATTGATTGGCACTAGTAAGCCAGGCATCAACCAGCAAGTGAGCTTACCCCCCGCCACACACCCACACAACCCCACTGCCCAGCCAAAAAACCCTGCGCCGCTGGAGCCCCCCCCCTCTGTGCCGGCCTTGGACTTCCCCCCCTTTTTGCCACCAAGTAACGCCCCTGAAACATCTAATTATAAAATGAATGGCCCATAATTTGTTAAAAAAAAAAAATTGTATTTACATTTTGACAACATACCATAGTTCAACTGAAATGCCACCTAAAAATATATTTAAAGTGGTTCTAAAGTCTAAACTTTTTTACCTTAATCTCCTTAGCGGTAATTCCGAGTGTGGATCGGGGTGGATTTTCAGTACCAAAAGTGGTAACCCGAGCCACACTCGGGATTGCATTGCAGGATCCAGGTACAGTTACTTACCTTGTCCCCAGGATCCTGCGATGTCTCCCTGCTGTGTATGCGAGACGTGTCCTCCGCCTATCACAGTGCCGAGCTCCGTTCCCTGCGAGCGTTGCAACACACGGGGGCGGTGCACGGCGCCAAAATTCAAAAAGTTAAAAACACAATACATGTACAGTACACTGTAATCTTACAGATTACATTACTGTATCACATTATTTCACATCTCTTTTGTCCCTAATGCTTTGTCCAGTGCCCTGCATGCAGTTTTATATTATAAATACTGTTCTTTCTGCTTGGAAGCTGGAGATTGTCCATAGCAACCAAAAAGTGTCCCTTTACATCAAAAGCAGTTTTAGACCAGCTAGAAAACAGCGATAATAATCACTTGCAGAATAGAGAGATAGTGATTTGTGGGGAAATCTGTCATCAAACACTGAAAGTAATGGCAGCGACAATTCCGCAACTGAGCAAATTTCAGTGTTTTTTACATTATTGAATACATTTTATTATTATTATAATTATTTATGGTTATTTATTATATTATAATGTATGATTTTGTGTTTCAAACTTTATCATACCCGGAATGTTTACTAGAATCGTGTTTGGACAGATTTAAGTGAGTTATTTCTAAGAATTACAGGCCTACAATATAAAACGCCAAATTTCCTTGCAAAACATTGTACCACTTTGAGCATCAAAAATCTGAAATAATCATAACGCCAGGGAGGTTAATGCATTCCCTGACCATCTGCTCACGTGTGAGTTTTCCGATGCATGCGCAAAGATGGCAATCAGAGATGTGCCAAACCTTCCTCGTCTTTCCACATGTGTGGAAAACCACCTGCATATGTGCAGATGCTCTAAAGGGCTCTGCCAAGGCACAAAGGCTTTGGTGCATCTGTGCATGTGCAATAAAGGCGGTGCTGAAGAAGGGGGCAGAGCCGGTCCAGAGCAGGACTGAGGTTCTGCTTTAAGATAACAAAATTATACATATATTGTTTTTTCCGGAAAAACAAGGCTCCCTTTTGGTGATATTTTCTTGCAAAGAAGATTTTTTTATGCAGTTCAATAGGAAAAAGCCATAACAGAATATGTTAATTACTTTAAAGTATTAATATGTTCAAAATAAAAAATGGCATATATTATGCAGTCTGGCCATTACATTACATTACATTTTGTTTCCCTAAGTCCTCCTTGCAATTCCTGCCGACAGATTTGATTCTTTTTCCACTTTCTCTAATGGGCCAAGCTTTCTAGCAAAAGTGGCATTTGCAGTTGAAAAAAAAACACATAAGACAGCCCACAGCCCGTTTCTTGTCTAGTAAAAAGCCCGGGCTTATGACATCATACACAGCTCTCACTCTCATGAGAGTTTGCCAGGAGGGGGGGGGGGGTATGACATCATACACAGCTCTCACTCTCATGAGAGTTTGCCAGGAGGGGGGGGGAGGGGGGTGTGTGAGTCATAAGAGGGCCAACGAGAGAGCTGCAGAGCTGGAGCATATTTGGCACGTACAGAATCACAGTTTATATAAGATAATATGCAGAGTAGTTGGAGGGAAGCTTCAGAATGGCACAGATGTATTTATTACAAATTATGTGAGCAGACTGCAATTCCTCTTTAAGAAGATAAACATCAAGACAAATGGAAATTTTATAAGTAGGTTGGCATTGGCAGATTGGCAGTCCATGTACTTTTTCAGTACAGGCTTTTTCCAAAGGAAACATATCATGAGAGATATGTAGGCTGCCACTGCTGACCTCCTTATGAAAATTGTAGTGTCCTGCCTGTCATGCTGATGCTTTAGCTTTAATAGTTACTGAGTCACTGATCTGGAACATGCATGCAGGTCAGGTGTTGTATTGTCATGTGCCAATGGCAGACAGCTTTGGATGCATGCAGACAGCTTTGGCTTCGGTCACTAAACCAGATCAAGTGTTGAGATGGAATTCTGACTTTTGCTGTTTACATGTTTTGGGTCAGTGACCCTGATGTACTGAAGCAAGGCACCAGACAGCTAGCATTTCAGGAGGTCAACAGTGGAAGCTCATTTATTTCTGTCCTGATAGGTGTGCTTTACATTATATAAAAGAAATCATAATCTCTACTGTTATTAACACTTCCTGCCCGTAGGATGTCTTATGATACCCCAAACTTTTACTGGTTATACTGGGATGTTGACTTCACCTGCAGGATTCACCCCAGTATCAAAATTTTCAGCAGCTGATTTCCTGTAAAGTAAAAGTGATTCAAATGGCTATAGAGCCAATCGATTGCTTCTACAGGCAGTGGAAGCGATGCCCCCCTCTCGCCGCCTCTGCCTTTCCCGCGCTCTCCTGTCCGATCAGGGAGCCCAGCACTGCTCTGATCAGCGGAATTCTGTGCACTAAGCAGAGAGAGAGGAATTGACGTTGTTCCTCCCTCTCTGTGAGATCAGAAATCGGAAGCAACGAGGATTTTGTCACTTCCGGGTTTCAGTCTTTTGTTTACCGGATGTTACCGGCTTGAACAAGCATCTGATCAAATCGATCTCGGCCTAGGCGGGACCTTGACGCATGATGCAAGCACGCTGGATGCCGCAGCCCTCTTGGAAGTTTGTTTTTGATGCACATTCTGGCTATGTACATGTGAGTTTGAATTTCATTGATTAAAGTGACCCTCGTTTTAAAAAGAACTTACTGCATTATGGTACTTTTCTTTTAATGTCTTTGTGAGGTAAATGGCCAAAGTATCAGATGTGGATTAGGAATGAGCCCGATGTTCGAGTCAAACGTAAGTTTACCTCGAACATTGGGTGATCACCCGTTCAGCGAATACCGAACATTATGGGGCATTCGCAGCAATTTCTAGCACCGTGGAACGCTCCATAATGCACCGCGAGTTTGCAGTGCATTGCATCCTATGATTGGCAATCACAGCGCGCTCTGCTGAGAGAGCCATAATTGGCCAAAGGCAGGGTGCCTTTGGCCAATCATGGCTCAAGTCCACGTCCCACACTTTGTAAGGCTGCTTACATAGCGGCAGTACATAGTGTAATAAATTAGAGTAGCAAAATTACATTTCTAAAGGAAAAAATGTAATTGAAAACTGCTCACGGCTGTAATGTATTGCCGGATCCCAGCAATATAGATAAAAATCATTGAAAAAAATGGCATGGGGGTCCCCCCCAAAATCCATACCAAGCTCTGCAGGTCTGGTATGGATTTTAAGAAGAACCCCCCGCCAAAGTAAAAAAAAAGGCGTAGGAATCCCCCCAAAATCCATACCAGGCCTTTCAGGTCTGGTATGGATTTTAAGGGAAACCCCATGCCAAAATTAAAAAAAAAATGGCTAGGGGATCCCCATGTTGATGGGGAAAAGGGCCTCATCCCCACAACCCTTGCCCGGTGGTTGTGGGAGTCTGCGGGCGGGGGGATCGTCAGAATTGGGAAGCCCCCTTTAACAAGGGGGCCCCCAGATCCCGACCCCCCCCTATGTGAATGGGTATCGGGTACATTGTACCCCTACCCATTCACCAAAAAAAGTGACAAAATGTAAAAATGACAGGACACCGTTTTGGACAATTCCTTAAAAAAAATAAATAAAAAATGTCCTGCGATGTCTATCCATCTTCAATAAAAGCACCGACGGTCCACATAAACCTAAAAACTCTGCCTCCTTGGGAGGCGTCCGCACGACTGCAGTCTTTTCGCGGTGACAGCTGTTATATAGTCAATGGTGGGGCCACCTTGTGACGTAGACAGGTGCAGCTATAACAGCTTCAACTCTTCTGGGAAGGCTGTCCACAAGGTTTAGGAGTTTGTCTATGGGAATGTTTGACCATTCTTCCAAGTGCATTTGTGAGGTCAGGCACTGATGTTGGACGAGAAGGCCTGACCTACAGTCCCCTCTCTAATTCATCCCCAAGGTGCTAAGTTTAAATTGTCACTTTTTTTCAGTTTTTTTTTAACAGAAGAGGTATTATTCGAACAAACAAGACAGTACAAACAATTCAGGTGCATCCAAATACAAAATTTCTGGCTTCTGACATGACTTTAGCATATCAAATTTAAATCCTTCCATCAAAATGTGATGGTCATGCAACACATATTATACCTATAAGTAACCAAACAATAGTGAAGAGTCTGAACTGGTGGAAGCAAGTGTTCCTTCCCTACCCTATCCCAAAAAACAGGTGTTTACTGCCAAAATTGAGAGGGGGGTCAGAAGAGGAGGGGGCAGAGGATCTCAGCTTTGGGGGGCATGGAGAAAGAGTGGTATGAGCAGATACTTCTCCCGAGAGCAGGGAAAAAAGGGGGGAGGGGGGGGGGCAAGATAGAGGGGAACTTCCATCCAAACCCAGGGCCCCAGGAGTGGGATGACAGTGAGTAATCAAGCACATGTGTCGATCCAGTTCGACCAGACCTTGTAAAACTTCCCCGGGCAATTTGTACTCTCATATGTGACCCAGTAGAGTGGTAACACGCTATTGATCGTTTTTTGCCAGGATTCTTTAGTAGGAGCCTCCCTCAGCTTCCACCTGAGCAAGATCTCTCTCCTGGCATAGAATAGGGAATATGTAAGGCCCAACTTGACATATCAGTCCCCCTCAATGTCTTCTAGATGGCTCAGCAGCAAGACCAGGGGATCCAGAGGTATGTCTATCCCCCAGACGTCCCCTAAGGGCTTTGTCACTGCATGCCAGTATGGATGGAGTTCGGGACAGGACCAGACCATGTGAAAGAAAGTGTGCATCTAGAATGGAGGGGGCTGCTATAGTGGCCTAAAGCCGAATGCTATTGTAATAGACATGACAAAAAAGCAGGGTGACATAAATAGATGACTGATCTCATATACTTCTGACCTCAGTACTGAGTTTCTAGTGATGGGTAAACAGTGTATATTTTTTTTTTATTTAGTTAATAAATAAATATATACAGTTGTAAAATCTAATATTAAAGACATACATAGTTACAGTAACATCTTACATACACCATAACACCTTGCATACCAAAAGATGACTATATACAGTACATATTTTTTTCTTTAATAACACTATATATTTTTCTTTCATTTACCTATCATAATGACTTTAGGTGCTATACATTTATTTAGGTAGAATGCATCATTACGTAAATGTGTTTGCCTTTTCGAGTCTGCTCAGTAAACAAAGGAGAGGCTCATTTTGTCGTGCTTGGGAATTGTCTATCTTGCAAGCAAAGATATTTATAGCTACAGCAGGAACAACTGTTCAACCTGTGATCTAAAGCCAGCTATGGCAACAGAGACATCACAGTCACATCGAGTATCAATATACATAAGTGTATACAGTGTTTATCAGCCTTGTTAAAACATCTGAATGACAGTAAGCAGGTGGGCACCAAATGGTTTACATATTAACAATACTGTTTACGTATTATAAAAATATGTAATGTGATTATTTGCTACAGAAATCACAACTGCATTTATATTTAATCATTACTCTGAAAACTGAACAAACAGCAAAAATACTCAGCTTTATATACACTATATTGTCAGAAGTATTGGGACACCTGCCTTTATACACACACACACACATGAACTTTTTGACATCCCAGTCTTAGTCTGTAGGGTCCAATATTGAGTAGGCCCACCCTTTGCAGCTATAACAGCTTCAACTCTTCTGGGAAGGCTGTCCACAAGGTTTAGGAGTGTGTCTATGGGAATGTTTGACCATTCTTCCAGAAGCAAATTTGTGAGGTCAGGCACTGATGTTGGACGAGAAGGCCTGGTTTGCAGTCTCCGCTCTAATTTATCCCAAAAGTGTTCTATCGGGTTGAGTTCAGGACTCTGTGCAGGCCAGTCAAGGTCCCCTTCCTGTTCCAACATAACATGTGTACCAGTGAACAAACAAGGTCCCTAAAGACATGGATGAGTGAGTTTGGGGTGGAGAAACTTGTCTGGCCTGCACCTCAACCCGATAGAACACCTTTGGGATGAATTAGAGCGGAGACTGCAAACCAGGCCTTCTCGTCCAAAATCACTGCCTGACCTCACAAATATGCTTCTGGTAGAATGGTCAAACATTCCCATAGACACACTCCTAGACCTTGTGGACAGCCTTCCCAGAAGAGTTGAAGCTGTTATAGCTGCAAAGGGTGGGCCTACTCAATATTGTACCCTGCGGACTAAGACTGTGATGCCAATAAAGTTCATGTGCTTGTAAAGGCAAGATATACAATATTTTTGGTAATATAGTGTATCTGTTAATAGATATACTATGCTCAGTGCAGAAATTGGTGCACATAAGTTTGGCAAGAAAGAAATTAGCTTGATTCCCCCATTACCCAGACAATATTGATGGGGGAATTCCTCCTGCCAGGCCATTGTCTTTTAAAAACGGGTGGGGGGCAGGGGAAACAAGTGATTTTCCAATCACCAAGTTTGATTGATCGAACAACTTACATTCAGTCACCTATTAACATTTCTAATTTAAACTATATACTTAGGCTGGCCATACAAGGTTTGATCTCGGTCGGTATCTGCTGAACTGGCTGAGATTTGAATGGTGTATGGCCAGCCTTAGTATACAGTCTGAATACAACTAAACAAACATTATTTAGCTCTAACCAACTAAGCTAATGGTTATATTGGTGGTCAGTGCAAATGCTCCTATTACATTGGTGGTCAGTGTAAATCCCCTCTTACATTGGTGGCCAGTGTGGAAATCCCCCTTTATATTTGTTCTTAGTGTAAAACATCCCATCACATAGTGGTCTGCGCAAATCCTCCTTTACATTGGTGGTGAGTGTAGAATGCCCCTCTACAAACATACATATGCAAAAAATTTCCAGCTTTGCTCTACATGATTCCAAATATACCCGTGTAATGCTTCCTAACTAGTTGTATTACCCAGGATATTTACCACCTACAAAAACCTACAACCCATCAGCAATCACAACAGATGTTGCAGAATGGTCAGTGTCAGTATTTTATGCCAAATGTGTTTGCAGTGTAATTGATTTTTATCACTGTATTCTTTGCAAGAATTGTTGGATTGTCACACTTTAAATAGATTGTACAGCCTAAGGCAGCCAAACACATAAAAATTTCTCAGTTCAGCCCCGAAAGAGGGAAATCAATCACTCAACTCCCCAGTCCACACAAAACAGACGGGGGAATCATCTATGGTGGCTATAGTATTTGGACAGCAGCAGCAACATTTGTCTGGGTACTCAGATTGGAGCATACATCTGATTGGATGCAGCTCCTTCAATTTTGAAGCTGGGTTTTGTTGAGTTGGGTGGTGCTGACAGGGCCATCCATGGCTCACGTGTCGGCTGATACAGGAAGAGCCATGTATGGCCAGCTAGCTAAACAAATACATAAATATTTTTTTACTAATAAACAATACCATTTTTAGCTTTCATTCTTTCTTTATTATGATAAATCTTTCTCCACTTTCTCTACTTACAATGGCTTGCTGCATCCACAACAAAGAAAGGAGCACCTGGAATTGTGTTTGAAATGTTGGCAAATATGCATACATGAGTGCTCAAAGTCTACAATAAGTTTTTAAAGGTAGATGGATACAGGGTTAGTCCAGTTTTTCTTTTTTATTATACAATAAATTTGCAAGCCTTAGTATTTTGAGGGCAAAATGTCTTGGTATGCTGATGCCTTAAGATACCTTAGTTCCCCTAACTTGGTATGCTGATGCCTTAAGATACCTTAGTTCCCCTAACTTGGTATGCGGATGCCTTAAGATGCCTTAGTTCCCCTCACTTGGTATGCGGATGCCTTAAGATGCCTTAGTTCCCTTCACTGGGACTAAGGGGCTCAGTCCAACAACAACCCCACACCATAACCCTCCCTCCACCAAATGATTTGGACCAGTGCACAAAGCAAGGTCCATAAAGACATGAATGAGCGAGTTTGGAGTAGAGGAACTTGACTGGCCTGCACAGAGACCTGACATCAACCTGGCAGAACACCTTTGGGATGAATTAGAGCGGAAACTGCAAGCCAGGCCTTCTCATCCACATCAGTGCCTGACCTCACAAATGGGAGAATGGCCAGACACTCCCATAGACACACTCCTAAACCTTGGGACGACCTTCCCAGAAGAGTTGAAGCTATTATAGCTGCAAATGGTGGGCCAACTCAATATTGAACCCTACGGACTAAGACTGGGATGCCATTAAAGTTAAATGATGTAAATACTACACTATGGTCCCCTTTTTTTGTTTTGGTGTGTGAGCTTTGTCTATACAGCAGCTCAGTATTGCATTATCACCATTGGGTGGAGCCAAATATCTGGAGGAGCTGGACAGAGGCTAGGGAACTCTACTAACCATTGTCATGCATTTTGCTGCTTTGACCTGAGCAGCTAATAATTCTGGTGAATTTACATTCCATTGGGAGATTGAAGCCTTATGGATCTAAAATGGATACATCTCTGAATTTTCATTTGGAACTTACATTATTTATATTTGTAAGTTTGGGAGGTTTTGTATGTGAACCTTTTTAACCACTTGCCGACCAGCCGCCGCAGTTTTACTGCGGCAGAATGGCACAGCTGGGTGAAACTAGATTATGTTACGTCGCTTAGCCCTGTGGCCACTAGGGCTGCGTGCCCGCTGCTCGCCCCTGGAGCCAAAGTGAGTGCCTGGCAGGCGCGATGACCGCCAGGGTCCCGCGATCGCTCGTGACACAGCGAGAACCGGGATCTGTGTGTATAAACACACAGATCCCGGTTCTCTGAGGGGAGAAGAGACTGATTGTGTGTTCATACAGAGTATGAACACTGATCTCTCTCTTCCCCTAGCAAGTCCCCTCCCCCTACACTTAGAACACAGAGAGGGAACACAGTTAACCCCTTGATCCCCCCCTAGTGTTAACCCCTTTGCCCTCAGTGACATTTATACAGTAACCAGATCATTTTTATAGCACTGATCGCTGTATAATTGTTAATGGTCCCAAAAATGTGTCAAAAGTGTCCAATTTGTCCAACGCAATATCGCAGTCCCAATAAAAATCGCAGATCGCCGCCATTACTAGTAGAAAAATAAATAATAAAAAAAATGCCATAAATCTATCCCCTATTTTGTAGACGCTATAACTTGTGCGCAAACCAATCAATATACGCTTATTGCGATTTTTTTTCTTACCAAAAATATGTAGAAGAATACAAATTGGCCTAAACTGAGGACTGAGGAAAAATTTTTTTTTTTAAATGTGGGATATTATAGCAAAAAGTAAAAGATATTGTGTTTTTCTCAAAATTGTCGCTGTCCTTTTGTTTATAGCGCAAAGAATAAAAAACGCAGAAGTGATCAAATACCACCAAAAGTAAGCTCTATTTATGTGGGGGAAAAAAAGGACGCAAATTTCGTTTGGGTACAGCGTCGCACGACCGCGCAATTGTCAGTTAAAGCGATGCAGTGCCAAATTGTAAAAAGTGCTCTGGTCAGGAAGGGGGTAATATCTTCCGGGGCTGAAGCAGTTAAATTTGCACCCAACTTTAGTTTACCAACAAACTAGTGAAATTCTGCTTCTGCTGAAATAAAAAAAAAAAGTTTATAACTGCATCGATGAACATACAAAGCCCTTCCATTTAAAAAAAATAAATAGTCTTTACAAATGCTATCGTATTGGAATATTTTTAAGTCCCTTTCTTTTACAGCACCATCCCCCCTATGTTCCTCCATGGGCAGGCAATCAGACACATGACACCTGTTGCACAGTCACTAGTTATTTTAGGCACTGCTCAAATCCATCGTGTGGTTTGTTAGGGAGATCAGTAAAAACACATTATAGATAGAGACCTTAAATTACCAAATCGACAGCCCTGGGGAACACACATAATTGAACACTAAAACATCAGCAGAAAAATACATCATTACAGAAGAGTTTTAAATGAACCATAGCTAAACTATATGATATATTTGCTTTAATGTAAGCAGTTTAGGTTGAAACTGATTTCGACAGCAAATCAGATATGACTTGTTTTTGGGGACTCTATGCCAAGAATAAACTCAAAGTTAAATATTTTATATACAAGAAAAAGCTTCATTTTCATTAAAAGCCATAAAAGTTGAGTTGTAGTTTACCAAGATAAATGAGCAGATACTACTGGAATGAACAGATACTGCTGGAATGAAAATTTTCACTAACTTTACATATACATGATTATGAATGACACAAATAGAACTACATTTTACAAAATTAAAGTAACACGTTACAGAAAAAAAATACAAATACCTTACCGGAAAAGTGTCCTGGGTAGCTAAAAGGTTTTAACAAGTAGGGAGGTAACACAGCAAAAAGACAGATAGAAAAGAGTTAGTCCAAGAGACAACTGAGCAGGACACAAGAGCAAAAGTTATGGAGGAGGGGAGGAAAGAACAGATGACAGTTGTGAAAGAGTGCATAGGATGCCAAATTTAGACAAACCTATTTAGCAGCTGATAGCCAGATGAATGCACTTAATGGGAGATCTTACATGTACAATGAAGGATACAAGCCAATAATTATTAGGTAATGTGTATGTAAATGTAATATGATGCAAATACAATTACTAATAGCAATAACCGGAATACCTCTTGTAGATGCTTACAGAAGAAACAGTATTACTTTGGAAGTAGTACTATCTATGTGTATATATTTTGTGATGCTGTCCTATTTTTTTGTATTGGCATGCCAAAAACATATGATACCTACACTATTATTTGACATTGTATGATAGCAAAAGTGAAAATGTATTCAACGTATCATAGGTCATAGATTTTATTGGATAATATTCTATTAGATGTTTGGCAGGATGCCAAACTTGCTTTTTATACGACCATTAAATATCAGTGCCCAAATGAGGAGCCTTATTTAATCCAATCAAACATTATGCCTTTGGAATGCAAATCCTAGATTACAGAACATGTGCACAGTCATTTTATGTTGTCACAATAAGCGAGGATCAGCACTGTAAAAGGAACATTTTAGTTCAATCACCTTTTTTTCTGAATTTACAGTCTCGCTGCGGGCAAAACTCTTTTTCGTTTTGCCAAGTGTGGAGAACAGTTAAAGCCTGTGTAAACATTTGTAGAAATGTGTCCCCTTTGGGAAGATCCCTTCAGTTCCTGTGGATATGTGATGTGTCACACAGGACAGCAAGTGAAAGGAAATCTCAACAAAGGATACACAGACAGCAATAAAAAGTTTTTTTTTTTCAGGCTTTTTGTCCCCATTATTTGTACCTGGCAATACACGTTCTGCCCTCACTTGACAATGCTAACTCATTGTAATATATCTATAAAGGAGCAGTGTTGTCAGAGTGTTGTCAGTGTTGTTAGAATGTTGTGTCTCTGCAGTACAGACAGGGTGTTAACAGGTCACCATCTTTATTAATCACACAAGCTTCCTGCTCCAACTCCTTCTACTTTCTCTTAACGCTCTTTAAGCGGGTATGCTATAACATTTTCCTAAAATAGCAATACACAGAACTTACCAAGTTACTTGTCCCAATTGGCTGTGGAATTGCACAGTATTAGATAGACTTGAGCTAGACTTTGACCTGGTATCTCTCCACTCTAGCTTACATCTAATGCTTGTATGTGGGATTCATAAATCATGACCTATAATCAGTTTTGCAGGCAATTCCCCAGTGGCACTATGAGGAGCTGACCTGTAGTGTTGTAGAACACTAGTTATAGCTTTGCTGAAGAGCAGTTCCTCATGTAGAGAGATATTTAAACCAATATTTAATATCTGGTTAAAACATTCCACACCTCCATTGGCATGTGTATGGTATTGTGTTGTTAAGATGTGCTTTATTCTTTTAAATAAAGTCTCAGACTCTTTAAATAAATCGTGGACCATTGTCAGTAATGGTTTCCAGTGGTAGTCCCCACCTTGAAAACCGTCCCCCTAAGGCAGAGATGACAACTTCAATGGTCTTGATTTCTGCTGTAGTCATTTCAAACACGATAATAAGCTGTCATTTCTACACATACATCCAGTTTTAATGTATTCCATAAGCATTTTGGGAAATTTCTGATGTGTAATGGAGCAGCTATTTCCTTTAGATTTTTGCCACTGAGCAAGCATGATTTACAATTGTGAACCAAAGTTTCTATTTGTGAAAAATTGTGAAGATAATGGAGACCCAAAACTGAAATAATCACTGAAATAAGAAACCTAATGCTATAAAATATAAAATACGCTATAAAATGCTATAAAATAAATCACATGAAAGTGATAAAAAATAACTCAATATAATCCAAAAATATATACTGGGATATTATGTCCATAAAATAACACAAAGTACAAATCAGTTTCCAAGCCAGGGGCTATGTGGGACAATATAATATTTATAACTTCCAATATCCAACCAGTGTGTCAGTGAAAGCAATGCCAAAAATTATCCACTGTGCTCCCTTCGCGGCACTTCAAGAATTGCTCTCATGGGATATGTTTGCCCATCTCATTACAGAATAAGCAAACACAGCTTATGTAAACTCAGCCCAGACGGGGAATCTATATGGCTGGCGCTTGGAATGATCCTCCTTCAACAACTAACCTCAGTTGTTTCACACAGTCCAGGTAGGTGCATGCAAGCCACAAGGAACAACTCACATAGGGTGAGTACTGAAACAGCCTGTCCCACCATCTATGTATATGAAGAGAACAATGGCCAGACCTTGAATTTGGCAGCAAGGAAGTTAGGGCTTGGTGATCAGTTCTCACAATAAACACTATACCATAGAGAAAGTATGGCCACCTTTCACATGCCCATATACAGGCCAATGCCTCACATTCTTCTGCAGAATATTTTTACTCAGCTAGTGAAAGAGCTCATGAAGCAAAAGGAGGATATTTCTCTCCCTGGTCAATTTGTGATGAAACTGCACCTAAAGCAACAGTGGAACCATCACAAGAGACAAATGTTGATGCATTTGGTGGTAAGTGGGCAAGTGTTGGCGCAGATGCTATCTGATTTTTTCAAGTCATGTACAGCCTCAGATCAGGCTTGTGTCCACTGCCATTCTGCAATCTTTTAGAGTAAGGTATGCAAAGGTGTTGTGATTTCAGCATAGTTAACTACAAACCTTAAATAATAGTTTGTGAACCCTACAAATGAAGCAAGCTCTGCTTTATCTTTTGGCTCATATAGCATCATTGATGGATTGTAGGGGTTGTATACACAGTGATGAGAGTCTGTGGCCTAAAAAATCAACTTTAGTTTGGACAAAAACACATTCTTCTTGGTTATGGTGAGGTTATATTCTTAGGCGGCCCATACATTAGTTGTTTTTTCTCGTTCAACCAGCAAGTTGAATAAAAAAAAAAAATACCCAATTCCTGCATCCACACATTCAAGGTGGATGGGGGAATCACTCGTAAAGAGCCTTGGTATTCTGACAGCTCAGAATACATTGATCAGCACTACCGGCTATAGCTGTTGGCGTAGATCATGCAGACATTTTCCAACAGGCTGGTTTTATAGAAGTTGATTGGTAGATCGACTTCTGTACAACCAGCCTGCCCATACATGAACTGAAATTTGGCTGTTCCCTGCTGAACTGGCTGAATTTCAATCCATGTATGGCTAGCTTAACAGTCTGTGAAAAACTTGAGTAAGTCTTTAACTGCTCTACTTCAGAGAGGGTGCATGGATAAGGATATTATCCAAGTAAATTGTTACGCCATGTATTCCTGCAAAAACAGTGAGCATTATTTTTTGGAAACAGCTCAGAGCTGAGCTCAGCCCAAAAGGCATGTTTTTAAAGCAAAGAAGTCCCAGATGTATAATGAAAGTTGGTAGGTTCCTGGGCTGCAATGCAAGTGGGATTTGGTAAGTAGACTTCATGAAGGTCTGGTTTGTTGAAGATTTTTGATCCATGGCATTAGGAAATGAAAGCCTCTGTAGTAGGCAGTTGGTAACAGTCCGTTATTATTGCTTCGTTTACCCGGTGAAAGAGTAATAACGAATTTGTCCTCCTTTCCGATTGGCTATGACTAAGTTGGAAACTCATGGTCAATAGGTTCTATAATATTGTCTTGAGTTTTTTGCAGCTCTTCCTTGACTGCGGTCCAAACCACTAAGGGGTACCTGCTCAGGAGCTGCATCATTGGAGATATCAGAAGGTTCAGCTCTGGATTATAAGTGTGACCTAGTCCAGTAAAGTGCTGTGGAAATCTTTTTTTCCAGACACTAATATGATTAAAGGTTTTCTTGTTAACAAAATATGAATTTTTGTCTATCAGGTATATTTCAGCATCTGTCTGATCCTGAACTTTAAATCCCAGTCATGAAACAAGTATAGCCCTAATAGACTGGCTCTACTCTCAGTGACATAAAATGTAAAACTGCCCAAATGCTTGTTTTGAAGTGTAACAGATAATGTTACCTTACTCAGTACTGAATTTTTGGGTATTACTGTAGCCTGTTAGGATAGTCATTGTCTCCTGGAGTGGGTAATGATGAAAATGGGCATTGTAAGTTACTGCATTGAAAATGGAAACCTTTTCTCCAATGTAGAGAAATTTTGACATTAGTGACAGTGTTTAACATTTGTCTGATCCTTTCTGATTGTATAAATCTACATGTCATCAAGCTCCTGATCTGCCCGCTTTAGCTTATGAAAAGATGTAATTGTGCTAGAACAGCAACATTTAGAAAAGTGGTTCCGATCATTAAAATGCCTGCAGTGTATGCCTTTGGCAGGGCACAGCTTCATGCCTCCCTAATGGCGGTTACCTCCACACTTTAAACAATGCATAGTTCACTGTTGTAGACATCAGGAAATTTACCCTGATAAAAAAATGACATGCTGCCATTGCTAAAGGAAGCACATGTACACAGGAAGTAGTTACAAAGAGACTGAAGAAAATCATCAGTGCAGATATGCAACAAAAGATTAAAAAATGGTAAAAACAAGTATTTTATTTTTAAAAACAGCAATTTTTATGATATACTGTGCTTTAGCAAACTAAATGTAATTTAATTGGAGTGTATATGTATATTAAATTATATTGCTCTTCATAATTAAAGATTAAAGTATTGGAGTGGAGCTGGGTCTAAGATGGGATGCCAGAGGTAGATGCTGGCTGCCAGGGTATTTTACTTTGATCTAATTTCCTTTTGTGCTTGAGCATTGGATTGAACTGATATCCAGTGCCAGAAGTTTTACCATGCATTTATCTTCCTCCTTGGTCTCTGTACAAAAGAAAAAAAACATAAGAGTGCATCCTCTTTAACATGACCAACCAGTATCCTTTTGGAATGGTAATAAATCAGCCACAAAACCCACAGATTTGAGTGAATGTGAAAAATGAAAACATAAGCAGTTTTTACAATAAAACAATACAGTAGGAGGCAAAACTAATAAAAAAGGTTGTTTAATTAAAATTAAATAGAATTATCATACAGTTTTGTTTCCATCTTTTTTTCTTCTATTTACGTTTGGCAAACAAATTAATTCTATAGGTGGGTGACTGGGACGACATGTGGGACTATCCATTTCAGCACTTAGTGTCCACTAAAGACAGATTGACCCAATGCAGATTTCTCCACCGTATGTATTTGACACCCGCCAAATTGGCTAGGATCTACCAGTCCTGGTCAGAAGACTGCTTGTGCTGTACCTTTAGCCCAGCTGATTTCATGCAAATTTTTTGGCACTGTCCTTTAATTCAACAAATTTGGACTGATGTCACTAAATTTATTATGGACACTACAATCCTCTTGGTCCCCCTGTCCATTCCGGTGTGCCTATTGAACTTAGTGGAGGACCTGGCCAATATGGTGGCACATAGAACATTTTTGAGCATTTTGCTACATTACGCTTGTAAAGCGATTGTGTTACACTAGAAAAAAACCTGTGCCCCCTTTGTTGCAATTTTGGAAAGGCTTTGTGAATGTGGCGTTACCTTTTTATAAGGCCACATATCTGAATCGAGGTTGTTCAAAAGGTCTGGGGTAGAGGGGGGCGTAGTTACGCGATGGCAGAGTGAGGGAACACCAGGCTGGAGCTCCACTCAGACTGATTGCACAGCCTGATCTCCTGCCTGTATTGCAGGTGAATATGCCAGGAGGACCTAGAAGAGCATCTAAAAACCCTCTGGCAGTGGCCCGGTCACCCGCAGTGCACTTCTTACAGGCTACTTTTCTGCACAAGCCCCTGCACTCTCGGAGCAGTCAAAGGGCAGCATGGTGGACCATCCTCAGAATGTGGATTTGCAGGACTCCCAAGCCAATGTGATCTCCAGACAGCACGTTCTACCATTGCTCGCAGGTGAGCTTACACGGGACCTGTCAACACAGCCAGAGACAATAGATTCACAGTCTACTGTGACAGATGCTCCGCATCGGTGTGCTATACTGTGCTATTTTGCTTCAATTGTCAGTGTAGAATATTAGTTTAGTGTCAGTCTAGGGATAGTATGAGTGTAGTGAGGAGGACCATCATTCAGCTTTGCATAGTGTACAGCTAGAGTAGGGACAGCTCAGATAGTTTCAGTGTAGTGTAGTGAGTGTCAGTAATCCTTACATTAGTGTATAGCTAGAGTAGGGTAGAGTTCAGATAGCGTCAGTGTAGTGATGGTTGAACACTGTCTATTTGATTGTGTTACTGCTAGTTTAACGCCATTTAGTTCTGTGTGCATTACTGCCAGTTTAGCGCCATATAGTTTTGTGTGTGTTACTGCCAGTTTAACGCCATATAGTTCTGTGTGTGTTACTACCAGTTTAAAGCCATATAGTTCGGTGTGTGTTACTGCCAATTTAACGCCATATAGTTTTGTGTGCATTACTGCCAGTTTAACGCCATTTACATCTGTGTGCGTTACTGCCAGTTTAACGCCATATAGTTCTGTGTGCGTTACTGCCAGTTTAACGCCATATAGTTCTGTGTGCGTTACTACCAGTTTAACGCCATATAGTTTTGTGTGTGTTACTGCCAGTTTAACACCATATAGTTCTGTGTGCGTTACTGCCAGTTTAACGCCATATAGTTCTGTGTGCGTTACTGCCAGTTTAATGCCATATAATTTTGTGCGTTACTGCCAGTTTAACGCCATATCGTTCTGTGTGTGTTACTGCCAGTTTAATGCCATATAGTTCTGTGTGCATTACTACCAGTTTAATGCCATATAATTTTGTGTGTTACTGCCAGTTTAACGCCATATCGTTCTGTGTGCGTTACTGCCAGTTTAACGCCATATAGTTTTGTGTGCATTACTGCCAGTTTAATGCCATATAGTTCTGTGTGCGTTACTGCCAATTTAACGCCATATAGTTCTGTGTGCGTGAACCGATCAGACCTGGGCGCTGAGGACTGAAGAATTGCCTGAAGTCATAGGTAAGCCGGCCACCTTCTCCACCGTTCTTTCTGTGACTGAACGAAGCCTCAGCAACACGTTGTCCAGCACCAGGAAATTGTAACCTCCCAGGCTCTGGAAACACATTGCACAAACCTTTCTGCAAGGCCTCCCAAAGAAGTTTCATCCTCTGCACCCTCTGCGAAGGCTGGATAAGTTCTGCAACCTTACCCTAACGTGGATCAAGAAGGGTTGCCAGCCAGTAATGATCCCTCTCCTTGATACCGCGAATCCTAGGGTCCTTTCGCAGGCTTTGCAGGATCAGGGAGGCCATGCAGCGTAGGTTTGCAGAGGCATTCGATCCTGAGTCCTCCGGGTCACTAAGGATCACATGATCCTCAACTACCTCCTCCCAGCCACGTACAACTCCATGGGTTTCTGGGGACTGCAAACGATCCCTTGAAGACTGCTGCTGATGCTGAGTGTTATCCTCCACCTCCATGCTGACAAAATCCTCCTCCTCATTTTCTTCCTGTGTGATCGGCGGGCCTGCAGGTATACTGCAGGTATACTAGAATCTGGATAAAGGGGGCCTTGAGAGGTAAGGAAGTCCTCCTCTTCCTCAAGTGCCCTGTCCATTATTCCACAAAGGGTGTGCTCCAACAGGAAGACAAGAGGGACAGTATCACTGATGCATGCACTGTCACTGCTCACCATCCTCATGGCCCCCTCAAATGGAGACAGGACAGTGCATGCATCCATGATCAGTAGCCACTGGCGTGGTGAAAAAAAGCCAAGCTCCCCTGACCCTGTCCTGGTACCATACTCATTGATGGCCCTCTGCTGTGTGTGCAGCCGCTGAAGCATTGGCAACATTGAGTTCCACCTGGTGGGCATGTCACAAATGAGGCGGTTCTTGGGCAGGTTGCATTCTCTTTGAATGTCAGCCAGCCGAGCACTGGCATTATATGACCGGTGGAAATGACCACAGACTTTCCTAGCCTGCCTCAGGAGATCCTGTAAGCCCGGGTACCTGCTCAAGAACTGCTGCACCACCAAATTCAGGACGTGAGCCAAACAGGGAACATGGGTCAAGTGTCCCTGTCGGAGGGCGGGGAGGAAGTTGGTGCCATTGTTGCATACAACCATTCCTGGCTGAAGCTGGCGTGGCGTCAACCACCTCTGAACCTGCCCCTGCAGAGCTGACAGAATCTCTGCCCCAGTGTGGCTCCTGTTCCCTAAGCAGACCAACTCAAGCACTGCATGGCATCTTTTTACCTGAGTGCTTGCGTAGCCCCTTGTATGCCTACGGAGCACCGCTGGTTCAGAGGAGAAATCTGCAGAGGAAGAGGTCATAGAGGAAGAAGAAGAGGAGGGGGTGGAGGAATGAGCTGTGGCAGAATCACCACTAGCATTTTGGAGGCATGGTGGCAGAAGAAGATCAAACAATACTGAACCCTGTCCTGCATCCTTCCCAGTTGCCAGCAGAGTTACCCAGTGCACCGTGAAAGAAAGGTAACATCCTTGTCAATGTCCGGTGGACCATGAGTCAGCAGTAATATGCACCTTATTGCTGACCGCCCTGTCCAACGAGGCCAAGACATTGCCTTCCACATTCTGGTAGAGAGCCGGAATGGCCTTCCGTGAAAAGAAATGGCATTTGGGAACCTGCCACTGAGGTACCGCACATTCCACAAATTCACGAAAGGGGGCAGAGTCTACCAGCTGAAAAGGCAGCAGTTGCAGTGCTAGCAATTTGGCCAAGCTAGCATTCAGACGCTGAGCATGTAGATGGCTGGGACCTAATTTCTTTTGACGGTTTAGCAACTGGGGTAGGCAAATTTGCCTGCTAAAATCTGATGTTTGTGTACCACTAGCAGATTGGCCGCAAGTACTTGGGACACCTATTTCTATACCTTCATTCCTCTCAATGCAGGTTTCTGAGAGGACTAGAGGTATAGTGGGGTTGGAGATCCCAGCTGATGAGGAGCAGGGAGAGGTCCGCCTTGTTCTTTGATGTGGGTCTTTTAAGTGCTGTTGCCAACGGACTGCATGGGAGGTCATATGTCTGGTTAAGCATGTGGTGCCCAAGCATCTGCTGTTTTGGCCACGCTTGATACGCTTCAGACATATGTTGCAAACACCAACGGTGTGATCTGCTGCACACTTGTCAAAAAAGGCCCACACCAAAGAACTTTTCAAAATATGTGGGGAGTCAGCAGCACCCTGCACCTGCTTAGCTCTGCGGTGTGATGCAATAGGGTGGCTGCCCTTAAGCTGCCCCCTGGAGGGCATCCTACCTCGTTGGAGATGTGCCTCCTCCTCTCTTCTATCAGGCACCCAAGTTGAGTCAGTGACCTCATCATCCCCTCTCTCCTCGTCACTGGCTCAAACTTGGCAGTATGCTGCAGCTGGGGGAACATGACTGCCAGTTTTTTTACCTTCTTGGGCACCCCTCTCTCTAGGCTGACGTTACTGCCTTCCTCAACCTGGTTACCATTATTGGAGCCTTCAAATCGCTGCGCATCCTCCTGCAGCATATACCCGACACAGTGGTCAAATAGTTCGGGAGACTCCTCTGTGCATGATGGTGGGGCTAGGGAAGGAGTGACTGTTGACATGGAGCCGATGGATAACAACTATGGGTGCACTGTATGTATTGTGTGCACCACCAGGAAAGTAGTAGCAACTGCACTAGGGGTGCACGGTACTGTGTACACCAATAGAAGTATAATAACAACTATGGGTACACTGTATGTATTGCATTGTGTACACCACCAGGGAAGTAGTAGCAACTGCACTAGGGGTGTATGGTACCGTGTACATGAACAGAAGTTTAATAACAACTATGGGTGCACTGTATGTATTGTGTACACCACCAGGAAAGTAGTAGTAACTGCACTAGGGGTGCACGGTACTGTGTACACCAACAGAAGTTTAATAACAACTATGGGTGTACTGTTTTGACCACCAGAAAAGTATGAGCAACTGCACTATGGGTGCACAGCACTGTATACTGTGTACACCGCCTGAAGTATATTAGAAACAGTACACCAGGAACGACCTGCAGTCAGTTCAAACGCACCCTGCCTTTGACCAATTATGGCTCTCTTAGCTGAGGGCGCTGTGATTGGCCAAAGCATGCAGGGCATGATGCATCTGGCCAATCATCATACAGCAATGCACTGCGCTCCCGCAGTGCATTATGGGCTGTTACGCACCGCTCAAATTTGGCGCGAACGACCCATAATGTTCAGTTTACGGCGAACGGGCGAACAGCCAATGTTCGAGTCGAACACATGTTCGGTCCGAACAGAAAGCTCATTCCTATTAAACAAGTGTGATTTAACTGTACTTCTGTCTCGGTCGGATTAATGGTTTCTTACAGTAGGCGAAGGCCATGAATTCAGAAGATGCAGTCAATCCACTTGTTGGTAATATTTTTTCCAGATTGGATGAGCAGGATCACCTCATGGATCAGTTTGCCATGGCGTTACAAACGTTCCTGAGTCACACAGCTCACCTGGAAGTTTCCACTGTGGCTGCTCCGGTACAACCTGTGTTGGAGGCCGTCCTTGCTATAAGAAGTATGTGTGGTTCCACTCCGCTTCCCCAGTAATTTGGGGGCGATCCAGTCCAATGCAGAGGGTTTCTCAAACAAATTGAGATATACTTTGAGATGCTGCCCCAGGTGTTTCCCACAGACAGAAGCAAAGTAAGTTTTGTGGTATCTTTGCTTTCTGAGAGAGCCTTGGCCTGGGCAAACCCTCTATGGGAGACGCAAACAACTGTTGTCTTGAGTTAGCCTGAGTTTGTGGCTTCTTTTAAAAGGGTTTTTGATGTTCCCGCATGCTCCGCTTCTGCTGCCAAGTGCCTCATGTCCATCAAACAGAGTATGTGAACTGTTGCCGATTACGCCATTGAATTCCGTACTCTGGTAGCAGAGGTTGCTTGGAACAATGAGGCCCTCGTGGCTGCTTTTTCTTATGGTCTCTCGGATACCATCAAGGATGAGATAGCAGCCCGAGATATACCCACTGAGCTGGAGAGGTTGATCAGGTTTGCCATCCTCATTGACTTCAGACTCTCTTTTAACTGCTTGCCGCCTGCCCACTGTCAAATGATGGTGGGGTGGTGCGGTTCTCGTTCTGGGATGACGCCATATGACGGCGACCCAGAACGGCCGCTCTTGCACGCCCACGGAGGCGCACAACGTGGCAGCCACCGCCACGCCGTGTTGCTAGGACACGGCGCGACCCTGATCTCTAGAAAGAGCCGCGGCTCTTTAACCATGTGAATGGCTGTCTCCAATCACAGTCGGTCACATGTAAACAAGGAAGTGCCGGTAATCGGCACTCCTCGCCTCACACTGACAGAGTGTGTGGCGAGAAGAGCCGATCAGCGGCATCTCCACGTAGAAGGACATCTAGGAATGTAATTAGAGGACTGATCATCAGTGCCCTGATTACAATATTGTAAAATAGTGTCACAAATCAGTGCTCACCATTGCCCACCAATGCCAGCTATCAGTGCCCATCAGTGGCAGCAATCAGTGCCCACCACTGCCCACAAGTGCCACCAATCAGTGCCCATTAATGATGCCAGGCAGTGCTGGCAATCAGTGCTGCCTATCAGTGCTGCCCATCAATGCCCATCACTGCTGTCAATCAATGCCCATCAGTAATGCCCATCAGTGTCACCCATCAGTGCCACCCATCAATGCTCATCAGTAGCCATCAGTACCACCTATCCGTGCCGCCTATCAATGCCCACCATTACTGCCTATCAGTGCCCACCAGTGCCATCTATTAGTGCCCATCAGTACCACCTAACAGTGCCTATCAGTGCCGCCTATCAGTACTCATCAGTGCCACATATCAGTGCCACCTATCAGCGCACATCAGTGAAGGTGAAAAATGACTTAGTTAAAAAATGTACTGACAGAAAAAAAGTAAAAAACATTTTTTCTTCAAAATTTTTGGTCTTTTTTTGTAAACAATAAAAAAACCCAGCAGTGATTAAATACCACCAAAAGAAAGCTCTATGTGTGTGAATAAAATTATAAAAAATGTGTTTGGGTACAGTGTAGCATGACCGCGCAATTGTCATTCAAAGTGCGACAGCGCTGAAAGCTGAAAAATGGCTTGGGCAGGAAGGGGGTGTAAGTGCCCGGTAGGCAAGTGGTTAAGGAGCGCTTGCGGAAGCCTCCTGTACATTTATCTCTGAGCTTTGCAGTCCCACCCTTGCCTCCCTCACCTCCCATGCCTCCTGGTACCTAGTCAGTCTGTGAAGATGAACCCATACACTTGGGCTTCACGCGTCTCTCTGCGGATGAGAGAACCCGTAGGAGGAGGGAGAGATGGTGCCTTTATTGTGGCCAGGCAGGTCACTTTTTGAAGTCTTGTCCTACCCGTTCAGGGAACGCCCAAACCTTGAGGTCCTGTCACTGACAAACCTTAGGTGGCGTTGTTTCATTCCCAGTTATACAGAAGGATAAGCCCCTGGTTTTGGTTTCCCCCTTCTTGGGCAGAGTCATCCTTTGAGATACAGGATCTAGTCAACTCTAGGGCTGCAGGCCTGTTCATTGATGCTGCCTTTGTATCAAAGTACTCTATTCTGCTGCAGCTGCGTGACACTCCACTTGCCATTGAGGCCCTTGACGGGAGACCTCTACAGCCTGCCCATGTGACTCATGAGACTGTTCCGTTGTTCATGGCCATAGGGGCTCTTCACCATCAGATACTCCAATTCCAAGTTATTTCCTCTCCTAAGTTTCCGCTGGTTATTGGTTATCCTTGGTTAGGGAGGCACAACCTCTCTTTTGATTGGCTCCGTGCTAAGGTTCTCTCCTGGTCGCCATAATGCAGTAAGACATGCTTCCAGATGGTAGCCAAGGTTCTGTGCACCTCTTCACTCTCCTCCCTGCCAGAGGAGTACCGTGATTTTAGTGATGTCTTTGACAAAGGTCAAGCTGGTACACACCGGTCGTATGATTGCGCAATTGACCTTCATACTGGTGCCATACCCCCTCGTGGCTGGGTTTACCCTTTGTCGGTCTTGGAGGATAAGGCCATGGAGGAGTATGTTGCAGACGCACTTTCTTGAGGTTTCACCCGCAAATCCTCGTCTCCTGCTGGTGCTGGTTTTTTCTTTGTGAAGAAGAAGAGTGGTGAACTGAGACCTTGTATCGATTATAGGGGTCTCAATCGTTTCACGATTAGGAATGCTTACCTGATTCAGTTGATTATGGAGTTATTTGACCACCTCATGGGAGCAATGGTTTTCACGAAGCTTGATTTGAGAGGGGCATATAGTCTTGTGAGGATTAAGGAGGGCGACGAGTGTAAAACTGCGTTTAATACCAGAACAGGCCATTATGAGTACCTCTTAATGCCTTTTGGCCTTTGTAACGCTCCAGAAGTTTTACAGGAATTTATTAACGATGTCCTCCGAGATTTGTTGCAGTTATGTGTGGTGGTTTATCTCAATATCCTCATATTTTCCAAGTCCCTGGAGAGCCACCACACAGATGTCTGTCGTGTGCTTCAGAAACTAAGAGAGAACAATATCTATTGTAAATTGGAGAAGTGCGAATTCCATCGTGAACAGGTTAAATTCCTAGGTTATGTCATTTCCACTACTGGTTTTTCGATGGACCCAGAGAAACTTTTAGCAGTCCTACAGTGGCCCCGACCATATGGTTTACGTCCTCTGCAACGTTTTCTTGGCTTTGCCAACTATTATCAAAAGTTTATTCATAACTTTTCATCTCTGGTCAAGCCCTTGACTGATATGACCAGAAAGGGCAGTAACCCACAGAGTTGGTCTCCGGAGTCCATTAAGGCCTTCGAGTGTCTCAAGGCTGCCTTTGTTTCTGCTCCTGTGTTAGCACATCCTGATCCTATGTTACCTTTTTTCCTTGAGGTTGATGCTTCTGAGACTGGAGTTGGCACCCTTTGTCTCAACGTCCCACCTATGAGAGTGATATGCATCTTTGTGGATAATTTTCCAAGAAATTGTCACCTGCGGAGTGCAATTACGAGATTGGTGACAGAGAGTTGTTAGCGATCATTTTAGCCCTGAAAGAATGGAGACATCTCCTCAAAGGTACCACTGTGCCAGTTCACATTCTTACTGACCATAAGAATCTTACATTATCGTCTGAGGCTAAACGTCTCTCTCCCAGAAGGGGACGATGGGCTCTTTTCTTGTCTAGTTTCAATCACTTTGTCTCATTCTTACCCGGTACTAAGAATGTAAGGGCTGACGCTTTGTCACAACAATTTTCCTCCACTTCCAAGATGGAGTAGGTTCCAGTTCCTGTGATTCCTCCTGATCGTATTCTGGCTACGGTTCGCACCAGTCTCACTTCTCCTTTGGATGACAAAATTTTTGCAGCTCAGGTCCATGCTCCTCCTGAGAAACCTTTTGACCGCTGCTTTGTCCCAGAGAGTCTCTGTACTGCCGTGCTCCAGACTTACCATTCTCTCAAGGCTGCTGGCCACCTTGGGAAGAATCAACTCTTTTGGGCCATTTCCCAACAATTCTGGTGGCCTAGTCTACGTGCTGATGTAACCGTCTTCGTAGCTGCCTGTTCCGTGTGTGCTCAGTGTAAGACTCCACGACACCTTCCAGTGGACTCCTACAACTCATACCCAATGGATAGAGGCCCTGGACCCACCTGTCTATGGGTTTCATTGTGGAGTTACCCAACTCCCAGGGCAACACAGTTATCCTTATGGTGGTTCTTGAAAATGTCTCATTGTATTCCACTTAAGAAGTTGCCCACTTCCCCGGGAACTGGCTTCCATTTTTGCTTTGGAGATATTTTCACTTTCATGGGCCACCCAAGGTCATTGTCTTGGACAGGGGTAGTCAGTTTGTGTCCCGGGTTCTGGCGAGCCTTTTGTGCACAGTTGGGAAATCAGCTTGCCTTCTCCTTTGCGTATCACCCGCAGTCTAATGGGGCCACAGAATGAGCCAATCAGTCCTTGGAGCAATTCCTACGTTGCTATATTTCTTTATATTTCCATCATAACAACTGGTCAAACCTCTTACCATGGGCACAGTTTGCTCACAATAGTGCCTTGAATCCTGCTTCTGAAATTGTCCCCGTTTATGGTGAATTATGGTTTCCAACCTTCCGTGTAGCCTGACTCATTTGTTCCGCAGTGTAGAATAGCATCACTGTGGTCTTCGTTCCACTTGGGCACACGTCCAGGAGGCTTTGCAACATGCTAATGATAGGTACAGACTCCATGCTGACCGCAGACGCCTGCCTGCGCCTTCCTACCAGGTTGGGGACAGGGTCTGGCTGTCATCTCGCAACCTCCAACTTCATGTTCCCTCTCTGAAGTTCGCACCTCGATTTTTTGGGCCTTTCCGTATTCCTAGCAGGTTTAACCCAGTGGCTTACGCATTAAACCTTTCTTCTAATATGTCTATCTCAGATGTATTTCATGTCTCCTTATTAAAACCTTTGGTTTGCAACTGCTTTACCATCTCGGTGCCTCGTCCTCACCCTGTACAGGTTGCGAACCATGAGGAGTATGAAGTACAGTCCATTGTTGACTCCCGTAGGTTCCGTGGGCGCATACAGTACCTAGTGCGTTGGAAAGGGTACAGTCCGGAGGAATGCTCTTGGGTCTCATCCGCGGACGTACATGCCCCTGTCCTCCTCTGTGATTTCCATAGACGTTTTCCCCTCAAGCCTGGTGGTCCTCCGAGGGGGAGGGGTGATTGAGGAGGGGGTACTGTCAGGGCTGGGCTCAGCCCTTCCTTCTCTGAGCTGGCTGCTCAGCTGTCGGCTAATTGCCAGCTCCTATCTCTCCACAGTGACTCACCTGTTCCACTACGCTGTTTCCTGGCCTCCTGACTTTCTGGCTTTCCTGACTATCCATTCTGGTTACCGAACTTTGGCTATGTTTGACTATGTTTGTTCTACTTACGTTTATTATTAAACAAGTGTGATTTAACTGTACTTCTGTCTCGGTCTGATTCATGGGTTTTGACAACAGCACACTGGGTAACGCTGCTTGCAACTCAAAAGGATACAAAAGGACAGGGCTCGGTGCTGCAGCTTGTTGTGCCCACAGCTGGTGGTGATGATGCCAGACCTGTGAGCTCTACCTCTTCCTATGTCACAGAACCCACAGGAGGAGAGAGGGGAGAAGGATGAGTAGGAGGATTCTGGCACTTTCATAGGTTTCGAAAAAGAGGAAGACATGTGTCAATCTATAAGTGATGGCTTTCCAACCTCAGGACCCTTGGGAGTAGTACGTGGCTGGGAGGAGGAAGAAGCGCCCACCAGTGCCAGCAATGATTGCCCACCATTGCCAGCAATCAGTGCCAATCAGTGCCCACAATTGCCACCAATTTGTGCCCCACAAGATGCTGTCATCCTGAGTGACCCCGAGGAGTCTGCTTCTCAAGCCTCGGCAAATTTGAGGCGCATGGGCAACCTCATGCTTCAAAGCCTGCGAAAGGACCCAAGAATACGTGGCATAAAAGAGAAGGATGAATACTGGTTGGCAACCCTACTTGACCACCATTATAAGGGGAAGGTCTCAGAACTCATCTCGTCCCCATAGAGAGTGCAGAAGATAAAATCTCTTGAGGACATGTTAAAGAGGATTTTATTGAACGTTTTTCCTGACTCCAGTAGGTTACAGTGTCATGGAAAATGTTGTTTTGAGTCTTCTATTGGTCAAGAGAGAAGCGTTGGAGAAGGTGTCCACCTAAGTGAGGCATTTCAGAATTTTTTTAGTCCTCGCCACCCAGGGCTGTCAGCTTCCGCATCGGCAGCGTCTGCATCACATGGTGGACGATTACCTTGGGGCCAAAACAGAGATGGAGATTTTTCCAGCTATTGATCCACTGACTTACTGGGTCATGAGAAAAGACCACTGGCCAGAAGTTGCCCAGTATGCCATTGAGTTGTTGGGCTGCCCTGCATCCAGCGTGCTTTCAGAATGGGCATTCAGTGCTGCAGGAGGTTTCATTACTGATCATGGAACGTGTCCTGGACTACCAGCTATGAAGCCCCCCGATGTCGATGTCACTGATTAAGTCTTTTTGTGATGTGGAATCTCTGCAGTACTTCGAGGCTGCCTAGCTTTGAAGGTGTTCAATCATTTCATCTGGAAGAATGTTTTTGGTATAGGTTTTATGGGTACAATTAACACCCAAAGACCAATTTTTCAGCACCTGTTTGACAGGTGCATATCATTGTAATTTTTTTGCCTTTACCAAAAGAACCTCTATAGGGTTATGGTGGGAAGGCGCCCTCGACTCCCAAAGAGTAATTTTTCTGCACCTGTTTGACAGGTGAATATCAATGCAATTTTTTTTGCCTTCATCAAGAGCACCTCTATAGGGTTACGGTGGGAAGGCGCCACCGACACCCAAAGACCAATATTTCTGCACCTGTTTGACAGGTGCATATCATTGCAATTTTTTACAACAAGGCCAATTCTTGCTTTCATCAAGATTACCTCTATAGGGTTACAGTGGGAAGGCGCCACAGACACCCTTATGCCGTGTACACATGAGCGGATTTTCCGTCAGAAAATTCTTGGATGGTTTTTCCGACGGAATTCCGCTCAAGCTTGGCTTGCATACACACTGTCACTCAAAAGTTTGCTGAACTTTCGAATCTGAACTTTCGAAAATGAAGTTCAATGCTTCCGAGCATGCGTCGAATTGTTTCCAAGCATTCATAGGAATTTTGCGTGTCGGAATTGCTACAGACGATCGGAATTTCCGATTGGAACTTTTTCTGACCGAAAATTTGAGAACATGCTCTCAATCTTTTGCTGGCTGGAATTCGGCCAGTAAAAGTCAGATGGAGCATACACACGGTCGTATTTGCTGACCAAAAGCTCTCATCAGTCTTTTGCTGGCTGAATTTCCGATCGTGTGTACGTGGTATAAGACCAATTTCTGATGATTGCAATTTTTATGATTGCAATTTTTTACAGCAAGGCCAGTTCTTGCTTTCATCAAGATTACCTCTATAGGGTTACGGTAGGAAGGCGCCACGACACCCAAAGACCAATTTTTACGCACCCGTTACTTCTATACAAAGTCAAAGTGACACCAGAATGTATCCAAAAAATCTCTAATCTTGTTCCCTGTGCACTACATTGTGGCCTCATCATACACACTGGCTCCCCATCTTATTTTTTTTGGCTTTATAAATGCAATTATTGCTGCAGCAGATTCTAGAAATGGTATGGATCTGTCACTTTACAGGTAGATTAAGGGGACCCCCCAAGCACTATATTGGAAGGAATTTCTAATTTTTAGGCTTTCATTTGCTCCTTTAAAAATTACGTTTTTTCACAAACTTTTTTTTTTATTGCTATGTCCCCCATGGCAGGACCTGGACCCCTATAACCATTGTATGCCCAATTACTTGCATATAAGCCTTCAAAATGGGTACTTTGATTTTTGACGTTCGGGTCCCATTGACTTTAATGGGGTTTGTTATTCGGGTCCGAACTTTTGTGGTATTTGAAAGCTCTGGTGTGAACTGAATAGGGGTCTGTTCGGCCCATCCCTAATCCCCAGCTCAATACTACCCCTATGCAGCAGATCCCGGGCTTAATATTACCCTTGTTCAGCAGATCTGCACCAAACACTTCAATGTCTTTCTGGTTCGCTTGTTGCTTTCCCCATGCGTCCTGGGCTATCTCCTACCTGCAATACCTCCAAAACAAAGCAAAACTAACTCTGAGTAAAAGCCCCTCAATAGCTTCAGATGCTCTATGCTAGCATTGTCACTTCTATGGGGGCTTTGGAGATGCTTTAAAGCACCAATAAAGTGACATGGGGTATATTTATTTTTTACAAATTCTTTATTTAGCACGGAACCTGTTTCCAGTATATCCATACAATAAAAGATGAATGAGGTACAGCTTTAGATAGAAAATACAAGCATAAACTTCCGATAATCATGAATGCCGAACATTAGAGCAAATCAGGGTCAGTAACATGTATAGACCAAGTGAAATAGAGCATCACTTCCTCAGCCAAACGTAGGTCCAGTCTAAAACAGGGTCTAAAACAACAATAAAGGAGAAGTCCAGCCAAAGCTTGTTTGGCTGTATTTCCCCTATGGATCACAAGAGTGCAATTCGTTTTGCACTCCTGTGACCCGTTTTCAGCCGAGAGCGGACTGAAGTCCGCTCTCTGCTGATGTCACCAATGTCAGACCAGGCACTGCATCATCCCGACCATGTAGTCTGGACTAACTGGCCAGTTGCCTGGACTAACACTCCGCTCAGCCTCTCAGTAAGCCGCTGAGAGCCTGAGATGCCCCCCCCACAACTCAGTGCTCCAGTGAGCGAGGAGGGAGAAGAGCAGAGAGCTATGACTGACAGTCTACAGCACTCTGCTCACGGAGCTCTGAAAACCGAGCGATTGGCAGTGTTTGATTGCTCAGTTCTCTGTGCAGAGCCACTGGGTGATAGATGCAGCATTGGACCCATGCTGCATCCACCTAGGTAAGTATGAATAGGGAAAAGAAAAAAAAATTCCTTTACTTCTCTTTTAGGCTGGGTTTACACCATTGCAAATTGGATGCAGGTTCCCCTGTCAGAGGGGGAGGCGTTATCCACACCTATCAGCCTACAGAGCTCACGTTAAAGAGGGCTTTACCTTCCTCAAAGTAGACAAGAATGTTCACAAAGTCCAGGATTTAGGGTATGCTTCTTTTCTATGTTGTGCAAAAAGCACCAGATCTTCCGTCTGATTAAGCTCTTCAACCTTATTGTGCCACAGATCAGTAGACGGCGGCTGTAAGTTTTTCCAGGTAACAGGAATGCATGATTTGGCGTTATTCAGGAGATGGAGTAAGACTGATATTTGATTTGGTTTTAGCGGCCATATTTGAGACGCGAAGAAGGAAAAATGCCAGGTCTTCCGGAATATAGTCATCAGTCAATTTTTTTGAGAGCCTCTGGACATTTTTCCAGTAATTGCAGAGCTTTGGACTGGACCAAAAAATATGCAATAGCGTCCCCTGCTCCTCCTGGCCCCTCCAACAGCGATCAGTGACATTTGGGAAATATTTATGTATGAGAGAGGGGGTAGAGTACAAGCGAATCAACATTTTGAAATTCATTTCCTGTATTGTCGTACAGACAGAGGATTTTAAGGTAAATCAAATAATGTTATTCTGTTGATTCTCTGTAAATTTCCAATCCAAATCTAATTCCCATTTTTCAAGAAAGGGCAAATGGTAATCGTCTGGGGATTACCAAATGGGAGTACAATTTCAAAAGTGTATGAGGTATTGCTCTTTGATCAGAGCAATATGTCTCTAACATAGTCACACTGTGGCGAAAGTCATGTGGAGGTGGAAGGGAGCCCAAAAAATAATGTAACTGCAAGGCCCTCCAAAAGTCCAAGTGAAAAGGGCCCTCAGAATCTGCCAGGGCCTGTAAGGTGGGCCATGAGGCGTTACTAGAAAGTGGGAGGTCTGATAACGCCCAGAATCGATTAAAGTGCGAAACGTCCCATCCCGAAGAGATGGGGGGGGGATGCGGGTTGCCTAAAATGGAGAGAAGTGGAGAGGCAGCCGGAGACAACACGATGGTGGAGAAAAGGGGATATAACTTTTGAAGCAAAACAAACACAACAGTATGAACAAGACTGTAAGGTAACCATTTTATTTAGTGAAAGGTGCTTAGAATGGCATTCAAAGTGCTTTAAAAAGTGTGCCCAATGCCACATTTTGAAGCAAGTGTAAACAAGCTCTTACAGAGTGACTTTAGAAGTTAGGAAATAAAAATGCATTTACGCAACTCTGCTCCCAATGTAAAGCTTGTAAGACTCAGTTCACATCTTGGCGTCCCTGATCGATCCTGATCCCGAATCACGGCAAATCATGGGATGCCCATGCGATCCTTGTCCCCTCCAATGGCACCCCGATAGTGGTGCAATTTTCCTGTGATTTTCACCCCACGAATCGTGGTAAAATCATGCAAACAGAATCATGGGATGTCTGTCGCCCAAAAGAAGTCCTTGTACTTCTTTTGGGCGACAGGCCTCCCACTATTCTGTTTGCGCGATTTTACCGTGATTCGTTGGACGACATTCATCACAAAATCACGCTGCGATCAGGGTGCCACTGGAAGTGACGGAGATCGCATAGGCATCCCGCAATTTGCAGTGATTCTGTCCACGGCGATTCTGCCCTTGATCCGGAGCGCCAAGCTGTGAACGGAGCCTAAATTATCTCAAAAGAGGTGTATATGTTAGGACAGACTAATCTACTAAAAGCAAAAAGTTATAAAGTACAGTTTCAACACATCTTTAAATTGAAAGAAAACACCATAAAACTAATGTAGACATTATAATGATAGCCCACAATTAAATACATCTGTCTGTATTCATGTGTAATCTGATCTCCCTGCTATTTTAATCTATTTTAACATAGCAGCTGTTAAATAAAAAAGAAAAAAAAAGAAACTACCAAAGAAATTGCTCTTGCGTAGACCTTGCCAGCTGCTAACTTAAAGTAACTTACTGCAAATGTACTGTAGGTGTGATATTTTTTATTACCATACATAAAAGAGTATATGCAGAAAACATTTTGCACTGCCTTCACCACTTTTTTTTTGACTAGGGGTTTGATGCCTAGATACCTTGACAAAATTTAGCAATGTCTATATGTAACAGTTAAAACGAGAATAACTTTATGGCTAATTTGCAGAAAAAATATGAAGTGCATTTATCTTCTTTTTTTTTTACAGGAGTCTGCAGTGCATTGCAAATGTGACCAGCAAATTGCAGGGGCAATGTCAGGCCCAGTATGGGCTTTTTGATACAAAGCAAGAGGAAGAGTGAAAGAACTATGATTGTGTGCTGATCAGTGCACTTGCAGTTCATTGAAACTATCTGCTGCAGTGTCAGATGGGGCTTTTATTGTTTTCCATTCACAAATTACTGTAAATAAACAATGCAGCTCTGTGGGCGATGGGGGGTGCTTATTAGTAACATGTTACATCCTAAATCAGGGGTGGCCCATCCATTAAGGGCGCACAGGCGCCGCTCCCCGCCTATTCTTGCCTCCCCTATCCATGTGTCCGGCCCCTTTTAGGACACCGGCGCATGGATTTCAATGCGGGGGGGTTGTTTTTTTGAATCACCGATTAGAGCCAGAGGCTCTAATAGGCTTCAATTTAGAGTGGGGCTCAGGTAGAAGAGAGTGCGCTCCAATCCCACCCAGGTGTTACAACAGCAAATGAATATAACACTGTATATCACTGAGTATAATGTAACACTGATGCAACTCCCAGCCAATCAGGAAGCGGGTTTTGACACCGGTCACCCGATTGGCTGAAAGGACAGGTGATCCTATTGGACACCTAGGAGGGGGAGCTGGAAGCTGCCATGGAGGAGAGGACTCGGAGCCAAGCCGCTGCACCACACTGCCTGCCACCTACCATGATGGGGTAAGTGGCGGACCGACTGGCAAACAGCAGGGTGGGGGGTGGGGTTTTTTTGCCACCCCCCAAAAAAAACACTAGCCGCCACTGCCCTTAATACAGGTGTAACATGTAACTAAAGGTGAACCTATCCTTTAAGGACAAACAGCATATGGCTTTTATTTTGGACACTGATTTTATAAGTATGCTGGTCATTTTTTTATTTAAATCTGACAAGCTGACGCAAATATAAAAAAACACTTTGAGATATTTTACACATAACAGTTTTTTGTAATACTTAAAAAGTATTTATTTGTTCATTTATTTAAATGCACATTGTAATTACAGTGACAGCTGAATCTTTCCAGCTGCACCTGTCATTGTGCCTTTTCCTGTGTGAGAGACAATGACAGCTGCAACAGGCAGCTGTATTTGTAATTGGCTGCCATGGTGATGATCAGAAACCACACTGATTGGTTCACAACTGTTAGTGAGAGACCTGCTGGTGTCAGTGACAGCGCAGTCTCAAAAATGCGTCTCAGCAATCAGGGGTTAAATCAATATTAGGAATTATTGTATGTTAAAGATGAACTCCTGACTTTTATTAAATAGAATTATTAGACCCAGTTAAGACTTCTTTAAAAAATAATTGAATGAATAAACATAAAGCTGTGGTACATCAGCCTTCTCTACTTCCAGAAACAGCAGCACTCCCAGAGAGAGAGGGATAAGCAGTCTTCTGAGCCAAGAAGACTCTGATGAATGGCATGTGAGATTGAAGTTATGATCTGAGCACTGTGACAACACCCCTTAGTTGGTCACAGGGTGCGGCAGGTACCAGATCAGGATGTCTTGCTGTCAAATGCAGGACCTAGCTGTGCTGTCTGACAGGGTTGCCTGGTTAGCTGTGCTGTCTGACAGGATTGTACAGTACTACAAATATTTTGGCAGGTAGGGCAAATTACATAAATGTAGTACATATGAATATTCAGCTGTGTGATTGGAATTTAGCTTTAACTAAACTTTGCACTGTATTGTTTCTTTGAACAGAAAAAAAGGAAATAACATTCTGTTTTATTCAATACAAGTGTATTCAACTTTAAAAGCTTTAAACGGTAACTTTATTCAGCAAGAGTCAGTCTTATGCTTGCTCTGTGATGAGGTTATTATGGTCACTGGAGATTCATTTGTTCAGCCAAAGAACCTCCATGCAGCCAACTCTTCCCAACTTCTTTTTTTTTTTAGATTTTACTTGCCCCCTTCTGTACAGTAGGTCTATTTGTATGCATGTCCTTTATTATATTCAGGGCTAAAAGATACACCCACATACTGATAGTCAGCAAGCTAATAGCCAAAAAATGGATGTCTCCACATCCTCCAACATTAGGTGAATGGAGAATACAAATAAATGATGCCGTACTTAGAGAAAAATATACATATCTACATAGAAACTGCCTAGAAAAATCTGGAAAGGTGTGGGAGATGTGGTTGGCTACCGTGGGTTCAGCACCCATGCCGCCCAATTAGAGTGGTATAATAGTTTGGAGGACATAAAATAAGCTGTGATAATGTATTGTCCTTTTACTATGTTTGATATATGTGAATCCCTAAATATAGAAGTGTAAAAACTTGAACGGTTGGTTGGGGATATGAAGACATTAATAAGATATTATGTTTTTTTTATGTATATTATATATATTGCTTATAAATTTGTGTTTATTATGATTAGATAATAAGTACATGGGTTGTGTGTATGTTTTGTGTTCATTGTAACTATAAACATAATAAAAAAAGATCTGATTTAAAAAAAAAAAGATACAAAATAAATCATTCATATGACATTTTGCTTATTTTAAATTTACATTTTCATCCATCAGTACATTTTTAACATTTGCAATGCTAACCCTAATTGCTTTGCCTAAATAAGCCTGTTTACAGAGCTCAAAAGCTCAATTTCAAATTTACATACACACTGCTGAATGAGTCAGAAGAGTAACTTGTGCCTGCTAACCTCTACACCGTCTGCTCTATTTATACCAACCACATGGGAATTCAATGAGAAAAAGACTGTCTGAAAGCAAATCCCTTTCTCTTTAGAAATGCGAACACCAGGCCCAGGATAAAATCCCGGACACACCGTGACACTCACATTTGTGAAGATAAAAAAGAGCTTTGGTACAATTGATGCAATGGCATCAGAGGAGCCCGTCCCAATGCGTTTCGTCTAACAAGACATCATCTCGGGTTAGATGAAACGCGTTGGAACAGGCTCCGCTGATGCCATTGCGTCAATTGTACCAAAGCGTGTTATTGACTTCACAAATGTGAGTATTCCTTTTTTATTCATTAAATACCCCTTTACTTAATAGAATTACAGTATGTGGCCCTTTATTCTTCTTCCTAACCACATTACACGGGAGAGTTTATCCACCCTACTCCTTGTTTGACTACCCTGCGGGTCACCATCCTGGAGAGCCATCAGAAGGGGACCATAGGAATACCTAAATCCCAGTCAGAGGTCGCCTACACGGTTATCCTCATTTCTTGGTGTACTTCACCACAAGCTTTGTTGACTCATCAGGCATACGTCCTTTTGAGTCCAAGCCTTCCGGTAAGCCTTCATCCAATTGGTGGTGGATAATCTACGTGCAACCTTTCTTCGTACCTATTTTCATCTTTTGATGCCATAAGGATGCCATGATCATTCATTTTATGTGTCTGGACTCATTCACACATTTGATTTCTTTTTTCTGTGGACTTCACACGCACTTTATATACACAACTTATTTGTATTGTGTACTTATTTGATTATCTCCCTTCACAGGTTTCATTATCTATTTATTTATATGATCAACTCTCTTCACAGGTTTATTATATGTTTGTCACATGACCACTACCCAATTTTAGTTTATCCTGAGATGGTTTATTAGCGCTGCACTTGTTATTTATATTACCATATGACTTAAACATTCATACGAATGGCAACTTTCCCTGATTAATAATGATCTGCAACTTTGTTCTACTATCACGGCCAATAATGATATCTTTCATCAGCTTTACAACTTTTTGTGCAAGATTGTGCACAAATGACATATATTATGCAGTAATGACTATATTTCAGTCTCAGTGAAAGTATGTTATTGTTAAGATTATTTATTTATTATATAAGCATGACAGAAAGATAATCAGAGTATACTAATAAAATGCTGCATCCAATATTTTTAAGTACAGTATAATATCTTTAGGTAACAGAACTGTAAGCAAATAATGATTTTCTTTTGCCATCTAGTGGTCATGTTTTTCCCTGGTACTGACTATTATGAAGAAGTCAGTGAGTTCACCAGTTTCTGCATTAAAACTTTTTTTTTTTTTTATGTTCCAATGATAAAAAAGGTACTGCTGTTTGTGTGCAACTGACTTGCGGTAAGTTATTTAAATTTATAGTTTTTAGGTAAGATAGAATGATGATAATATTTTTCAAATAGTCATTTATAGGATAATTAAGACGGGTGGCTTATATAATTACATACACAAACCAGTCACTAAAACACATTAACCAGGAGGATGTGGCATGCCAGTGGCTGTACAGAATGTGCACTGCTGTAGCTCATATTTCTACCTGGCCCTCCCTTACTCACAACAGGCTACCAGTACTCACGATGGGTGAAAAAAATTGTTCCAAGTACACCCTGACCCCAGTTGTCTCTTTTTGGCCTACCAACCACAGCATCTGCTGTCTCTGGGAGCTCCAATATGTCCACCACAGCCAGCAAAGAAGACTCACATGGCACATCTCAGCTCTCGAATACACTGCTCCTTCTCTTGCCAGAGCTCCTCCGTTACCTGGACCAGACTATATGACTAAAGGTGCCCTACAGAGGAGGTAAAAACATACTGCCCACAGCCCAGCCCCTGTTAAGCCAACAGCTCCACTAGCAGACACAGCTCCTTCCCCTCAGATGGAGAAAAGACTTACTGATGCCAAAGGGGACTCCTCAGGCTTACCGCTCTCCTTGCCTTTCAAACCAAAAATGTTCCCAATCCTCTGCTTTACCTGTACTACACATCCTTTGCAGCAAACCCCATGGTTTTTGACCACTCTCATTGCAGCACCACTGATCTTTGAAGAAGAGTGGGATTTAAAGGCATACACCAAATCCCTACCAATCAGGCAAGACCTAGAAATTATGTCAGGAGACTTGAAGCTTCTTAAAAACCAAACTGAAATTAAGTTGTTCCAAAGATAGTCGATGTAAGAGAAGCTTGATACTGAAAAGAATCCTAAATGACCATACTAACCAAATGCAAGATGTTCTCTTTCATCTGATGATATTGAAAATTGCAGCAGGCGAAACATAATATGTGACAAAGGCCTGTCTGACTCTGTCACACTCCCCCCATCCCCAATATCCCTGGTGCACTGAAATCTATACTCAACCAATTGCATCTTAACCCTAGAAACCGTGGCATAGGACTGGGCCAAGCTCAACAAGCTATAGGTCCTAAAAACCCAGATCTAGCGAGGCCTATAGATTTATTTGCCTGTTTTACTACTTTAATGTCAAGGAATCTATTATATCAGTGGCCAGATCTCGAGACATGATCCTTGAGATCCATGAGTTTTCTGACATACTCTAAACTTATGGTGAACCCTAAAACTGGTTCCCAAAATACTTAGACTACAAGCCATCAAATACCTCAAAGACTACCCCATTCTGTTGATAGCTTCCAAAAAGGGAAACCTGCCCAATTATGGTATCTAGGAGACCTGCCTCACCTTGTAGGGACTGTACCATTCCAGTTCTCACTTTCTGATGAAAACCCCTTTTCCAGGCCTTCCCTGATGCATCTCCTGGCAAATGGTTTCTCGATGACAAAGTAGGCCTGACAACTACAATGCCTAAAAGAGACCTGTGTCTTCCCTACCAGATCAGACCTGATCTCCCTTCCACCTCGGATGAAACAAATGCCTCACCTTGTTCAGCCTCTGGGTTGACCTTCTAACTCCTGAACAATTAACTATTCCAACCCTACCCCTGAACCAGTGCCTGCTTCCCATCCTTCTGAACCGTTTTTCATCTTCATAGGCTACACCATAGTAGGTCTTGTGTCTCTGACCATGAAAACATCAGGTACAAGGAGTCATTGTTTCTACAATCCACATGGCGGAGTGTCAATGGCCTTCCACAGTCATTTTTGCTGTAATATTCTTGATACTGCTGGGCATGGACACAGCAGATTCCCTTTTATAAAAAATTCTGTATACCACACTACCTGCACAATTGCTAATGTCTTTTTTCCCAACCAGGGAGAGGTGTAATTTATATTTGACACCTTCACCCACCTACAAGACTTCGCCACTGGCAGCATGATCATCGGAGGTGATCGGAATCTCGCCCAGGATCTCAGCAATGACTCCTCTTCTGGTAGGTCCCTCCACTCTCTTGCAGCCTTAAATAGACATAAATGTACACTCCCCACACTACACTTCTGTGATGTGTGGCAGCTCTTTCACCCATATGATAAAGACTATAGGTTCTATTCTCTCCCACGTAATACATACTGTATAGTAGAATAAGTTACATTTTCAAAACGCCAGACCTTCCTGATTAATCCCCAGTAGCGCTGATTGGCTCTATAATCTTTTTTGGCCATGCTCCAATATTTGCTTTTTGCTTCAATACCAATTTGCAATTTTGCTTCAATATCCCTGACAGACCCCACAGAATTTGCTCCTGGTGTATTAATGGCAAATTACTTAATGACGCTGTTTGCTTTCAGGGCGTCTCTCAAACCATAGCCAAATTTATAGAACACATGTTAACAATGAGACTTTTTTGTACAGAGCCCATATAAAACAAGAAACCATGAGCCAAATAGCGACACTATATCAAAAGATTTTGACCCTCAATTCCAGCCACTCTCATATACCACACTTCTACACTTTCTAACACTAGATCCCAACTTCTGTAACTTATCTATCGTCACTTCATGGCTGCTCAAGACAGGACACGTTGCTTTGGTCTCCTTCTCACATGCAAGCTCCACCAAAAATTTGCAGCCACCTACATTCTGTTAGTCATCAGTCAAATAAATAATTGATATGTATTTTTTAAAAATACATCCATGAACCTACAGAGGTATCTCCAGCCTTTAGAACAATATACAACAATAAAACCAAATGGAATGGAAACTATTGGTGAACAGGTATGACCGCAAAAGCCCGTACTACCACCACTGCGCTCTAGATGGTACAAGATGACCCAATTACAGTTGCCACTTAAGAGGAATATATAAATAATCTGAATCCACCCCTAAATGGTAAAAATGGATAGTGGCGCTATCCCCACTGGATGTGGAAGTGAGGCAGACGCTAGCACACACACTATTAACGTGGAGTGAACTAAAAGTGCACTGAATCAATTAAAAAATCCATATGGGATACAGTATCATGAACAAACAAGTATGAATCACCTTAAACTAGTGTTGAAGTATAAAACGTCTCAACATCTATGGTGCACTAGATAAGCGTATATGCAATATATACAAGTAAAAAATGTATAGAAACCTGGTGACCTATACCACTAAACAAAGTGAATATATAAGTAATAATAATGAAGGTAAAATATGACTGAAATACAAAAAATATATACAACAATGATGACACCTCGTGACAAGTGTGTGAGACTGATGTTGTTATACCAGCAATGAAAAATGAAAACTGAAAAACATAAAATAAAGTGAAGTACAGTCCACATGCAGTGTGAAAAAAAAGTTCCAAGAGTGAAGGTATCTCCAATCAGCAATACTGTGATCCAAGTATCCACCACACCTTAGTGACGTGGTTCCACTCCCTTCTAAAATCCAAACTCACCAGCTGTTATAGCCTCCCACTCTCGTGTTTGGCCAACAAATGCCTCAAATCACTCACATGGGGGTTAACATGCAAAAAATATTGGCACATCTTGTGTAGAGACAGACATTTGGGGGAGGTTTTGCCGAACCACCCTAAATTCATCTACAGACGGGCACCGAACTTTGGTCATAGGGTGGTCAAGAAAATTTTAAATCAACCAGACCATCGAACCATAAGAATTGACCTACAGGGGTTTTATGCATGTAGAAAGTGCATTTGTTGTAGAACGGTACAGGTGACCAATAGAGGCATGACTCAAATTACTAATGTTGAGGATGAAACATTCAAGATTAGAGAATTCATCACATGCAATTCCTCCTTTGTAGTGTATCTCTTGTGGTGACCGTGTAGATTGTTCTATGTGGGACGCACCAAGAGATTGCTCAAGGTGTGTATTGCGGAGCACTTAGCCAATATTAGAAAAGGTTTCCAATACCACAGTGTGTCCCTCCATTTTAAGGAGAAACACAATCAGGACCCAAGCCTGTTACAATTTTGTGGCCTAGATGTGGTTCATCAATCTTGGAGAGGCTCCAATCAGGTTAGGGATTTATCCCAGAGAGAAACCCGATGGATCTTCCTTCTGAAGAGTTTATTCCCTAGAGGAATAAACATCGAACTCGCTTTGAATTGTTTCATCAGCAATCTATAACTAATCATTGCCATCATGTGCTTATCCTTGGTACACTCTTTTTGGGGTTTTGTATAGGTATAGGGGCCATGTTTACACCCTTAGGGATGGGTCTGTCATTTGGTTGATTATCCATTTTCTCTATCTTCAGCATTTGGATTTGGAGGAGTTCCATATGCGTGCTCAATCTAGTTTTGCCCTGCTCCGGTCATGTAGGATTCAGGGTTGCAATGACATTTAAATATATAATATATTGTCTAAATCTAAAGTTTTTTAATTAATAAGATATATTTTCATATTCATATTTTTTATTTTTTTATATTTATATTTCATGGTGCTGATTTAAATTAATTGTATGTATATGGAGTAGTATGGATGACCAGCTACAATTGATGAAGCTTGGGTCAGGTTCATCCATAGTACTATACCAAATACACCGATAGTTACCTGGTTTTTCAGTCTATGAGGAGCTATTTTGTTGTATCACAGACACGGGGCCACAGGAAGTGTACAGACGCAGAGCGATTTGCGCCCGCTCACAGAATCCATACTCCCTGGGCCCGCCGTGGCCATTTGTTGCTGTGTTACTACTGCTGCATGTATTGCTGTGATGTGTTCCGACTGCTGTGAAGTGATTTGCCTACTCATTTTATCTACAATGTGAGTGCATTGGTGTTGGTTCAGTTTTAAATAAATTTCCTGAATGGTATCACACTATTGGAGCATTTCTTTTTATCTCATATATGGAATCACTGCCTCAAGGAGAGCGTTCGATTTATACAGCAGTGGATAGCAAAGACCGCATGTTAACCCCCATGTGAGTGGATTGAGGCATTTGTTGGCCAAACGCGAGAGTGGGAGGCTATAACAGCGGGTGAGTTTGAATTTCAGAAGGGAGTGGAATCACGTCACTGAGGTGTGGTGGATACTTGGATCACAGTATTGCTGATTGGAGATACCTTCACTCTTGGAACTCTTTTTTCACACTACATGTGGACTGTACTTCACTTTATTTTATGTTTTTCAGTTTTCATTTTTTTAGGTTTTTTTCATTGCTGGTATAACGACACCAGTCTCACACACTTGTCACGAGGTGTCATCATTGTTGTATGTATTTTTTGTATTTCAGTCATATTTTACCTTCATTATTATTACTTATATATTCACTTTGTTTAGTGGTATAGGTCACCAGGTTTCTATACATTTTTTACTTGTAAATATTGCATATAAGATTATCTAGTGCACCATAGATGTTGAGAAGTTTATTTATACTTCAACACTAGTTTAAGGTGATTCATACTTGCTTGTTCATGATACTGTATCCCATATGGATTTTTTAATTGATTCAGTGCACTTTTAGTTCACTCCACGTTAATAGTGTGTGTGCTAGCGCCTGTCTCACTTCCACATCCAGTGGGGATAGCGCCACTATCCATTTTTACCATTTAGGGGTGGATTCAGATTATTAATAAAAGCAAATACTTGAACCTTCCCATGGACATGCTTAAGCAGAAGATTGCCACCTACATAGTTTACAAGCCACAGTAATTCTGACAACATCGTCTGAAGTTAGCGTCAACTTAGATTCCCCCATTCACCTCAGAGGAACTACTCCATATTATGTCCAGTCTACCCACAAGGAAATACTCAGACTCAGAAGGCCTGCTTCCAAAATTTTACAAAGTCCTCAAGGCATCTCTTACACTGACCTTCTATAAAGGAGAACTCTCATTAGCATAAAAAAATAAATACAAGTTTATACATTCACTTTGGCAATTCATGGAAGTTACACACAGCACGCTTCACAATGGAGCAGTAATATAATAATGCAGCGGGGGTTGGTGATGTGTAGATAATCACCTCTTCATGCTGTCAACAACTGATCCTGATCACCTAATCTGCCCAGCCTGCCAATTCTTTAATACCATATCGCTGCAACATGACAACCACAATCTGGTTCTCCTTGTTGGCTGGTGACTCTCAGCTGTGGGATCTCATTGGCTGGCAACTCTTAGCAGGGGGGATGTCATGATGCATGAGTACAGAGCACAGCCAGAGCACAGCCAGAGCTCTGCTGTAAGGTGCCTATCTTGGAGTGAGTTTTTATTAGTTGCAGTCCAGCTGACACACCCCACTCTACATGCCTGATGGCGCGTATCTAGAAGTCTAGACCATTAAATATTACTCTCCCTGAAAGTAGAGAGGTTGATCAGCTGTGGGTGATGGAGAGGTGTGCTTTCAACCACATTATTGCAGCAGCCAGGCCACAAAAAAAAGAATAGTACAATGTGCCTTTGTACCCTGGGGAATAGCAGGAACTGAATAAAAGCTTAATGATACTTCTTATTTACAGTGCGAAATGCAGCTTGACCTATCAATCCTTTCCCTCCTCAAACACTTGAAGCCCATATTGCCCTTATCACCATCCCATCCTGTGAATGGGCGGTGCAGCAGAATGCAATGCATTGTGTGATTGTAGTAAAACAAGTTCTATGAATGGCAAAAAAAACAGAAGGGGGTGGGCAGGCAGTGCAACTTTTCTCTGTAGCCAAGGTTGATGTTATCTTTTGCAGCACTGGAAAACAGCTGCTGAGGATATGGAGCACAGGATGTCTATGAGGAGGAACCAAAGAGATGTAAGAGACGCTGACATCTGATGACATCTGAGATTAATGGGATATACTATACATCATTACTCATAACTAATGTGTATGGTGCTATATGCTACAAAAAACTGTATATTAAACATCAGTTTTAAACCTAGACATAGCCCAGGTCTACCCCTCTCTTAATACCAATCTGTATTGTTTTACCCACTGTGAGCTTAATCACAGAGATCAGCTGGGAAGTTGAGAAGTGTGGAAGAAGGAGCTTTGTTCATCTATAAGTATGCCACTGGGAGACAAATGAAAAGGCCTGTCAAGGGAAGTCCTCGTTACCACTTCACCAGGGAGGGAGCGGCAACGTACTGGCTCTTCATAGGGGATTCAGATAGGGAGCACATAACCCAATCTCCCCATGCTAACTCCCCCTGCTGGTCATCAGGGGGGGGCAAAAAATCTTGTACCAGTCAGCATCAGCATCTCTGATTTACAAGCTATACTCCCTTTTTTGGAAACCTGTCCTTAACCATCGTTCAATTCAAATGCGTTTATATATCAATAAAAATACATTTTAATACTATTACAGCCTCACACCATCATATTTACCTTACGGTTACATAAGATTTTATCTTTTGTATATGTAACAGAAAGTGTTGTTACTGGCTGCAGGACACTTTTTTTCCACAAGATGGCGGTAGCAAGCCACTTTATTTAGCTTGTGACTAACTTTAGGTTTTGGCATTTTGGAAGATGTAGTCTGGTGGATGATCTAGGTCATGGCCATCATTGGGAAATCATCTACAATATCCAGTGATACCTTAAAGCTGGAGCAAAAGCCCAGGAAGGAGGGCAGTAGCCAAAGAGAGGATGGGAGAAGAAGTGCTGTGCTGATTTGTGCTGAGTTTTGCTGGATGCTGCTGCATCCTGACTCAGGTGGTGGGACTGAGCTGAGTTTGCTGGGTGCTCTGGTGCATGTCCTGAGAAGCCAATCTGTGACCTAGGCTGCCACCGCCCAGGCCCACTGGGGAACTGTGAGAATGAACTTCAAAGATAGTCGCCATGTCGCTTGTCATCAGTGCCGGTTAAGGACAAGAACTGTTACAGGAGAATAACTGAGAGGGAGAGAGAGTGTTAAGCTGGTCGAAGACCCACACAGTTAAGCTGAACCCTTGTTGATGTTGTCAGTCCTCACTTGCAAGAAGCTGCAGCTATAAATACTGCACCCATCATTGTGCTAACTGTTCATATTGTTGCAAGGTTAGGCCCAATGCTGCCAGGTTACTTGTTCTGTTCTTCAGTGTTGCAACCATGAATACCTTAACATATAACTGCTGCAACTGTGCACACTCTAACCTATAAGTGCTGCAACTGTGCCTGCCTCTGTGTAGCATACTCATCTACATCTAAAGATCCCCCTCCATTGATCAAATCAACTTCCCAGGTACAATACTATAACCCCCCAGTCTACGGACACACCCTTCCTTCCCTGTGCACAAATGTCTTCAAAGGGCCCCAACGTGTAGCCAGCAGAAGATTCACATCAAAGACTATAGTCAGATCACTTTGTGCTGATGGCAGACCTGTGTTTAACTTTAAATTTTTATCTCTCAGACCTAAACCTAGCCCCTTTTGTCTGAAAGCTCTCAAGTGCATAGCTGTGTTGTTACTTTTATTGGTCACTTGGGGTGACTTATCTCATATGGAGAACTACTCTTTATGTCCTTGGGGTCACAGTATGTGCTAGAATTTAAAGCCCCTGTAGGGACCCTGTGAAGCTAATTGTGCACTTATTCTGTTCATCCTGGTTGACTTTAAAGTGCCAATGTCTTATGACACTTTTATAAACTTTAACAATCTGTTATTCTTTTAAAGAATTGTGAGCCTAATTCTTGTGTGCCTGCTAAGGTTTACAGACAGGTATACTTGTGGTGTCAGTGAAGTTGAGACCTCACATAGAGCTGGGCAAGAGCAGAGTACCCAAATTAACCAGCGGCTCCTGCGGGGACATTTATTCATAGCGCTTCATATATTCAAAAGGATCTTGGATAGTCATCCTGTTTGAGGGCAGAATTTACTGGGGTATTTATGCTTTTTTGTAACTGAGGTCTTGGAGCGCCTAGACCAAGTGAGCCTTGAAACTTTTTTTTTCTCTTTTTTGTCTGTGAAATTTACACAAGTCTTAAAGAGGCCCTGTCGAAACACATCATACCCTCATTTAAATGTCTAATTTAAAATTGCTTTTATGTACAATACAGAGTTACAAGAGACAAAAAAAATCAGGGGACTCCAATACTTCTGGGTGTATGAGATTTTTCTCTTTTCTAGATGCTTTTCCCTGTCCCTGGAAGCCTGGCATCTGGAAAAGAGACCATTTTATTTCTCTGTGAATGTAAAAGCAAAAATATGTGCACAATTCTTGTATGCTGTAAGCAAACTTGTTCTTTGCCCATGCAGGGCACAGGAACAGGTTCCCTTTGATCCCTCTTTCCCCTCTTTCCCAGTAGAATTTACCTTTCCTTCTGTCTATTGCTGCTCTGTTCAGATGTTGTGATTAATACAGGCTATGTAAGAACGCATGACATGTTTTTATACAATTTTCTTGTACAATTTTCTTTTAGATTTACCAAAACCATAAAATATGAGGTCAAACCTAAACACTTTCAATTTGTATGCAACCAAGCAGGCCCTTGCACTATAATGCATGGCCTGCCTATGAGTATTAGCTGATACACAATTGAATTGCAAGACAAATAGTGCTTATCTTTTGGAGTGGCCAGGAATATGACTATTGTGTCTCATGGCTTAAGTCCTGCACACACGCGCTGAATGCCGGGCAACATCGGCGAGTTCAATATAAACTGGTCGAAATTTGGCCCGTGTGTATGCCAGCTGGTCGGACAGAAGCCAGCCATTTCTGTCGGACGAGCATGCTGAAAAACCAGCTGCCGACCAGTTACCGATCAGTGCTCTCAATGACTGAGAGTGTTCTGGGCCATCCCCCTCTCAGATCACAACAGCTCAGCAGGGGAGATCTCTGTACTAACGTCGGATTGTTAGTGCAGAGGCTCCGACCAGAGCTGACAGTTTTTTCACGTTCAACGCGCTCAGTTGAACAGAAAAAAATAGCGTGTACCAGGTTTTACATGCTTTCATATGCCTTATCATAATTATTGCCCAAGTTGAACTTCAGTTGGTAGGTACTCTTCAACCACTAGTGGAAACAGAACACCATATAAGTGCAGCAAAAAGCTGAATTCAAAGACCCACTCACAAAGTTAAATTGGCAGGTATGCAGCTCATTCATTAGGTAACCAACAAGGCAGTGGCGTATCCAGGGTATGGCACATATGGCAAAAGCCATGGGTGTCAAATGAAGGTGGCGCTCGTGAGAAGCTCTTGTTCCCAGGGCCGGGTTATAGATTCTACACATAATTAGCGGCTGGCCGCCAGCCGCTACATTGCCTTGCAGTCTCGCCAGACAGCTGAATTATAGGCCCAAGACAGTGAGCCGGCCCTTGGCGGCAGCCGCTACATGCATTGCCTTGCAGATAATGCTGCGCTGCATAGCCTCTATACTAGTGCGCTGAGGCTGAGTGCACTCCCCCCCTTGACGTCAGGGGCGGCATGATGTCACCCAGAGGCCATCCCGAGAGGCTGGTGGGAAAGGAGTGTGGGCGGTGCTGATGCAAGCAAGGAGGAGGAAGCGCCGTACAAGAACAAGTAAGCTCTGCCACTGCATGGGGCTGGGGAAGTCGGGCAGATAAGTGCAAGTCAGTGTACTAACTCTGGCTGAAGTGAGTTAACTGTTTGGGAGGGAGGGCGGCGGGGAGTCTGTCAGTGCCTCCCAGGCCTATCACTACCAGTGCTCATTAGTGCAGCTCATCAGTACCAGTGTCACCTATCAGTGCAACCTATCAGTGCAGCTCATCAGCGCCACCTATGAATGGCCGTGTCCCCTATCAGTGCCACCTATCAGTGCCAGTGCCACATATCAGTGAAGCTCCTCAGTGCCACCTGTTAGTGCCAGTGTCACCTCTCAGTGCCACCTATCAGTGCCAGTGTCACCTATCAGTGCCACCTATCAGTGCAGCTAATCAGTGCCACCTATCAGTTCCAGTGTCACCTATCAGTGCCACCTATCAGTGCCAGTGTCACCTATCAGTGCCACCTATCAGTGCAACTCATCAGTGCCACCTATCAGTGCCAGTGTCACCTATAAGTGCAGCTCATAGGTGCCACCTGTCAGTGCCAGTGTCATCTATTAGTGCCCATCAGTGCAGCTCATCAGTGCCACCTATCAGTGTTAGTGCTGCCTCATCAGTGCTGCCTTAACGGTGCCCATAAATGCCGCAAACCAGTGCCCATCAGTGCAGCCCATCAGTGCTGCCTATCAGTGCCCATTAGTGCAGCTCATCAGTGCCAATCCATAATTTGTCAATTTAAAGAATAAAAATCTTGACTTGTAGTTTTGTTAGCTATTTTTTTTAGGTTAAGGAAAGATAGATTTCAAATGTTTTGACAGGGGGAAGTTTCAGTGCTTGCCATAGGCACCATTTTCATTAGATATGCCTCTGCAACATGGTGTGAAGTCAAAGACATCCAATCAACTAGCTCCTCATTATTAAAAAAAAGCTTACATTTTATAAAGAAACCCCAAATATTTCGGAGCAAACATGCTCCCTTTTCATGAGTTACAAAGTCAAAAGAGTAAACATAGCTTGCTATGTATTCATGTATACATAGTGAACTATTTTTGCAAATCTGCTTTTAGATTGATAAAAGGCATTGAGAAGCTCAGCTATGAGGAAAGATTAGCTGAACAGAACCTATTCTTTCTTGAGAACAGGATATTAAAGGAGTTGTAAAGGCAGAAGGTTTTTTTATCTTAATGCATTATCTGCATTAAGATAAAAAAACTTTCTGTGTGTAGCAGCACCCCCTAATTACTTACCTGAGCCCCTTCTCTCTCCAGCAATGTCTACGATCCCCTCAGCCATCCAGGACACTCCTCCTGAGTCAGTCAGTCAGCCAATCAGGGGACAGAGGTGGCAGGACCAGGTTGGGGCTCCGTGTCTGAATGGATACACGGAACTCTGACTCGGCTTGGGTGCCCCCTGTAGCAAGCTGCTTTCTGAAGGGGGCACTCAAAGGAGGGAGGGGCCAGGAGCAACAAAGAGGGACCGGAGAAGAGGAGGATCCAGGCTGCTCTGTGCAAAATCAACTGCACAGAGGAGGTAAGTATAACATGTTTGCCTTTTTTTTTTTTTTTTTTTTAAATTAGCCTTTACAATCACTTTAAGGGGGGATATGATCAACATGTATAAATACAGTGGTACCTTGGTTCACAAACTTAATTGGTTGTGAACCAAGGCAAATTTTCCCATAGGGTTCAATGGAAATCAGGTTTATCTGTTCTGAACTTTTTTTTTGTTTATATATACAGTAAAATTATGAAATGTATGTACAAAAAAAAGGATTTTAAACATATATTACAAAAGGTCTTTTACATTAAGCTGACCTCTTTCATGTGTACATCTAAAAATAAAAAAAAACTATAGCTCCTCTTTAATTCTTGTTTGAAACAATCCCAATCCCCAATTTAAATAACTAATCTAGGGACCAGAAAACAGCACTGTGCATCCAGGAAAAGATCATGTGAGGCAGGGGCATTGCTAGGTGGCAAAAAGACCAGGGGCTTTAGCCCAAAGTCCGAGCACCGGGGTGGGGGGATGTGTGTTACCTACCTGACGCGCATTGACCTACCTGACACGCACTGACCTACACTGACACACACTGACCTACCTGACGTACGCTGACCTACCTGACATACACTGACCTACCTGACACACACTGACCTACCTGACGCACACTGACCTACCTGACGTACACTGACCTACCTGACGCGCACTGACCTACCTGATGCGCACTTACCTACCTGACATACACTGACCTATCTGACCTACCTGACACACACTGACCTACCTGACATGCACTGACCTACCTGACATACACTGACCTACCTGACACACACTGACCTACCTGACGGGCACTGACCTATCCGACCTACCTGACACACACTGACCTACCTGACACACACTGACCTACCTGACACACACTGACCTACCTGACACGCACTGACCTACCTGACACATACTGATCTACCTGACACACACTGACCTACCTGACATACACTGAACTACCTGACATACACTGACCTATCTGACCTACCTGACACACACCGACCTACCTGACATACACTGACCTATCTGACATACGCTGACCTACCTGACACGCACTGACCTAGGTGACTTGCACTGCCCTACCTGACACACGCTGACCTACCTGATGCACACTGACCTACCTGATGCGCACTGATCTACTTTAAGCGCACTGACCTACCTGACGCGCACTTACCTACTTGACATACACTGACCTATCTGACCTACCTGACACACACTGACCTACCTGACATACACTGACCTACCTGACATGCACTGACCTACCTGGCACGCATTGACCTACCTGACACACATTGACCTACCTGACGCACACTGACCTACCTGACATACACTGACCTACCTGACGCGCTCTGACCTATCTGACCAACCTGACAGACACTGACCTACCTGACACATACTGACCTACCTGACATGCACTGACCTACATGACATGCATTGACCTACCTGACACACACTGACCTACCTGACATACACTGACCCACACTGACACGCACTGACCTACCTGACCAGACTTCAGGTGACATAACCTCCTCCTGCAGCTCAGCCGTAGTAGAGTAGACAGTAGACAGCAGGCACTCCAGGCAGCCAGAGCCAGATCCATGACAGGACAAGACAGGAGAGGAGAGCCACGCGCCTGCCCGAGTGCCGAGTGGGGATCTTCTCACAGTGATGTGGCGCGGCGGCCGCATTGAAATTCCCGCCTTCTGAAGCCTGCAGCGTCTATGATGGACGTTACACCTGCCGCGGTCCTGGCTTTGGACCAGTGGTACATCCATCATAGGCGCTGTAGGCTCCAGAAGGCGGGACCGCACTCGGGGTCAGATCAGTTCCCGCTTAGGGCTCTGGGCTAATAATAAAATTGTGCATGCCCGAGGCCCAGGGCTTTTTGGGGACCCACTCGGGGCTCCAGTCCCCCTCAGCCCCCCCTCCCGACGCCACTGATCTGAGGGCATGATAGAGTTGTAGAATTCATATGAACTGTTTTTCCATGATTCCCAATCAAGTGAGCCCACCCTCATGGTAGTCAGGGGGCAAAAACCCCTATCTGAGTGGACAGGTTCTCCTAAGATTCTTATCTTGCACTGCTCTTCTCAATATGAACGTGTCAGAGCAGGGAAGATGGCCGCAGCTTGAGCTGAGTTTGTGAACCGAAGCAAATTTTTGTGAACTCTTCTGTTGGCGAACCGAGTTGTTCGTGAACAGAAGCGTTCGTGAACCGAGGTATCACTGTACATAAGTGATCCATAGAGTGAACTCGGTGTAGAGTTATTCACCTTAAGATCATCACAGAGGAAAGGGGGCACTCTTTACGCCTGGAGGAAAAGAGATTTAATATCCGAATACGGAAATCTTCACAGTAAGCGCTGTGAAAATGTGGAAAAGACTCCCTCAAGAGCTGGTTCTGGCCAGCTCAGTAGATTATTTAAAAAAAGGCCTGGATTCTTTCCTAAATGCACTTAATGTAACTGGATACAAATATTTATATGTAAAATTGATCCAGGGAATATCCGATTGCCTGTTGGGGGATCAGGAAGGATTTTTTTACCCCACTGAAGCAAATTGGATCATGCTTTATTGTTAGTTTTGCTTTGCCTTCCTCTTTATCAAATGTGGGTATAGGATTGTATATATGGGGGTTTTCAATTTGTGTGTGTATTCAACCAGTATTGAATGTGGCCAGAGGTGTGGGGGCGCCGGAGACACTCGGAAACACTCATGGACGCTCGGAGACCACTCGGAGACACTAGGGAATGGAGTGTTTCTGAGTGTTCCCAAGTGTCTCTGATCGTCTTCGAGTGTCTCTGAGCAGCTCCAAGTGTCTCCGAGCATTACCGGCACCCCTACACCTCTGGCCAAATGCGGTACTGTACACCCCGAGGCTTGAATCTTGCTTGTTTTATGAGACAATGCTCGCAAAGCGAGTCAGGATTTAAAAAAAAAAACAGCTCGAATTGAGAAACACTCGTAAACCGCGTTACTCGCAATCCGAGGTTCAACTGTACAACAATATAACCATGTGTAGCCCTCTTTTGGGGGGATTATGGCAAATAGCCTTCCCCAAACAGATTGCGGCACTAAACCTGCAGGTAAACATGAGAACCAGAGAACTAAAACCTTTGCTAAATAAAAGAATAGGTTTGCTAGAAAATTAACAGTGCCTCCACCCAGGATAGCGCCTCTGTGAATAAAGGAAATTGCTTCCGGGGAAATTGTTGTAAGCAAAGTAATTGGGAGCAAAGGAACATACCAGTATAGAAAAAATGCAAACTTTATATGATAAAAGATTAGTAATAGTACATGCAACCAATATACAAATGTATAACATGGACTCAACAGCTGTCTTGGTGGAAATGCATACATGTATACGGGTATATACAATTATACATACTGTATATACATTTAGCAAAGATACCTCTGGATGAAAGCTGAAGTTATGTCCAGTTGCAGGGAACTCAGGAAATGATCTCTGGTGAGAAGTCCATTGTGTTACTGAGCAGTTGATTACATGGTCAGTGGTGCTTCGGAGATCCTCCAAACGGCACTCGACCAGCCTGGTAAAGACTGTGGTATGACACTGGAACTCAGTGTCTGTCTATCTACTGTATTCTACTCCTCGAACCCTAACAGTTTCTAATTAGCCATGCAGCTGGAACACTACCTACCTATCGAACAAACTTCAATATGTTTGTTTGTAAAATGTTGCTATATTATGTTACCTGTTTGATCTAACCAGTATGCCTTTGACATGTTTTTAAGAGATGGTGCTATGTTTTAAAGGAATATAATAAATGTGTTTCTTTATGGAGTCTAGGTTTTTTTTTGGTTGTTAACCCTTTGTTTTGGCACATTTAATGACCCCCCTCCCCTCCCCTAGGGAGAAGCAGACTTGCTGTTTGCCTTGTTTTTGGGTCACAGCATTTTCCCTTCATTGTTCCCTTTTTTCTTGTGTAGATTCACCTAATAACATAATAACATGCAAGGTGACAACTACCCACATACACACATGCCTATCTCTCTGGCATTTCTGCGTGTGAAATAATAATAACAGGAAAGAGACAGGGTTGTGTAGTGGTATCAGCCAAATGACCAGACCAGTGGTGATATGCAATTTCTGCTTTACTAAACAATGAATGTCAACATAACATTGCATAGGGGATATCATATGAGCAGGGGATTATAGTACAGAACGGTAGGGAACACAGTAATGGAACATATGAGAACAATTCTACAAATGGCCACTAGATGGCAGTAGAGTTCCTGGGTTCAGTTCAACTTCTGAGAAAGAGAGAAGACAAATATTTCTCACATACCACCTTATGAAGGAAGGCCCTGGAAAGCTCACAGCTGAGTGCATCTGGGTTGGCAGTAGGCTTATATACAACTGGGGCTTCAGTAACCAAAACTGCAGTGTTTATCCTAATGTCACGTTACAGGAAGAACCCTCATGGCTAACAGAGGACAAAATTAGAAATAGATTTGGGAAACTTAAACTTAACGTTAATAAATCACCGGGACCAGATGGCTTGCACCCTGGTATTGTACAAGCTGATTGGAGAAAATCCAATGAACCCCCAATATTTAAAAAAGGGTCAAAATACATCCCTGGGAATTACAGACTAGTAATGCCTCGTACACATGATCAAGATTTTGGTCGGAAAAAGATATGATGGCTTTTCCGGCAGGATTCCGCTCAAGCTTGCCTTGCAAACACACGGTCACACAAAAGTTCGCTGAACTTTCAACCATCAAGAACGCGGTGAAGTACAACACTACAACGAGCCGAGAAAATGGAGTTCAATGCTTCCGAGCATGCGTCGAATTGTTTCCGAGCATGCATAGGAATTTTGCACGTCGGAAATGCTACAGACAATCGCATTTTCGGATATGAACTTTTTCCGACCGAAAAATTGAGAACATGCTCTTGCAGACTTTATTGCCATCAATAAAAATACAGCGCCCTCAGGTATTTGCTGGGACGCGCTTAAAGCTTTTCTCAGAGGCCAGTTTATAAAAACAATTTACTCCATTAAGACCAAGACCAAGGCCTGGGCGCTTTCTATCCTGCAGGAACTAGGGGAGGCGGAGTCGTTGTTTATAGCAAACCCCACTGACCATACTGAAAAGAGATGGTTGGAGGCATAAAAGTTGGCTAATACTATGACAATATCGAAGGCAGAAAACAAACGCTTTTTTTTGCAACAGAAATACTATGAGGAAGGGGAAAACACCGGACACATGTTGGCCATGATGGCTAAGGCAGGTAGAGACCCCTCATTTATAGCGACAGTACAAGACACCACCGGACGGGTAGTGAGTACCCATTCGGAGGTTATCACGACATTTCAAACATTCTATGAAGATGTCTATTCCTCCAAGGTTTCCTCTTTTCCCATTGCAACACGAGATTTTCTCGAGGGGTGCAATTTACCGCGGCTGACAGTCTGACAGAGACGTGTTGAATGCCCCCCTCACGACTGATGAACTTTTAGAGGCATTGTCCCTTTCACCCCCGGGCAAGGCCCCGGGTGCGGACGGACTGCCTGCAGAAGTATACAAGAAATATGCTGACACGCTGATTCCACAACTTAAACAGACCCTAACAGAAGCTTTGGAAATAGTTCAATTACCTCCATCCATGACTGAAGCCACTATAATACTGATACTTAAGCCAGGTAAGGACCCCCTGCTTCCAGACTCTTATAGGCCCATCTCTCTATTAACAACAGACGTGAAGCTGTTGGCCAGAGTTCTGGCCACTTGGTTAGCGTCTGTCATTCAAAAACTCATTCACAGAGACCAATCGGGGTTTATACCCTCCAGATCTACGGCTCTGAACATACAACGCTTATTCCTTAATATGCAGATACCAGTAGACAATCCAGGCAATAGGGCAGTCCTATCCCTCAACGCTGCCAAAGCATTTAACAGCGTCGAGTGGCCATACTTATGGGAGGTCCTGGAGAGGTTTGATCTGGGGGAGACTTTCATTAAATGGGTCCAATTATTATATACGAATCCCACAGGCAGGCTGAGTGTTAATGGTTATCTCTCTGAACCCTTCAGGCTTTTCAGGGGTACGACGCAGGGGTGCCCTCTGTCGCCCCTGCTGTTCGCCCTGGCCTTGGAACCGCTGGCAGAGACGGTGAGAGAGTCGCCGTTGATAGAGGGCTTCGTGAGGGCCTCTGCAATTGACAAAATATCATTATATGCGGACGATACTCTCCTATATTTGGGAGATACCTCGACCTCACTATCAAACGTAATGTCTATAATTACACAATTTGGTACCTTCTCTGGCTTCTCCATTAACTGGAGCAAGTCGGCCCTCCTACCCTTGGACGAACTTACAGCTCCACTACCGGAGTGTGTCGGGGCCCTCCAAGTGGTTACCTCATTCAAGTATTTAGGAGTTCAGGTTACTCCAGATGCCTCCAAGTATATAACCCTAAATCTCCTCCCTATGTTGACCAAGTTACAAACCAAGTGTGATGCTTGGTGTAAGCTACCCATTTCTGTCAACAGTAGAGCCAATCTCATAAGAATGGTATGGGCGCCTCAGTTACGTTACATACTATATAATTCCCCACAATGGATCCCACGTAAATGGTTTACACGTATTTACACTATATTTCGAAGTATCCTTTGGAAGAAAAAGATTGTTAGAATCAAGCTATCCACATTGCAGTACAGTAAAGACCAGGGGGGTTGGCAGTACCTAACATGCGACTCTATTTCCTGGCCTCACAGTTGCAGCACCTAGTGGTTGGGGTGAGGTTGATATAACAGACCCTATCCGTAACATACTATTTCATGCGACATTGGACCTTCCCGCAGCTTCACATCTTGAGGCGGACCTTTCCCAACACCCCAAATCATTACCTACTATCAACTTATTAACCAAACTATGGGGCCACATTAAACATAGCCTGGGTATGATAGGAGTAACGGGATACACCCCGCTTTGGCGTAATCCAGGTGACTCGGAGCTGCAGAAACTGGAGGGGTTTCAGTCTTTGGAGACAAGGGGCATCAAGTTTATACTACAACTCTACTTACAGACAAGCTTTAAATCCTTTACTGAACTGCAGGAAGAATCTGGACTGCCAAGACACAACTTCTATAGATACCTCCAACTCCGGCACGCCGTGCAATCTCAGGCACGAGTGTCCAGTTTGGTACATATGGAACATCCGACCATAACTTACATACTAAATAAACAGAATAAAAAAGGCATGATTTCACATATATATAACACGCTCTCATCTAGTTCACAGGATGCAGCAAAACTACCGTGTAGACATCGGTGGAAACAGGACCTAGGAGAGATTGGGGTGAAGAGTGGGAACAGTGTTTGCAGTCTTTGCCGATCGTCTCGGTGTCCCCATCATACAGACTCTCCCAACTCTTCATCTTGCACAGAACTTACCGTACATCGGTGCTGCTTCACAGATGGGGCAGGAGGGATTCCCCTCTGTGCCCCAGATGTGGGGGGGCTAACGGGGACCTTATACATTTGCTGTGGCGCTGCCCGAAATTATTCAGATATTGGAGTAAAGTAACAAATACCATATCACAAATATATCGATCCATTGTTCCATTACACCCGGTTACATGCTTGTTGGGTGTGGTGGATGAGGAATAGTTCGTCCCCCCGGCTAATATAGCAGTTTCTAGATTACTATATATTGCACGTAAGCAGATAGCTGGCCTATGGTTATCACCACATAGCCCAACAACGAAATAGTGGCTCGAACAGGTCAATAATACTCGAATTAAAGAAAAACTGACGTATCAATATAGAAATGTGATTAATAAGTTTTATAAAATCTGGCAGCCCTGGATGGACACTCCAGGGTTGGCACCCACTCAGCTAGTCCTTGATAGACTACTTCAAATGTAAACTTCTGGCTCTATAAAGGTAGTGACCATCTATCTATACCGTGTCACAATAATACAAAGCCCTGAGTCAACTTAAGGAATTGGGGTGTATTTCTATAATTTTCTATCCTGGGGGTTAATTAGCAATATGGTCCGTTGCGACCTAACGGGGTCAACATTACTGGATGATGTGAGTAATAGCATCAGTCAGTTTCACCTTTCCGTTGGAAGGAAGATAGTTCACTAACAGTTCCTCTTTTGGATTAGAACTTTCAGTGTGTCGCATAGAAGGAACGTAATTGTTACAAAGTATATTGGTAGAATTGTCATGACTAAGTTCCATGTTTTGGACCATCAACTGTATAAAATACTGTGGCTAATGTATATCCTAAAAAATTGTTACTATGTATCTGTATATTATGTACATCTGTTTTTTATGACACAATAAAATCTTTTCTGATTAAAAAAAGCTAAGCAGGGCAATAACTTCTCTGCAGGATGTGGAAACCTTGCAAGAGGATCATAACAAATTAATGGGGTGGGCAACTACATGACAAATGAGGTTTAATGTAGAAAATGTAAAATAATGCATTTGGGGTGGCAAAAATATGAATGAAATCTACTCACTACGGGGTGAACCTCTGGGGGAATCAAGGATGGAAAAGGACTTGGAAAAGGAAAAGGCATGCTCAGAAATGCCATGCAATACCAAGCGGCTGCTAACAAAGCAAGCAGAATATTGGCATGCATTAAAAAGGGGATTAACTCCAGGGATAAAGCGATAATTCTCCCACTCTACAAGACTCTGGTCTGGCCTCACCTGGAGTATGCTGTCCAGTTCTGGGCACCAGTACTCAGGAGGGATGTACTGGAAATGGAGCAAGTCCAGAGAAGGGCAACAAAGCTAATAAAGGGTCTGGAGGGCATTAATTATGAAGAAAGGTTGCGAGCACTGAACTTATTCTCAAGAGATGCTTGAGAGGGGATATGATTTCAATTCACAAATACAATACTGGTGACCCCACAATAAGGATAAAACTTTTTTGCGGAAGGGAGTTTAATAAGACACAGCCTCGGACCGATGCTGCATCCACCTAGGTAAGTATAAAACTGCAATAACCTCCAAACTCATACTTCTCTTTTAAAGTGTTTATAAAGTCTGAAGGTCTTTTACCTTCATGCATTCTATGCATGAAGGTAAAAAACATTCTCTGTGTAGCAGCCCCCCAGCCACCCTAATACTTACCTGAGCTTGATCTTCCTCAAATGATGTGCACGAGAGAGCCTCAGCTTTCTGGGTACTCTCTCTCCTCATTGGCTAAGACAGCAGCGGGAGCCATTGGCTTCTGCTGCTGTCAATCACAGTCAGTGAGGAGAGAGAGGAGGCAAAGCCGACCCGCGACTCTTTGTGTAAATGGACATGCAGAACCTCAGCTCGGAAGTGAGCCTGCTTGGGTGCCCCATTGCAAACTACTTGCTCTGGGGGCACTTGGCAGGGGGGAGGGGCCAGCAGCAATAGTGGGGGACATGAGAAAAGGAGGATCAGGGTTGCTCTGTAAAAAAAAAACACTGCACAAGGCAGGTAAGTATAACATGTTTGTTATTTAAAAAAAATGTGGCTTTAATATCACTTTAAGCCCATGTAGGAAATCATGGTGCATTGGTGCTGCAAAGCACCTTCATACAGTAGCTGCCTCCTAGCTTCTCTCTTAATTCTTCTCTTAGCTAAAAAACCCTGTCAATTTATACCTCTCTGTGCCTTGTGTCTCCATATTAAGACCTTTTGTTACTGTGGTGCTACTGGACAATTTTTACCTAACCACACCAAAGGCTGCAGCTCTAATTCCATTTTAAAGACACCTCCCTGTGGCATATGTCTCTGATATTAGGCCTGTCTGTACTGACATTAAATGTTATTGCCACTGTCCTATTTTTACTCAGCCATACTTGCGGGCTGTAGTTCTAATTTTTTATTAGGGAGATGACTACGGCTACTGTGTGTCTCCACATGTATGCTTGTTATTTCTGCTACCAATCTGTGCTTCTATTGGACAATTTTACCTCATTCAAACCTAAGGGTTGTAATTCCAAGTTTTTAGAACAATTGAAAATATGGGGATAGGAGGGTTCCAGGAATGTGGTGTGATGGTGTGAGGTATTTACAGTGGACACTATTTTTGAATTTTTTTGAAAATTTTTATAAACTTTGCAAACAATGCAATGGGGTGCTGCAAAAAAACGAAATGTGGAACTAAAAGTTCAAGAATGCATGTCACGTCATGCATCTGTAGTTTCACAAACTAGGTTGAACGTCCACGGCTCCCCCTTCCCCCGTCGGGATCTTGAGGTAGTTATTGGAGTGCAGCCACAGTGGAATCCTTATCTGTATCTACAGTATCTTCACAAAATATGACCATTGTAGTATTTTTACCATACTAAAGCCAAGTCACACTAGGGCGGCTTTGGGCTCTCTTCTTTTGTGTTTTATCTGTAGTTCCACAAAGTTGTTAACTTTATTACTCTGTGTTTCTAAAGTTGGTACGGATACTTACAAACAAAAAATGTAGGTTTAATTGATATTTTTCTGACAGTTTTTTTTGTAAAAAACATCTTGGGGGCTTGGTATGTATTTTGGGAGGGTCTCCATGCTGTCAGCAGTCTTTATGGAAATTTGTATGTCCTCATTTTTTTTTTCTTTGAAAATTATGTAAATTTTTCTGTAAAATATCCTGCAGCAAAAATGACCATAAAAATAGTGGTCCCCCCAAAAGATTTATACCAGGACTTTTATCTTTAATGAGGGTTATCCTGTTATGGATTTTATTGAAGACCACCATGAAGGGAAATTAAGAAAAATGTGGTCCTCCCCAAAATCTTAATCAGCTCTATTGGGTTCAGCGCAGATTTTAATGGGGAACGCCACTCAAAATACATATCAAACCCTCATCCAAGCATGCAGCCTGACAGGCTAGGAAGGGAAGGAGGACTGATGTGTTTGTGGCCCTTCTATCTTTCCATACTAGGCTACTTGCCCTCAACATGGGAAGGGTATCATGCCAGGAGGGCCCCCCCCTGGCAAAACACCTTGTCTCCATGTTGATGAGGACAAGGCCCTTTACCCCAACAACCCTGGCCCAGTGGTTGTGGGGGTTTGCAAGGGGGTCTTATCATAATCTAGTACCACCCTTCTTTGGAATAAGAAGACCCCCCAGATATGACCCCCCAAAGGGACACACATTTTTGGAAATCCTATGTTAAAAAAACTCAAAAAGTCCAACAATGTAAATCCATTGTCAATAACATCATCCAGTAATGTTGATCCAGTCAAACACTATGAATGAAGCCAGGGCCATCTTTAATATTGATTGGACCCTGGGCAGACATATTCTTGGGCCCCCCCACTGGCCCCAGCCATGCAATTTCTCTCTCCACCTGCTCTGACAGCAGCTAGACCCAGAATCTGTTTACTACAGCAGATCAAGCAGTGATTGACATTGGTTGCCAGAGGATGCAGCATATCATTACCACTCGTTGACTAGTTGCTATAGGCTACAGTACACATTACAGCTCACTGAGCTAGATGTTATAGCACATCACTTCTGCTTGCTGAGTGGTTGCTAGAAGTTACTGCACATTATTACCATTCACTGATTAGTTGCTAGAGGTGACTGCACATTATTACTGTTCACTGATTGGTTGCTAGAGGTTACTGCACTTCATTATGGCTCACTGATTGGTTGCTAGTGATTACAGCAAGTCGTTATGGCTCACTGATTGGTTGCTGAAGGTTTTAGCACATCATTTTCTTACTGCCTGCACACCATGGACTGGGGAGATGTGGGGTAACTGGACACAATTAACCCTTTCATTGCTGGCAGATGAGATCCCACTTGGAAGTGCATGATTAACCCTTTCAGATCTATTTTGGAACTGTATGATTAACCATTTCTTTGCTAGCAGTGCAGCAAGGTCCATATCCTGACAGTGGCTCAGCAACATGACCCTCTCTCTCTTGCAGTCTCCCCCACATGGTACTTGCTTGGTGTTTTTTCAGCAGCTCAGTCTCTGGGGGGAACTGTTCCACATGTTCCTCTCACGAACTCCCCCCAGAACACTGCACTGTTCTGGTGACTTTTTGCCCAGGCAAATCTTGCTCCCTCCTTCTTTAAAAGCAGGGTATAGTTCAGGTACCATGGGACTACATGTCCCCCATCATGCCCCTTGATTCTCTTCTGATTGGCTGCTTGTTCTGCTTAGCCAGAGTGAGGTGGAAGAACAAGCAGTGATTAGACAGAGCCGGCTGCTGACAGGAGGAGGAGAGGGGGGGTCGGGCCAGCGGGTTACAAAAACACATAGATAACTCACAGCTGCACCTCGCCCCTGTCATAGTACAGCTAATCAGAGACCCGAAGTGGCCTGTGCAGTGGTGTGAGGAGAGATCGCCGGTCAGCTACAGTGATATGAATGACATGATAAAAATGACAGGCAGGCCGTGCAGGCCCCTGTAGATAGGAGCGACCCTAGATATTCCGCCTGATTGGCTGCTTGTTCTGCTTAGCCTGAGGGGGAAGAACAAGCAGTGATTAGAGAGAGCAGGCTGCTGACAGAAGGAGGAGGTTCAAGCGGGTTTTGTACACAGACAACCACAGCTGCGCCTCTTCCCTGTCATAGCACAGCCATTTAGAGACCCGTAGAGGCCTGTGCAGTGGAGGGAGAGGATAGATCAGCTACACTGCTGACAGGGAGGCCACTAGAGCCCCTCTAGCTAGGAGCGATCCAAGATATTACACCTGCCTCTTTTGCCCGACCTTAAAGATGGCCCCAAATGAAGCCCATTAAAAAAACAAAACACGTTGATCCAATCCAATCTCTGCATCTAACAAAATGAAAAATTCCTTGCTGGCAGCTGAAATGTAAACAAATAGACAGGGGAAGACCATGTCCATATTTGGTCAGTGATGTGATGATTTATCTCTGACCACTTAGTATCTATTCGGTCGTCAGCCAGGAATTTGCCATTCAGTGAGGTGCAGCGATGGGATCAACCATGCCATCAGGTCGGTCGGATGAGGATCTGCATTGGTGGACAAGGGGTTTTCAGGACACTGGCAGCTGCTGGCTTACTAACAGTGAGTTGTCCTGTGGAAATGGACATATTTAGTAGTTGTAGTAATACCTCCAGTAATACCTCTACCAAAAATGATTTTCCCATGCAGCTGGACATTGGTTTGGCTGTTTAGCAAACTCTAATCAGGCAGAATTTGTACCGTACATGGGTTTAGTCCAAATCCAAAGCTGATCTCTTGTTGTGGGAGCAAAAATATGGAATGGACGCTCTAACTGTTAATCTAAACATGATGATGCATGTTAGAAATAGGGATGAGCCAAACACAGCTTGGTGCAGTTCAAGGTGAGTTCGGCAAACTTTTTTTTACTAAAGTTGGAGTGCTGAACCCTTTTGAAGGCAATAGAAGCTGAATGTTAAAAATATTTCTTGCCATTTTTTAGGCTAATAGGCAAGGAATTTTCAAACAAATGACATGGGGTGAGCACTGCTCTACGGTGCATGTATCAAAGAAAAAAAAATGTTAAAACGGAGGAACGGAGATTTTAATAATGCTTAAAATAAACATTAAAATGCAAAGTTCCTTTAACCACTTCTAGATGATCCCACGCAGTTATACTGAGGCAGGGCGGACCTCTTGTGCGAAATCACATTCATGTGCTTGATTTCCTGCACGGGGTCTTTTGCACGCACTAAATAAAAACAAGGCAGACCACTGTTCTGTCAGGGGAACATGGAGATCTTGTGTTTCTGCTAAGCAGAAACACAGATCTCTGTTTCTCCCTAGTCAAAGCACATCCCCCACAGTTGGAAAGCACCCCCTAGGGACACATTTAACCCCTTTGATTGCCCTTGATGTTAACCCCCTTCCCTGCCAGTGTCATTTGTACAGTGACAGCGCATTTCTTTTAGCACTGATCACTGTACTGGTGTCACTGGTCCCCAAAAACAGTCCCGCTAAAAATCGCTGATTGCCGAAATTAAAAAATAAAAATTCCATAAATTTATCCCATAGCTTTTAGACACTATAACTTTTGTAAGCCAATCAATATATGCTTATTGGGAATTTTTTTTACCAAATAATATGTAGCAGAATACAAATTGGCCTAAATTGATGAAGACATTTGATTTTTTCAATTTTTTTATTGGGTATGTTTTATGGCAGAAAGTAAAAAATACAGTTTTTCTTTTCAAAAAATTTTTTTGTTTAACGCGCAAAAAATAAAAACCGCAGAGGTGATCAAATACCACCAAAAGAAAGCTCTATACATAGGAAAAAAAGGACATCAATTTTATTTGGGTACAGCAGTTGTTTCTAATTTTGAGGGACTCGTTAATAACTGGAATGGTACTGCTGGATTGGCATAGAGCCAATGTGGTGCCCATATTTAAAAAGGGATCAAAGTCTTTACCAAGTAACTATAGTCCTGTTAGTTTAACTCCTATAGTCGGGAAGATTTTGGAGAGTTTAATAAAAGACCACATAGATGAGTTCTTGCTGTAAAAAAAATATTTTAAGTAGTAGGCAGCATTGATTCATGAAAGATAGAAGTTGTCAAACAAACCTGATTTCTTTTTATGAGGAGGTAAGTAAAATCTTGGACAGAGGGGTGGCTGTAGATGTGGTAAAACCATTTGACACAGTTCCCCACACATGGCTAATGTGTAAGGTAAAGTCTAAAGGCTTGGAAAGATCAATTTGTAAACGGATAGAAAACTGGCTAAAAGACCGAATTCAGAGAGTAGTGGTTAATGATTCTTACTCTGAATGGTCTAAGGTTATCAGTGGTGTAGGCCAAGGTTCAGTGTTGGGACCCTTACTTTTTAACATATTTATAAATGATATAGGGTCTGGGATTAAAAGTACCATTTCAGCGTTTGCAGATGACACCAAGCTATGCAGTGAAATAACGTCTTTACAAGATGTCTCCAATTTACAAGCCGGCCTAAATGCACTGTTTAATTTGGCAACTGTCTGGGAAATGAGGTTTAGTGTTGATAAATGTAAAGTTATGCACTTGGGGGCTAAGAATATGCATGCATCATACATACTAGGAGGAGTACAACTGGGGGAATCCATAGTGGAGAAGAATCTGGGGGTTTTGGTAGATTATAAGCTTAATAGCATGCAATGCCAAGCTGCGGTTTGCAAACTGAGCAAAGTCCCTTCTTGTATTAGGAGAGGTATGGACTCCAGAAAGAGAGATATCATTTTGCCCCTGTACAAATCATTAGTAAGACCTCATCTGGAATATGCAGTTCAGTTTTGGGCACCACTTCTCAAGAAGAACCAAACTGATAATAGGCATGGATAAGCTCAGCTATGAGGAGAGATTAGAGGAACTGAATTTACTCTCTCTTGAGAAGAGGAGATTAAGGGGGGATATGATTAACATGTATAAATACATAAGGGGTCCATATAGTGAACTTGGTGTTGAGTTATTCACTTTACGGTCATCACAGAGGACAAGGGGGCACTCTTTACGTCTAGAGGAAAAAAGATTTCATTCCAAATATGGAAAGGTTTCTTCACAATAAGAGCTGTGAAAATGCGGAATAGACTCCTGCCAGAGGTGGTTCTGGCCAGCTCAGTAGATTGCTTTAAGAAAGGCCTGGATACTTTCCTAAATGTACATAATATAACTGGGTACTAACATTTATAGGTAAAGTTAATGCAGGGTAAATCCGATTGCCTTTCGGGTGGCATCAGGAAGGAACTTTTTTTTCCCTGCTGTAGCAAATTGGATCATGCTTTGCTGTGGTTTTTTGCCTTCCTCTGGATCAACTGTGGTTGAAGGAATGTGTATATGGGATTGTATTTTTTTTAATTTATTTTTTGGTTGAACTGGATGGACTTGTGTACTTTTTCAACCTGATGAACTATGTAACTATGTATGTAGCATCATACAACCGCGCAATAGTTAGGTAAATCAACGCAGTGCTGTATCGCAAAAAAATGTCCTGGTCATAAAGGGGGTAAAACATTCCTGGGCTGAAGTGGTTAAATAACATGCCTGAGGGGGTGCCCTAACCTGCCTGTGAAGTGGTACATCTGTACAATGTAAACATTCTGCTGCAGCAAAACTTATATTTACAAAAAAAATGCTGTTAAGATTGAAGGCAAATGATGCTCCCAGCCACTTATTGCTGTTTCTATGAATTTTAAGGGGGACCCCATGCAAAAACACAAGAAATGTACAGCATACTTGCTAATTTATGGCGCACTTACCATCTAGTGTGCCCTCTCATTGCTCCATCTACAACCCCTCTGGGTTTGGTGCTTTCTATCTTTGGGTTTTTTGAGGCCACTTGATGATGCAACTCCTGTATTAATTTCACACCCTTAGCATTCAGTGTTTGTCATCATATGTTAATTTAATTGGTGTTGGTATTGCATTGCACTTTGTGCTTTCTGTGTATCATTTAACCAATGAATGCAAATGTTGAATAATTGTGAGAAACAGTAGTATTGAAGCTCATAGCAACTCTAATTTTCCATCTCTTTTTCCATCTGCAATAGAAAATTGAACCAACTTTTTAATTTTTTTTTAAAATGTTTCTTGAGTAAAGACTTTTTTTCAGAGCAAAGAAAAATCAGCTTGTTAGACTCTGTCAATGTGTCAGTGGAGACTCTGGATAAAAACAAAGAAATTCCGATCTTGAATTCTTGTAACATATTCTATATAATATATAACTCATTTGAAATCATTTTGATTGTGTACCTGCTACAAAAACAGTTCACGGAAATCATTCCTGATAAATTATGCTAATTTTCTGCACATCGGCTCAAATCAAAGCACATTCCAGATTCCACAGAAGTATGTAAAGAGCAGAGTCCGTATTTTTTCCCAGCTACAAGAAAGTTGTTCTTCCCCATCAGCAGAAATCATTACCTATCATTACCATCAAGAATCATATGAAGCGTTGCAAGCTAATTGACATTGGTATGACAGGATTTATTGAACCTAAAATGAACAATCATTAAGCGAGTGTAAGTCACATTTTTAAGCTTTTATAGGATATGATTTTTTTTTTATTTATGAAATAATAATTCTGGATCAGCCTTGTGACAGGTCACAAGATCCATGCTGCGTACACGCTGAATAAATAACGGGTTAATGTGAACTGTCTAATATGGTTAACACAAGCAGTGAATGGAAACACACCAGTAAATGTAAATTGTATGTCACTTTTCATATATAATCATTATTATTATTATCACCAACTTGTAAATGAAACATTCCTGTATGTATAAAAAGGTAAAAAATGTTGGTGCTTAGATGTGGAGTTTATAGGTGCTGAAGCATGTACCTTCTGAAAATATTGCTCTAGCACCAGCACAGCATCCCCCAAATAATCAGAAAAAACTGGGATTGAGTACTAAAACACTGGATGTCATAGGCAAACCGCAGAAGACACCAGGATGTATGAGGAATTTCAGGCACAAGTCAGTCAGTGTGGAAATTTCCCTTGCCAGTCATTGAGTAGGAATAAGTGAATCAACATTGGTTCAATTTGCGGGTTGTTTGTCAAACTCATTGTAAATTCCAGTAAAAAAATACTGTTAAGTACACTGTTGTTTCTCCAACGGAATTCCGCTCAAGCTTGGCTTGCATACACACGGTGACACAAAAGTTCTCTGAACTGAGCCGAAAAAATGAAGTTCAATGCTTCCGAGCATGCTTTGAATTGTTTCCGAGCATGCGTTGGAATTTTGCACGTCGGAATTTGTACAAACGATCTGAATTTCCAATCGGAACTTTTTCCGACCGAAAAATAGAGAACCTGCTCTCAGTCTTTTGCTGGTGGAAATTCAACAACAGTAAAATCAGTCTGTATATGCATTAAAGCATGCTTGTTATTCTCACTGTGGAACCTAAGGGGT